>JAGFNQ010001794.1:66028-385409 GCA_024364735.1 Boesenbergia rotunda | reverse complement strand
TTGAGAAAAGTACAGGAGCTCCCCAGGGTGAATGACTCGGGCGAATGAAGCCCTTGTCTAGTAGCTTGGAGTTTCTGTAATTCCTTCAACTCTGCTGGAGACATACGATATGGGGCCTTCGAGACCGGACCGGTACCGGGCACTAGCTCGATCTCGAATTCCACTTCTCGTTGGGAGGTAGTCCAGGTAATTCTTCTGGGAACACTTCTGGATATTCGCAGACTACCCGTACCTCCTCCTGCTTGAGTTCTTCCTTTGCTTCTGATTCCACTATGTGTGCAAGAAAACCAGCACACCCCTTGCTCTAGCATCTGGTGGGCTGCCAAGGCTGAGAGAAATTTCTGAGTCTTCCTCCTTGAGGCTCCTTGAAATTCGAATGGTGGTTCTCCTTCTGGGCTGAAAACCACCTTCCTTCTACGGCAGTCCACTGAAGCGTTGTACTTACTGAGGAAATCCATGCCTAGTATGATGTCGAAGTCCTGCATCGCAAGGACTATCAGATCGACATATAGCTCTCGGTCTGAAATCTTGATTGGCACAGCCCGGAGCCTCTGGGTGGACTCCATGATTTCCCCTGAAGGGAGAGTTGTCAGGAATCTGGACTCCCAACTCTCTGTAGGCACCTGTAACTTACTAGCAAAAGGTACTGATACGAAAGAATGGGTCGCCCCAGTGTCAAACAGTGTAGTAGCTAAATGCTGTAAAATAACTATTTGACCTGTTACGACCGTGGAGGCGCTGGCAGCTTCTTCCTTCGTGAGGGCAAAAACTCTGGCATTGGTTGGAACTGGTGCTGCTTCCAACCCTCCTTGACTGATCTGAGGTCCCTCTAGTATAGTAGGCATGTAATGTAACTGAGGCTGGCCTCCATACTGTACGGACTGCTGAGGAAGTACCTTGAACTTGTTTGGGCAGTCTTTGGATCTGTGTCCCTCTTGTCCACATGAATAGCATCCAGTTACACCCAAAAGGCATGCTCCTGGATGGTTCCTCCCACACTTAGGACAAGGTGGATACCTAGCTTGCTTATTCTCTGGTTTTCCTTTCTGGCTGCCAGGCCACTGCTTCCTTTTGTGGTTCTTGCTCTTCCAGTTCTGGCTATTTGGCTGAGGCTTCTGGCCTCCTATTGTCTTGTTCTCAATCAGGACTGGCTTCTGCTGTGCTTGCTGTGCCTTGATGCTATTCAGGTAGTGCTCTGAGATTAGAGCACTACTGACCAACTCCTCGCTGGTCTGGGGTCGTTGCATCCCGCTGTTCACGTTGAGTGCTATCTCAGGGTTCAGCATGCGGAGCATCAGTCTGACTCGCTCCTTCTCTGTGCTGACTAGCTCTGGGCAGAGGCGAGCTAGTCTGTTGAACTTTGCGACTGCTTCTCCCACTGGTAGGCTACCCTGTCTGAACTCCATGAAGTCCTCGAAGTGCTTGTTGGTAACCTTCATGTGGAAAAATTCCTCATAGAACTCGTGCTCAAAATCTGCCCAGCTCATCTGGTTGACTATCTTCTTACTCTTGACTCGCTCCCACCACATACGAGCATCTCCAGTTAGGCAGAAGGAGGCACATTTGACCTTCTCAACCTCTGGCCAGTCAAGAAGCTCCATCGTGCTCTCTAAAGTCTTGAACCAAGCCTGGGCATCCCAGGGCTCAGTCGTGCCTGAGAAGCTTTCTGGTTTCAGCCTCTGCCACTGGACGAGGTATGCTTCTTGTCTTCGGTTCACGGCAGGGGTCTCCTGTGTGACGGGTGGAACTTCAGTCACCACTGGAGTTCCCACTCCTGCTGTGGGTGGTGTAGGGGGCACTGGGTGCTGATTCGCCATCAGTGTGGCGATGGTCTTCTGTTGTTCTGTAATCTGAGCTTGCATTTGAGCAATGACTGCCATCAGGTTTGGCTGTTCTGTGCCAGGCTCACTGTTATCTTGAACTGGAGTTCTGTTATTAGCATTAGGAGCTCGGCCTCTTCTTGCCATCTAATAATGCATAAAGGAACAAGAAATCACTACTACATCTCTAGGTATAAACTTGTCTTCTTACTTAGAAATCTAATATCCATTCTAGGGATTAAACATGATTCCGTGATACTAAGGGATTAAACATGCTTCCTTGTTCTATGCACATGTGAGTAAGTACTTAAGCATTTCTCTATACTGCAATTAAATAAAGGAGCAATAGAAAAAAACTGAAACTTAAAGCTTTCTTACTTGAAGACGGCAAGGTTGATGCTGATGTGTGTGTGATGCTGGAGAATGGGAACTGCTCTGATACCACCTGTAGCGACCCGCCTTCTCTCTACGTTAGACGGATCGTTACTTTCCTCTACTTCTCAACTTTTATACATGACTAAAAGTAAAATGCGGAAATCTTTTTTTTTTCTTTTAAATTCTTCTAACAATTATATTCTAACTTAAGTAGTCATGCATGATACCATATCACACTTTCCTTCTCAAAACTCGTAGTTGATACTTATTGAAACAAGCCTCATCCAACTCAAACTGCCCGTACCAGTCGACTGGTGACGTAGCAGTCGACTGGTACGCCTGTAATCAGTTTTACAGGTTTTCGGCTCTTGCTTCTTAAGTCCACCATTCATTCAGTTTCGAGCCATATCAAACTACGACACCATTTCTATACTCTATGTCAGTTTCCTAAACAATTTAGCCAATCAAACGAATCCATAAACTTGAATTTAAGACTTTTATGGAAGAAAATAAACTAAACAAGTTTATATAAACTTTAACAATAGAGTTTGTACCAATCTTGACTCCTATGCATTCATAACACCAAATACATGTTCTACGACCTTGCTAAAGCATTATGAAATGTGATTGCAACTTTTCTAAACATTTTTAAGCAATAAAAACTTGATTCAAAGGGAGGTTGATGCTATCTTGGCACAAACACCTTTTTCTCTAACAAAGTATCAATATCTCTAACTACTCACACTTCTACTCATCCAATGCAATCATAAGGATATGTATGCTAAATGAAATGACATGGAATCTTTACTCTAAGAAATTGAGCATGTAAAACTATCCAAAACTCAAATACTCTATAATCTCCATAAAGCAAGAACTTGAAATTTGAATAAACTTAAACATTGCAATTCAAATAACTAAATTGTCTCGTCTCAAAGATCTCTCCATAATCAGCCACCACACACACTCTACTCAGCACCGCCTCGTCGTCTTCCTTCAGAATTGCTTGCCTTTACCTTTATCTGCAATAAGAGGAAATGCATCTATAAGCATAAAGCTTAGTAAGTACTATCTAGCTCACAAAATCTCTAAATATGCAAACATGCTTCTAGATCAAACTGAACATCATATGAGATACTAATATGCTTGAAAGAAAAACTAAGAACATGTATAGCTCAAAACATGCATACTCAAGCAATAATAAATCTCAATTTACTTTTCTTGGCTCAACTTGAAACTTTAGCTATTCTTTAACTTTTGAAAACTTTCTGAAAACTTTCGAAACTTTGCTAAAGCATATACTTGAAAATAATAATCACTTGGATCCACTGAAGACGTAAGTACCATCTCATGCGCGTTCCCTAAAAGGTTGGGGTAGCGAGCCACCAATCCTAATAGAGCAGACCTTGGTCTACCAGGGCCAAGACCTTGGAATTGGACACCTGGATTTCTTTAACGACGCCCTTGGACGCCGGGTACTGGTCTTAGAAAATAAAATAGCTTTTCTTTCTTTTCTTTCTTATCTGTAAATGCCTTGGCATTTTCTGGAGCACCTTGCGTGCTAAAATCCCTAAGTCTTGACTTTTCGGGATTTCTTAAGGCCTTGGCCTTTTCTTTTCTTATCTTTATCTTCTCTTTTCTTTTCTCATAGCTTTTCTTGGTCCCTAATCTCATATAGGACACTCAATAAAATATATAAGCATATAATGAACTAAGATTACATGCAAAAACTGAAACAAAAAGGAAATATCTCTTTTACAAACTTTTAAAGGAAATTCTCGCGGAAAAACCGCCTCTTACTGCAGGTGAGCAGTACTTACATTGATATCTTGGACTTACAACCAAGATTAACGTCTAGAGCTCGGGAGAAACTTGAGATCTCGGAGAATTCTTCACGCCTACGCGTTCCTCTCGTCGCGGGGATCCCGAATATAGGATTATCTCTTGGAGAAGAGTCTTGGCCGGCCCTCTAGAGCTTGGTGTTGGTCGGCGTCGCCCCAAGAGAGGAGAGGAGGTCGGCGTGAGGGTTTGGAGAGGAGAGAAATAAAACTTCTCTCTTTAATTAGCTATGTATACTTAAGGGTCGGATCAACCTAACTATACCGTAAATACCCTTCTCTCCGTCCCTTGTTGTGCTTGATACCCCTAGCCCGGCTGGTTGCGTGCGCTGTTGGTCTCGTGGTGGTCGCGGGTTCGATCCACCTGCTGCACTTAATCGGTGTTTCCTTTTTTCTTTTTTTTTATTTTTCTTTTTCTTTTTCCAAAAATACTAAACGGACTCGGAAAATTCCATAAAAATATTCTAAAAATCCCTAAAAATATCTAGAATATTTCTAAACCATTTTTAAATAATTCTAAGGACTTTAAGAACTAAAAATGGAAATTTTGGGGCGCTACACATTCTCCCCCTTAAGTTTTCAATATCATGTGGGTTTTGTACACTTTCTAAGTGCTAAGTGTTTTTCAAGTTTTAACAAAGGATTTACGTTTTTTGACTAAGTGTTTTTCAAAGATAAAGCAATTGTACTTAATAACACTTAGGCAATTTTTAAAAAGGTTTTGTAAGCCTAATTTTTGTTTCAGTATTTTGAAATTTTACTTAGGCAAAACAAGTTTTGAAAACTGATTTTCCTTGCAAAGTTTTAATTTTGAGCTTTTGGAAAAAATTTCCCAACTCAGAAAAATTTGCTTAAAAATATTTTTACAAAAGGAATTTGTTTACAAAAAAAAATTACTTAGCACATTTGCCAACAAATTTTTGAAAAATAGTTTAGCTCAGGCAAATTTGTTTACTAAGAAAAAAAACTTCTTTAGAATTGATTTTCAAAATACACTTAGAAATTTTGAAGGCTTTTCGAAGTATTTTAAGAGCACTTAGAACTACTTTAAAAGTTTGAAGTACTTTACAAATACTTAGAAGAATTTCAGAAACCTTTTTAAGTACTTAAAAAAAATTTAGAATAAATTGAAATACTCAAAATAGTTTAAAAACATTTTTATGTACTTAAAGAACTTTGAAGTATTTAACCACTGAAACGTACTTGAAAACTTAGCACTTAGAACTTTCTACTTTACTTCTTGAAAACTTAGTACTTAGAACTTTCTACTTTACATTTTGAAAAAGAGATAGAAAATTTTGAAAAAATTTGAGAAATTTGAAAAAAAAAAAATTTCCCTCTTTCTTGTTTCTCTCCCCCTTTGCCATATATCAAAAAATAACTAATTACAGCAAGTAAATTAGAGCTAGTAAGAAATTGAAATTCTGTATTGAACCAACTCTAAAACAAACTGGACCAAACCAAATTAAATCAATCTTGTTCGGGTCCTATCTAACCATGTTAGCTACTTACTAACTGTCATAAATAGTAGCTTTTGCTAGGGTTAGTCAATTTAAGTGATTTGATCAAGTTAGTTTTTCTAAGCTTGACACTTAACCTGATTGTTGTTCAACTTGTATTTATTGCCCTAATTACTGCAGATGCACTGACTTAAAGCATCTTGAATCAAGGCATAGACCTAAGCGTCTCAACCCAATCTAGGTTATCAATCAAAAGTACCCTAAGGTGCTTGTGAGATGCTGACTTCTAGATCTATAGGTACATGCAGTTCTAGGGTTAGGGCCTAAGCTAAGTCCATTTGCGACAAGCCCTAGTTTTGAAGGGAGTAGTTTTTGAAAAAAATTAAGTCGGAAAATCTTTTTAAATTTTAAAAACCTGATAAATAAAATAATAAATTTGCAAATTTAAAACAAAATTAAGACAAAATAGGAATAGTTTTTAGGAAATAAGATAAATCAGTCCTACTCTACTAAGCACATCCCTAAGATTCAGTTATGAAGTGAATGACTAAGCAGTTAAAAAAAAAATCAATAGATAAGTAAATAACCAGTAGATAAGACAGCAAAGTCAACTAGTCAACATAAGGACCAGTAAAGTCAAACACATGTCAATCCTACAGGGTAGGGCAAATCAAATAGTATAAGTACAGTCAGCTAGTTGGAGAATCACTCGGGTCTATGAGGAGGGGCCAGGGGGTCGAATGGACCAGGCTGCCATGACCGGAACATGGACATCATTTCGTTGTATCGAGCCTCGTTTGCCTCACGATAGGCTCGGAGGGCATCCATGTACTCAGTGTGATGGGCCTCGCTTGCCTGGTGTTCGGCTTGAAAAGTGTCCATGTACTCAGTTTGGTAGGCCTGGTTCACATTGTGTTCGGCCTGAAGAGCGTCCATAAATTCAGCGTGTCGGGCCTCCATCTCTTCTCAGAGACTGTCCATCTCTGTCTGTAGTAGTGCCAAGCGCTGGACGGTGGTCGGTGGAGGAGGCTCCTACAAGAGCTCGTTGATCTCGGCTGTGAGATCGGCTACATCAACCTCCACCTCCTCGTCCGAGTCTATCTGGGGTTGAGCCCTCAGGTGTTTCCACGAAAGAACCCCGGTGGTCGAGACATCTATCCCCGCTAAGGAAAAATTCCTAGCCCCGATCTCGTCGAACTTGGTCATTGGGGTTACCTCCCCGGCGGTGATATCGCGACCGTAGTGGTGAAGTTGGGAGGTGATGATGTGGTAGTAGGGGGTTCAGACTCGGGAATGGATAGAAATGCTGGAGGCATAGATGATCGTGTGGAAAATGTGAAGGCCAATGTTTAAATAGAGATGATGAATCATAGTATAGAGAAGGAAAGAATGAAAGGGTCGCATGGTCGCGATATCTAAAGTGGTTAGTGGAAGGACACAGTGGATTATGACTCTATAGAGAGCATAATGCTGAACCCGAAGATCGACGGACTGAAACCTCTGTCTCGTCGGGTCTCGAATATCCTCGAAGAAGTAGGAGTAAAGTGTGTCCAGGGAAATGTGAGAATAAGGGGCACTGAAAGGCAAGTCAGTAGGAGGATAGCAGCAAAAGGTAGACTGGGAGGATCGTAGACCTAAAAATCGATTAAATAAGGTTGGTGAGATAGTAAGTGGCATTCCTTGAACAATGGTCGAGTAGCAAAGGTCATCTACTTTGACCAGATTGTCATAAAATTCCGCACACAGGGTTGTATTAACTGGATGCACGTAGAAAACAAGATGGTCAAGTTGATAGAAATTGATAGCATTGTCGATTTAAGAAGCTAGTTTTAATAGGTTTGTAGGTGGTTTCGGCAAATTTATTAAATAATTCTAAGTTAGGGAACCTAGGATCCGGACTAGGCTTGGCTACGGGGTTAAGTTGGGTAACGCGACGTTTTCTAAATGAATAAGAAAAATTATGCATTTATTAAGCGTGATAATCGAAAAATTAATTATAAATGCATAATTAAAATGGTACCGGGGAGGCGTTGTCGAAGTAGGGCATTTGAGGGCACGAGAAGGACTTTCGGGTGCCTTGGGAAGAAGAGAAATGAAGGAAGAGTTCATTTGGTGTGGGAGATGGAGAGGGATTGAAGGCTTTATATAAGGTTATGTTAGTGATATGAGAGAAGTGTCCTAAGGCAATCGCCTTATGATTGTAATCATTTATTCTAATAATTGAATATTCACTATTTGAGTATACATGTTTGTGTATTTCATTGAGATCTTAAACTCATTTACTGAATGTCAGCAATACAATTCACAGCATGAGAGAATTTGTGATGAATTCACAACTAGTGATTATCTCTACATGTGCAATTGTGAAGTATTGAAATTGTCCCTAGTCGATGAATTAATAAATACGGACACTATCAATTCTGTTGAGACTAGCATGGGTTATTCTCTAATCAGTTGATTCTCACTGGATGGTGACATTGAGATGTCCGGAGATTAACATGAATGCTAGTTAAGGGAACTAGTTCATTGGAGTGACTGGCTGTAAAACTTCATATGGTAGTCTACATATAGATATGTCAGTGAAGTTCTTACTGCAGCTTAAGTGCGATGTTCCTTTGACTTGCGGTGTTCAAGTCATCTTGGTCATGGAGACTTATACTTTGACATCTTAAGCAAGCGTCTCCGAGGAGGTGTGGACCCAGGATGATCGGGTATAAGCCGAAGTGCCCAAAGATGTTTGAACAGCCTACAAAAGATTCACCACTCCTTGCGAGGAGATGTATACCCGAGGCCTATCGTCGGATTGTTACTCGAGCCTCTAGCCAGAGCATGACATGTTCAGAGTATGAATCTCTTAAATACATGAGAGTAATTAGAATCCGTAGGACAAGAAAACGTTACTTGGGCTAGGTGTGACGTAGTCAGCCTAGTGGGGACTAACACACATAGACCATATCCTGAACCAAGTGGGTATAAGATGGTGAGCGAATGGGGCACAATTCATTATAGCTGCTGAAGAGTTTCAGAATTGTTTCTGAGGTCAACCGTTGATCTTTCGATTAATTGGGGATCATGATGTACTACTAGGTGCCACTCATGATCGTTGTATAATTGATTAATTATAGACGGCCAACATAAATCGAAAGCCTATTTAGTCACACACACTACGAGTAATCCAAGGGATTTAAAATGAGTTAAAAATTAGATTTTCCAATCAAGAGAGATTAAGTTTGGTTGAGTCAAACGATAAGTCTAATCTGAATTTTCAGACACGCATCGGAAGCGTAAAATGGCTAAGTCTTTTGAAGACTTAATAGATGAATTAAATAAGTTTAATTCATTGGGGCGTGGCTTGGATGGGCCGACCAAAGAGGGCCTCCATCCTCTTTGCTTGGCCGGCCACAACAAAGGGAGAGAACCAAGTTTTTGGTTCAATTTATAAAATAAACCAAGTGTGGTTTGTTTTATAAAATTATGGATGATATAAAGTTTTATATAATAAACCAAGGTTTGGTTTACTTTTCATGGAAATTAAAATGAACCATGGATTGGTTTATTTTATAAAATCAATCATGGATTGATTTACCATGATAAGGAAATTTATTCCATAGGAGAGATGATTTTTATCATGAATTAAAATATGATTTTAACCATGATATAAAATCAAACTTGGCATGATGGAATAAGTTATTCCATATTTGAGAAGCTTGATGGTTTAGAGGCCACTATATAAATGACCCAAGGCAAGGCTTGGGTGTGAATCATAGAGATGAAGGCATAGGCTCTCTCCCTCTTTTTCTCTCCTTCTCTTCTCCCCTTCTTGCCGTGCGCCAACCAGCCCCATGAAGGAGCACCAGTCGGCCGCCCTTGCCCTTTCCCTACCGACCACCACTTACTGCCAGAGAAGGAAGCTCCGGCCATCTCTTGGCCGGAAGAAGGTGCTGCCGGAATTAGAGTTTGCCGCAAGGATCTTTTTGCCGCAAGCCTCTTCTTTTGCTTCGCCAGAATTTTGATTCCGGCCATACTTTTGTGGTTAGTCTTACGACTTCTCTCTTGGTTTTTCTTGTCACGTTCTCAGAGAATCTAGTAGTTCTCGAGAACATGAAACTCGTGGCTTTATGAAGTCATCCCGAAGATACTCGGCGTGGACGCGAATAGAGGCGGAGCTTCCAAGGGACGCTTACGGTTGGATCTCGTCCATTCCTTCGAGTTACGCGAGGTAATACGTAAATTAGTTTATGTTTCTTCAAAATTTCAAATATATGATCATGTCTACACAAGATAAACTTGCATGCTTAGATGTGTGGTTAAATGATTTAGAGAAATTATTTATGCAAACCTTCCGCTGCACGTAATTAATTTTGAAATTACGAACCCGCATTCATGTCAACATGCACCCGGTCCCAACAAGTTACACGGGCGCCCGTGATCATTGAGGCGCCCGAGAGCCTCTCGGGCGCCTAGTCAGGTGTCAGCTGCTTTTGGCAGCTTTGGCTGCCTTGAATGACGATAAAGCATTAGGCGCCCGTGAGATCCCGGGCACCTATGCTGACCAAACTTTGACCGTTGACCAGTTTGACCGTTGACCAGGGCTGACTGTGTTGACCAAGTTTGACTAATCAGAAATAAGTTAATTACGTGCTAGATCTTAATTTGATAAGTCAATTCACAACTTAGAATGAATTTTTGAGAAGATTCGAGGAAAAAGTATGTAATACTAGAACTTTTTAACTAATCTTTGAAAACTTATGATATGAAAACCTTGTGCACATAAGAAAGCATGTTATAGAAATTGTTATAAAAATGCAAGATTAACTTTGACACAGGAATCTAAGATTTGGTTAAAATTTGTGTTAGATTCAAATTTAACAAAGAGTAAATTGAATTTGAATTTCAAAATTTGGCTTCCAGGTCTTGGCGAGGCACAAGGCCTTCTTTGGCCGTAGCCTTAATGGATCATCAACCCTTTCTTGACAAACCCTTTTAACGAAATTTCATTTTCAAAATTACTTTTTCAGAAATTCTGGTTTAACTAGTTTGGGTCTTGGATCGGTAGCTTCGGCTAGTTTCACCAGACTAAATAGACCAAGTAGAGTATCTTGACCTTATTAGAAGGGCTTCCCTAACGTACTATCATCTCACCTCCACCCAATACTATGTTGTTCAAATTTCAACTTAATCATTTGTCTTTAGTGTTAGGACCAAAAGGAATTTAGATATCTCCACAATGGTATGATATTGTCCACTTTAGGCCTAAGCCCTCATGGTTTTGCTCTTGGGCTCTCCCAAAAGGCCTCATGCCAATGGAGATATCATTATTCCTTATAAGCCTATGATCTTTCCATGTGTTTTAGATGTGGGACTATGTTTGCAACCTTGCAACCCTATCAATCCTCCCTCAAACAAAGGACCGCATGCCCCCCACAAGCGGAAACCCTTTCCGTTTGATGTCTGATCCTCAACCTACCAGGACTTTCTGCCCATCGGTCCACCCGGCCTACTAGGACTTCACTGCCTAACCACAACTAGGACTTCTCTGCCTGGTGTTTGGTCCTCTTGATCAAGGTACGGGAGCTCACACATCCTTTTATTAAGGCTTAACCCACATGGTTAGATCTGGATCATGAAGAGCGACCTGGCTCTGATACCACTTGTTAGGACTAAAAGGAATTTAGATATCTCCACAATGGTATGATATTGTCCACTTTAGGCCTAAGCCCTCATGATTTTGCTCTTGGGCTCTCCCAAAAGGACTCATGCCAATGGAGATATCATTATTCCTTATAAGCCTATGATCTTTCCATGTGTTTTAGATGTGGGACTATGTTTACAACCTTGTAACCCTAACACTTAGTCTAACCAGTCCTTAACTAAGCATGATATATAATTAAAAATTGCAAAAAAAAATAAACAATCAAGCATGCAATTAAAAAAAATCTAATTATAAATATGATTTTTATATTGGCTCCCCCTGGACTATAGCCTCGATAATGGTTAGGCAAGATGTGAATCTTGTCTTTGGGCATCCAATACTGGTTTGGTCTAGCTTGTTTGTTCAAACAGAGCTTGGGGACCCATGCTTGGACTTGGGTTCTAGGTTGGTTCAATACAGCATAATAAGAGCGTTGTCTTGACTTGGTTCGATAACCGAGTCCTGATCGGTTAAGAACGGACTTCTGCTTTCCAAGGATCATGTCAAGTTGGAACCCGAAGTGAACCATTTTAAGGCAACTCTGAGCTCATTGACTTGAGTCTTTAGGGAGAAATTCTCTTCCACAGGTTTTTGAACTTGGGTTAAGCTTCCTTCCTGAACTGGCTCAGTCAAGGACCTCGAGTTGACTTCCTCTTTCAGGAGTTTTACTTCCTGTCGGAGGGACTCAACCTGGATTTTGACTTTCGCCAAGTTGCGAGATAAATAAGAAATTAATTTTGAAAGTTCATATTCTGAGTAACCTCTTACCGTGATTTGCCTGTTTTCCGAGATTGTGAGTCTTCCATCGTCTGGTTCCGATTCCGATCCGGAGTTGACGTCTTCTGAGGCGGTTAAGGCGAGAACATTCGCGTGTGGGACTTCTTCTTCTTCGGAGGAGGAGGATTCATCCCAAGTGGCTTGGAGAGCCTTCTTTCTTCGTGCCTTCTTTATTTGCTTCAGATTGGGGCACTCTGACTTGAAATGTCCCTTTTCGTTGCATTCGTAGCAGTTGACATTAGTCTTGCTCTTTGAGCTTGTTGAAGGCTCTGCTGGATCTTCCTTTCTTCGGATTGATTTCTTCTTGCTCGTTTGGTACATGAGTTCCTTGTAGTAATCTCGAGCTAGTCGAACCAGCTTGGGTCGATCCCCTTCGCTATCTTCTGATTTTGAATCTGAGTCGGACTCGGGTGCTGGTTGAGGCTTCTTCTTGGGGGATTTTCCTTGAGATTTTTCTGCATCAATGGCTATACCTTTCTCGATCAAGGTATTGTTAGTCTGTTTGTGTAGTTCTAATTCTGAAAAGAGTTCATCTAATTTAATTTCAGACAAATTCCTTGAAACTTTGTAGGCATCTACCATAGATGCCCACAGTGAGTTTCTTGGAAAAGAATTTAACGTATACCTGATCAGGTCACGGTTTTCAACCTTATAACCTATCGTGTGCAACCCGTTCATCAGCTCCTGGATTCTGGCATGAAGCTGAGATGCAGTCTCACCGTCGTGCATCTTGATTGTGTAGAGTCTGTTCAGTAATAGATCCTGTTGCTGATCCTCATGTCGGAAGTGACTTCGTGCAGCTCGATTAGCTTGTTCCAAAGCTCCTTCGCACTGTTGAAGTGTCCCACCCGGTTCAGCTCCTCCTTGGTTAAGCCGCATTGCAAAGTCTGGGTTGCCTTTGCATCAGCCTCGATTTTCTTCTTTAGCGAGGCGTCCCATTCAGTATAATGTTGCGCCGCTCCTTCTGTGTTCTTGGGAATTTCCAGCCTAGATTGGATGATTATCCACATGCCCACTTGAGTTTTCATGTTGACTTCCATCCTGCTTTTCCAGTAGGAGAAGTCTTCTCCACTGAAAAGAGGAGGTCTGGCAGTGATGTATCCCTCTTGCATGGCCATAGAACTTTAACTGAAAAATTACAAACAAAAAAACCTTGTTCCAAGACTGAGTCTTGGATTAGTAGTGCGGGAAGAAATTAATAATAATGCAAAAAGATCGAGTGATGTTGCACCAACCTCAATGAACAAGAAAATTCGAGCGAAAAGAGTTAAAAAAAATCATAAATCCGAAAAAAAACTTCTTAAACTGGTGGTTGCACCAAGTTTGAGCCACCCGCTGTGATACCACTTGTTGGATTGGAGTAAATCGATAGAGGGGGGGGGTGAATATCGATCAAAAATTTTCAGACAATTAGAGAAATTACGCAACGGAAAAGAGTAAAACAAAATCACTAACATAGTTTGTTTTACTTGGTTCGGAGTCGCGGTCGGCTTCTACACCAAGGCCCACGGTCCTTGATCGTTTATGATGGACAATTCTATATTTGAAGGTCGTTTACAATTTTGAGTACAGTTATAGAATTAAAAAGAAGTCACAACACTTAGGAAATTTAAACCTTTACCGACGACCGGAGTGGATGGAATTTCGGAGCAGCGGGTCGTCGTCGGCACTTGAATCGCGAGTACAGAGCGTGCTAGAGTGTAGCGCTTGAGCGAAAGTGTTGAGAGTGAATTGAGCGAGTTGTGATGAAGCCTTGGGGGTGAACCCGCTTTTATGGTCGACTTCTGGGCGCCTGTGTTGAAGGGGGCGCCTACACGTGGCCTCTCCTGCGCAAACTCCAATCCGCAGGCTCGGTCAGTGCTTATCCCCTTCATTGAGGCGCCTGAGCTGACTGGGGTGCCTTTATGGACACAAGCGCCTAGCTTGACTTGGTCGAAAGGCTTTTGTGGAAGTTTGCTTCGATGGTCTCGGTTTAGGCTTGCACTGGGGCGCCTGTATCCTTACAGGCGCCTCCTTCCAATGAGGCGCCCGAGCTGCAGAAACCCAGCCCCTTCATTTCATGCAACCAGGGTTAGTTCCAAAACACAAGAAGTAAATATACAATATATGTTAGACATTATTTACAACCTAAGCTGTCTTGGTTCTGACTTTGGGTCTCCCAAATTGAACCCTAGGTCGAACCGACGCCTAATGTTCCCTCTTACGGGGAACACGTCCTCACCTACTCCTCTTGGGAGAATTTACCTTTTTTTCCAACCGGCTCCTCCGGTTGGACATTTGCCCAGTTTCACTCACCAGGTCTTTGTGCCCAATCCGCGATCAGGTCTTCGTGCCCAGCTTCACTCACCAGGTCTTCGGTGCCCTGTCCTCGACTAGGTCTTAGTGCCCAGCTTCACTCACCAGGTCTTAGTGCCCAGCTTCACTCACCAGGTCTTATTGCCCAACTTTAGGTCAGGACTTAGTTGCCCAGCCCGTGTCCATGACTTAGTGCCCAATTCAATGAACCAGGACTTAGTGCCTAGTGTACTTAGGACTTTCCTGCACACTTAATCAACTTGTTAGATCACAACCAAATCTTATCTTCTGAACCCTTTTCCATTATCAAAACAAAGGTTTGACATTGGTGCTTCCGTCACCAACAACCCCGAGTTCCCGACCAAGTCTGCCGATTGAGTCCTCGAGTTCCCGACCAAGTCTGCCGACTGAGTCCCCGAGTTCCCGACCAAGTCTGCCGAGTGAGTCCCCGAGCTCCCGACCAAGTCTTCCGACTTAGTCTCTCAAGCTCCCGACCTAGTCTCCCGAGTTCCCAACTCGAGCTCCCGAAGTATTGTGTCCTTAGTGTGTGACCCAATAGGTTCTCGTGACGTTGACAATGTGTCTAAACCGCTTTAGACACATAAGCAATGAGCGACATCTAGCAATACATCATTGCTACCCAAGTAATAAGAAATTCGAGATACGACTTAACATCCGTGACTATGATAATGTATGACCTTGTCCTTCTATCCTTGATATCTAGATTGACCAATGAGGCATAGACCGTGTCATCCTCGATCAATCTATGTGTTTCTTGATCCCCGAGTAGTCTCACTCAAACAAATGAGCTCAATATCACATATTGACTCATTTGAGCATGGTCATGCATTTTAGTAGTCCTACTCGATCAAGGGGCCCACAGATATCACTCCCATCATATGGGAGGGATAGATCACATCTACATCACTCACATCCCTCCGCATAATTCATTACATACCTAGTGATCGCCTTTATAGTCCACCCTGTTACGGGTGACATTTGACGATACCAAAGTACATAACTCCTTATGTAGGGAACCGTAGTGACTTCAGATCTAAGGACTATTCATACTAATAGTCATATGAGAAAGTTTATGACACTCATATGACAATCTATGAAACTTTCTCATGGCGGGTTAATTCAGTACACATTCTGTTGGTGCAGGAAGCACCATATCGAACCTTGTTTTGATATTGGCAAAGGATTCAAAGTTAAGTTTATTTGTGATCTAACAATGTTCACTAAGTGTGCAGGAAAAGTCCTAGCGAAGGGCTACTAGGCACCTAGCGAAGGGTTGCCAGGAAACAAAGTCCTAGCGAAGGGCTGCTAGGCACCTGGCGAAGGGCTGTCAGGAAACAAAGCCCTAGCGAAGGACTGCTAGGCACTTGGCGAAGGAATGCCAGGATACAAAGCCCTAGCGAAGGACTACTAGGCACCGGGCGAAGGACAGCTCGGTATCCAAGACCTGGCGAAGGACCGCGAGGCAAAAGTCCAACCAGAGGAATGGTTGGCATCCGGCAAATTCTCCCGAGAGGAGTAGGTGAGGACGCGTTCCCCATCGAGGGAACAGTAGGCGTCGGTTCGACCTAGGCTCCATTTCGGAGGCCCAAAGTCAGAACCAAGACAGCTAAGGCTGTATAAAACAACAAATTAATGCTTTATATTGTTTTCGGACTAACCCTGGATGTAGGACCAAAGGAACGTGTGTTTGCAGCTCAGAGAGCCTCAAAGGAGTGAGGCAGCAGCTGAGCAGGGCGCCCTGAGTGTCCAAGGCGCCCCCAAGGTGAACAAGAAACAAGTGAAGCAAAAAGGAGCTTCGGCTGACTACTGGCCGGGGCGCCCTCAGCAGCAAAGGCGCCCCGCGCCTATGTCAGCAGAGTCAATCACCCTTATCCAGCCGAGAAGCCAGCGCGGAAAAAGTCAAGCAAGGCGCCCTCAGCGTCCAGGGCGCCCCAGGGTCAATCCTCATCCCTATTTGGGTGGGATAAAGCTTGACCGAGAGGATTAGGGATCGCTTGACACGTGGCAGGGCACCCCCGACGTCCAGGGTGCCCCGAGGTGCTATAAATAGCCCCCAACGCCCAAGCTTCAAAATACAACTGCTGAATCAACTCTTCTACGCTCTTCTGCACTCGCGCTTCGCCTCGGAATCCTTCCAACTCGTGCCGACGACGTCCCGCTGCTCAGAAAAAGTCGATCTACCCCGAACGTCGGAAAAAGAGTTATTTTAAAGTTTACTGTACTTAATTCTAATTCTGTAATCTTTTGTAAACGAATTTGCGCCTGATATAGAATTGCCCAAAGTAAACGGTCAACGACCGTGGGCCTTGGAGTAGGAGTCGACCCAGGCTCCGAACCAAGTAAAAACGACTGCGTCTCTGTGTTATTATTTTTCTTATTTTCCGCTGTGCACCTGCTCTTAATTTTCCGAAAAACGAATACCGATATTCACCCCCCCTCTATCGTTCTATCGATCCAACACATTCTCTAATGTATACCCATGTATCAACTTGATATCACATATCCATGACTTGCGAGCTCAAGTCATCAATTGACTTACATGCTAGTTTCCATGCATTAATATTGTCCTTGAATATTAATGCTTGACTAGGAATGATTTAGTGTAGTTATAATGCCCGCCTTTTTCCCACATCTTACGGTGTGGCGAGAGGCGGCGTTACGCTAACATACCTAGGCATGTAAATATCTAAATGCAGCGGAATAATTTTTTTTCTTTATACACATGCGTTTTACCATACAACTATTACTTGAACATATATATATGCCTTAACATATCATTCTTGAACATGGTAGCATTGTAACTTAGCATATTAACAGCATAACATTCCTTACTTTATCCATAAGCATCAGAAGTAGCACATAACTTATCCATGAGCATCATAAGTAGCAAGTATCTTATCTTAAGTATAGCATAGAATCTAAAGAGGCATTTCGAAACACAAGACATAATAAAAGAGTCATTTTTTTCTCTTTCCTTTGCCATGTCACTACCACACACACACTTTTGGCCCCTCCTGCTGCTTCACCTAATAACCCCATGCTTGATCTGTGGTTGATAAGCACCATTTTATCGATTATTTTAATTGCTTAAATCCATGTTTGACCCATGTTTTTATTGCTTAATTATGATTTTACCCTAGGTTTTGGACTTTATCTTATTTTGGACTTAATTGCAAAATTACATAATTTTTGGATTATTTGGCCACTAATTTTCTGATATATTTTTGTAGGCATCAAAGGTTCAAGGACCTAGGGCATACTGGGTCAAACTTGAGTCGGATGTGAGCCGGATCGAATTATCAAGCCTACGATTAATCCGGGCCGTCCGATTCAAGAGCGGCTAGATCTGAGCCATCCGGGATCATCTGAAGCAATCCGAGCTAGGGCTAGGGTTGATCAAGCACCCTGATCAAGATCTGAAGGTTTCATCCCAATCAGAGCTCGATCAACCGTTGGATCAAGCTTGGAGGGCTCTAGATCATCCATTCAAAGATTAGCTTGATCTGGACCATCCGTTGCAAATCTGGAGGATCCGAGCTACCACAAGCCAGATCCTGACCCCAGATCATCATCATCAAAGTTTGGCTCAAATCAGACCAAGATCAGCCGTTGGATTGAAGTGGATTAATCTGGATCGTCCGTGCTTAATTACTTAAGGAAAAAAATCCCGCAGCCCAGCCTTGTCGCGTCTCCGCCGCTGTTCTTCGTTTTCTTCGTTTCTTCTTCAGTTTCTTAGCTAGATTTCTCCATCCAAGAGGCGCGGCCACTCGATCCTTCATTAGAACAAGTGTTAGGTCAGTGGGGAGAGTTCACTGAGATGTTTCCAGCTTGAATCTTGCGCAAGACAGAGTTTCGTGAGGTTTCAGAAGTTCTGTCAATCGAGTTCAACAAACTCAGCTGTGCACCATCGCCACTGCATCCGAGCTAGCCGGAGGGGTTCCCTGGATGGCTTGGAGCGTTCCCAAATCATTGTCGCAATCCACCACAGCTAGGTTGAAGAATCGATTGCTATTTTCAGTTTGACAATGGTTCGAATGGATTTGATCGCAGTGACAGATTTTCCACCGATTTGCTGAGCTTGCGGGTTCGAGGCTCACCCTTGCGTGACGAATAAGGAGCAATTGAGCTTAGGGAGTGATTGAGTTTAGATTTACTTAGTTAATTTTCAGTTTTCTAGCTGTAATGTTAATTCTGCCGCAATTTCAAATTCTGCATTTCTGTTTCAGATTTGTTAACTTGGTTTAATGCATTTTTCTAGCTGTAATCTAGCTTAATTCTTCAAGTTAAGTAGTGTATGGACTTGTTTAGTGATCTAATTGTGTTTAAATTCAGTTAATTTAGCTTAGAAGCTTGCGTGCCATTTGTTGCTTGCGTATCAGCCTTTTGCTGTAGACTCTAGTTTAGTTTCGAATTTCTTCAGTTAATTTCTAATTCAAATTCAGTTATGTCTAGTAATCCCTCCCATTGAAGACCACATTTAATGTGTGAATTCAGTTGATCCATGTTTGTTTCCTAATTAGTTTCATTTCTGAATTTTCTTTTGTTCAGCTCCTTTCTTTGCTTATCAAACTCCATGCAGCAGATTTGAATTGTGTGTAGGGGAATCTTGATCTTCGCAATCTCGTCTGAGTAGTGGCTGCAATTCCTGCAGTTTTTGTTTGTTAATCTCAGCTCTCCTGCACACCAGTTTCCAAATTCTGTACAGCCCTTGTTTCTGAATTTCAGTTTAAATTTCCTGCAATTCAGTCCTTGTTTTGCGTACCAAACTCCACTCAGCAGTTCCCAAATTCTGCACATAATAGTTTCTGAAGCTCAGCTTCATTGACCTGCATTTCAAGTTGTAGTTCCTGAATTTTCCATCAATCTTTACAGTTAGCAGAGTTGTATCATTTCTGCATTTCTTCAGCTGAGTTTGCATCTTGATTTCAGCCTACAGAGATGTTGCTAGCTAGTAAACCATTGCATCAGCTTGTATCTTCAGTCACTTAATTTCATGCTAGTATCAGTCTCAACTTGATCAGCCCATTCCCTGCGTTTAGAGTCAAATTGGTATATAGTTTTCTCATCTGTTGCATGCCAAGGCTGCTAATTTTTCTGCAGAATGTATCAAGACAAGTGCAGCATTGCTTTACATCAAGATTCAACTTACCGTTTAGTGCATTGCTGTGATTGAAATCAATTGCATTCGAACTTGGACCATTTCTGAGTTGTAGTTAATATTCGCACATCAATTGTTTACCTTGCATATCAAATTGCTAGCAATTGTGCCAAGTGAATGTGTCGGGTTGGATGTTGTAATTTTTAAAGTCCATAAATTCTGTAGTGAGCCTTGCAATTGAATTTAGAGTCGAATTCCAAATTTGGTTACTTAACATTGGTAGATTAAATGCAACATTTGTTGAGTTGAGTTTACGGGTTGCATTCGACTTATCAGTTCCTTAATTGAGTGGTTTTGCTTTTCATTGCATTCTTCTTGTCTATTTGAACCCAAAAACCCAAATTTTGAATTGAAACCCGAAAACACAAACGACACCTAAATACAAGCGCGAATCGAACAACGTCAACTAGCCCCGAGAAAAATACGACCTGTGGCCCCTATATTACATTTTCAGATTTTGATTGTAAAAAGGGTTTCCAGCTATTCATTCATATACATTTAAATTTGATGGACCCACATTCGTGACAGTATATTTTGGGCCCGTCAAATTTTTGGCGCCGTTGCCGGGGAAGCAACTAGTTGATTTGTTTGATATTTGCTTGTATACTTTTTGATATATCATTGGATTCTATTTTTTGTTGCTTATTCTTTTGTATACGGGTACTGCCATTTTTCTTGTTTGTTTTGTGACAGGGCTGAAGGTTTAAAATGTTCCCATCTGCTTATCAGCAGCCGTGTCAACAATTCCTACAAAACCAGCAACCAAATCAAGATTTCCAACATTCCTGTGCAAATTTTCAACAACCAATGCAGTTTTTTCAGCCTAATTGTCAGCCAAGTCAGCCCTTCCAATTTCAGCAGCCAAGTCAACCAAATTTCCAACAATTTCAGGAAGGGCAGCCACAATTTCAGAGTTTCGATCAACAAATTCAGCAATTTCAGCTACCATGTCAACAATTTCAGCCACCACAACCATTTCAACCGCAATTCCAACAATTTCAGCCGGATTTTTAGCCAAGTCTATCAAATTTCCAGAATTTTCAGAATGGGCAGACACTATTGCAAAATTTTCAGCCCAATCAACCAAATTTTCAGCAAGAGTTTCAGCCCCAGTTTCAGCAATTTCGGCCTTCTAATCCGAATTTCCAGCCTACATTTCAGCATTTCGAACCTCAATTCCAGCAATATAATCAAGGGCAGCAAGGCTTGCAATCATTTCCAGTTTTTCCAGCTCAAAACCAACAAAATTTTCAGCCAACACAGCCCTTGAATCAAAATTTCCAGCCCTACAGTCAGGGGTTTCAAGGGCAGAATTTTCAGCCCTCGCCACCTAATTTTTCAGCTCAAAATCAGAACTTTCAAGGCTACATTTCCCAGCAAAATTTTCCAGCATATCAGCCCTCTAATCAGTTCTTTAATCAGCCCCAACAGCCATGTTTTCAACCAAATCAGCAAGCTCAAAATTTTCAGCCTACTTCATCCTTTCAAGGTCAGTCAAGGAGCTATGCTAACGAAGGAGGCTATGGGAGTTCTAGTGCAGGAAATGTGCTCCAATAGAAGGTCGAGGAAATGTTGCAACAAATTAGGCAACAACAAAGGGTGGAGGAGATTTATCAACAAGTTGTACAATATCATCAAAGGCAAGCCCAAAAATCAGAACAATCCGTCGGAGTTGATTTTATATCAGTTCAAGGTGACCCTAGTGCATGGCCAAGTCCTTCTTCAAGTAATCTTGCACATTTGATAGAAGAAGAAGAAGATGACGTACTCATCAAAGTCTGGGCACCTACAGCATGCATCCCTCCGGAGACTCCTTTTCAAAATCCAATTTCAAATGTTTCAGCTCAAGAAGAAGAAACTGAAGCTCCACAGGACCATTCTAGATTTTTATTTTCTGATGATAGTGTTATTAGTGGTCCTAATTTTTCTGATACTATTGTTGCAGATATTACAGGAGAAACTTGCATAGAGGATGATTCCATAGGTGTAGGGGATTGCACTAAGCCCCAGGGACCACCACAGTCAGAAGATGAACCAGAAAGTGTAGGGACTTGCACGGTGGAAGCAAGCACCCAAGGATCACCAGTTGATTGTCCACCAGAACCTGAGGCTGAAGAGGAGCATGAACATGACCAGGAGGAGACCACAGATACACCTTCAGGTATTATCCAGCACGCTCAGGTAAGTATTTCTCCTCTTTGTTCAGAAAAATGCAGTGAGGTACCTAGTACTGATTTTATTGATTCTGATGAATTTATTGATATACCTTGTGTAGAAATTGTTTGTGAAAATCCAATAGAGGTACCAAACATTGATGTCATTGATCATACTGCATTACTTGATACATCTCTTGCTCTGGATAGCGAAATAATTTTAGAGGCACCCATAATTGATGTAGTTTGTTATGATGAATCTTTAGATACATCTTTTGTGGATATGACTAGTGAAAATTTTTTAGAAGTGCCTGAAATGGATGTTATTTATTTTGATGAATCTCTTGTTATGTCTTATGCTGAGAATGAATGTGAAAGACTTTTGGAGATACCTGATATTGATTTGATTGGCTGTGATACATTGCATGATACACCCTTGATTGAAAATAATTGTGAAATTTCTATTGATGAGCCAGAAATTGATTTCTTTATTTGTGATGAGTATATGGATGTAAATTTGGTAGGAAATAATTTTGAAAATTTCATTGAGACACCAAGCCTTGATTTAATTAGACAGGATGCAGTTTTGGATTCATTTGATGCAGAGACTGAACTTATATCATTTCTTTCTGGCCCTGAACCTTGAGAGAGGTATTACATTGTTTTGTAGGGTCCAGAAGACTCCAGGAGTGGGTGCTCCAACTGAACAGACTTCAGCCTCCTGGAAGGACTTCTGAAAGGCATAAAGAAGGAGGAGATTATTCTACTTTAATTCGAAGCACTCCAGTCCTTCAATGGCTCTTGAACCTAAATCGCCTGCGGCCACCGGAGCAAATTTTTGAAAAGTTCAAGTGTGGGGGAGTCCTAATTCTCCCAGCCACCCAGACACCTCCACTACCAAGATGGAGGCTCCTTCTGGATAGACTCCGTCCACCAGAATAAAGGGGAGATTGTTCTTTCTTATATTTTCTTTTATAACATTTTTCATTTTCATGCTTTCTAGAAGTAGAATTTCCTTGTAAATAAATGCACGTTATTTCTTTTGTCACTTTCTCTTGCATGAGTAGAAATAAAAGTATCCCTCTAGGTTATTCCATAGCATTTTAGAGTCTTTTGGAAAATAAATTAAATTTGGTTGTTAAGACTTAAGGTTTGAGCTAATGGATGAAATCTTGGATGCTTGAGTACTCCTTTGCTTTAGATTCTTAATTGGTGTCTTGAGATGAATTATTTTTGACCTAGTGAGAATTAGCCTTATTTTTGTGACACACCTATGTCATTGTACTCTAGAACTTGCTTAGGTTCTTTCAAAATCATAATTCAATGATTGGATCACATCTATAGAGGCTAATCCATTTGTTTTCCTTCCTTATCAATTTTAAGAAAAAAATCATGTTCATTCCATTTTTCTTTACTTATTTCTTACTCTTACCCTCACTTTTCATTAGACTTGTTGTTTGGATTGTTTCTTGATGTTATTTTGCCCGAGACGGACAAAGATTCAAGTGTGGGGGAGTGACTAGAGTTTGGAATTATTTTGGAGCAAGGAAACACTTCATTTGAAAAAAAAAAAATCTGCAAATCCAAGTTAAAAGTGGCAAGTAAAAAAAAAAGAAAGAAATTCTTGTGCCAAGGTGAAGAAGAAAAAATTTTTACTAGCTTGGATCGAAATTGACTTGGATCCAAATTGGAAAGTTGGAATTTGGGAAGTCAAGATCAGCCACACCTTGTAAAATCTGATTTGAAGCTGTGAAAAAAAAAAAATCTGAACTCAATGCCGAAATGGAAGCTCACGGCAGTGACTTGGTTCAAATCCATCTTGCTGATCAGAAAGGAACAGAAAATGCAGTCCATTTGAAGCTCACGAAAGGCTGGGTTGCAGTTGTTTTTGATAAAGGTTGAAGCATGTCCACAACATCACCGAACCCAAGCTGGAAAAATCTGAAACTTAAACAAAAATCTGTGAAAAACTGCACTGATTGAAATCTGCCGAAAGCTGAATTCTGGAGCTGATGAATGAAGAATACAAACTGGAAAATCTGAAACTAAGCAAATTCTTGCCATTGCAAAGAAGAATACAAGTGAAGCTGAAAGTTTTCCATACAATCAGCTGTGCAGAAATTGAAAGTTTGAGCAGAACTGAAACAAGCTGAGAGATTTGCAGCAGGATTTGTACCAAAAAGAAAAGAAAAGAGCTGAACAAGAGCTGCTGAAATGACACAAGTTGAATTGATGCAGTTAATTCTGAATTGCAGCTGGGAACAAGCTGAATTATGTTTGATTGTGCCAAAGAAAATTCTGTGAAGCTACCTCTGGGCAGAAAAATTGGAATTGGAGCTGTTCTTTGCGAAAGGAATCAGCCACACCTTGTTGGAGGCCTGAAATCAGCTGTTCAGAATTCGAAAGAAGCTGAGAAAGAGCTGAAAGAAGCTGAGCTAAATCTGAAACTTCCATTAAAACAGTTTCGGCACAAGTGTGTATCAACTTGAGCTGAATTGGGTTCTCTAGGAGCTGTGAATCAGGGAACAAAATTCGAAAATGCATCAAAGAGTAGTGAGAACATCACAGCTGATCAGCAACAACTTGCTAGGACTGATAGATCGAAAAAAAAAGAAAAAAAGTTTTAGTGCCAAATTCCAAGTGAAGCATTTAGGTTGCCACTACCATTTGCTCAACTACTCCTATATGCTAACTGATGTGAAGAAATCAGAGATTTGGAATTGATTCAGTGGAGCTAAATTTGGAAGCTGAGACACAAGCAAAAAGAAAAAAAAACAGTTTGAGAAAATAAGAAAAGAAAAGAAGAAACCAAGTGGACACAATTGAGTTGGCATTGAAAATCATTGAAGTTCTCTGATCCGAATTAAAAGCTTTGCTCCACTACAAATCTGACCTTACTAGAGGATAAAAGAAGAAAGAAAAATCAGAAAAAAGAGAATGAAGAAAGAAATTTGGCACGCAAGGAAGAGTTGGCACATTGAAACCAAGGAGTTATTTTTCATCCAAGTTAAAGGAATTTACTCAAGATTTACTCCACCACACTTTTGATATCATTAGAGGACTGTTAAGATGGGGCAAAGCACATTGGAAACATTTTTGAGCAACCAAGTCTTCCACTCCATCAATTTTTCCATTTTCTTGATTTTTATTCCATTACTTATCATTTCTATGTCTTTGATTTGTTTTTATAGTTGTTGATCCTAATCATGATTAATGGTGGAGATTAGACAATAAGCAAGCCTATGGTAGTGCAAGAAGCATGTGTGTAAGAGTGAGCTCCACTTCCATCACCAAATTAGAACTTAAGAGAGAGCCACCAAAACTTCCCTTGAAAGGCTAGTGATTTAAATTCATCTCAATGACTCATGATTGATGAAAAGGCTAAGTTGTTGATTTAAGGACAAGATACTAATCCATAGAGCTTAGATTTATGAGAATTGACAACCCTAGGTAATTTCTTTTCATTTGCTTCTAATTATGCTTAAGAAAGCCTAAGGGATACATATTTAGTAGTTTCGCGAGACGCTCAAGCTTAAGTGTGGGGGAGTTGATAAGCACCATTTTATCGATTATTTTAATTGCTTAAATCCATGTTTGACCCATGTTTTTATTGCTTAATTATGATTTTACCCTAGGTTTTGGAACTTTATCTTATTTTGGACTTAATTGCAAAATTACATAATTTTGGATTATTTGGCCACTAATTTTCTGATATATTTTTGTAGGCATCAAAGGTTCAAGGACCTAGGGCATACTGGGTCAAACTTGAGTCGGATGTGAGCCGGATTGAATTATCAAGCCTACGATTAATCCGGGCCGTCCGATTCAAGAGCGGCTAGATCTGAGCCATCCGGGATCATCTGAAGCAATCCGAGCTAGGGCTAGGGTTGATCAAGCACCCTGATCAAGATCTGAAGGTTTCATCCCAATCAGAGCTCGATCAACCGTTGGATCAAGCTTGGAGGGCTCTAGATCATCCATTCAAAGATTAGCTTGATCTGGACCATCCGTTGCAAATCTGGAGGATCCGAGCTACCACAAGGCAGATCCTGACCCCAGATCATCATCATCAAAGTTTGGCTCAAATCAGACCAAGATCAGCCGTTGGATTGAAGTGGATTAATCAGGACCGTCCGTGCTTAATTACTTAAGGAAAAAAATCCCGCAGCCCAGCCTTGTCGCGTCTCCGCCGCTGTTCTTCGTTTTCTTCGTTTCTTCTTCAGTTTCTTAGCTAGATTTCTCCATCCAAGAGGCGCGGCCACTCGATCCTTCATTAGAACAAGTGTTAGGTCAGTGGGGAGAGTTCACTGAGATGTTTCCAGCTTGAATCTTGCGCAAGACAGAGTTTCGTGAGGTTTCAGAAGATCTGTCAATCGATTTCAACAAACTCAGCTGTGCACCATCGCCACTGCATCCGAGCTAGCAGGAGGGGTTCCCTGGATGGCTTGGAGCGTTCCCAAATCATTGTCGCAATCCACCACAGCTAGGTTGAAGAATCGATTGCTATTTTCAGTTTGAGCATGGTTCGAATGGATTTGATCGCAGTGACAGATTTTCCACCGATTTGCTGAGCTTGCGGGTTCGAGGCTCACCCTTGCGTGACGAACAAGGAGCACTTGAGCTTAGGGAGTGATTGAGTTTAGATTTACTTAGTTAATTTTCAGTTTTCTAGCTGTAATGTTAATTCTGCCGCAATTTCAAATTCTGCATTTCTGTTTCAGATTTGTTAACTTGGTTTAATGCATTTTTCTAGCTGTAATCTAGCTTAATTCTTCAAGTTAAGTAGTGTATGAACTTGTTTAGTGATCTAATTGTGTTTAAATTCAGTTAATTTAAGCTTAGAAGCTTGCGTGCCATTTGTTGCTTGCGTATCAGCCTTTTGCTGTAGACTCTAGTTTAGTTTCGAATTTCTTCAGTTAATTTCTAATTCAAATTCAGTTATGTCTAGTAATCCCTCCCATTGAAGACCACATTTAATGTGTGAATTCAGTTGATCCATGTTTGTTTCCTAATTAGTTTCATTTCTGAATTTTCTTTTGTTCAGCTCCTTTCTTTGCTTATCAAACTCCATGCAGCAGATCTGAATTGTGTGTAGGGGAATCTTGATCTTCGCAATCTCGTCTGAGTAGTGGCTGCAATTCCTGCAGTTTTTGTTTGTTAATCTCAGCTCTCCTGCACACCAGTTTCCAAATTCTGTACAGCCCTTGTTTCTGAATTTCAGTTTAAATTTCCTGCAATTCAGTCCTTGTTTTGCGTACCAAACTCCACTCAGCAGTTCCCAAATTCTGCACATAATAGTTTCTGAAGCTCAGCTTCATTGACCTGCATTTCAAGTTGTAGTTCCTGAATTTTCCATCAATCTTTACAGTTAGCAGAGTTGTATCATTTCTGCATTTCTTCAGCTGAGTTTGCATCTTGATTTCAGCCTACAGAGATGTTGCTAGCTAGTAAACCATTGCATCAGCTTGTATCTTCAGTCACTTAATTTCATGCTAGTATCAGTCTCAACTTGATCAGCCCATTCCCTGCGTTTAGAGTCAAATTGGTATATAGTTTTCTCATCTGTTGCATGCCAAGGCTGCTGATTTTTCTGCAGAATGTATCAAGACAAGTGCAGCATTGCTTTACATCAAGATTCAACTTACCGTTTAGTGCATTGCTGTGATTGAAATCAATTGCATTCGAACTTGGACCATTTCTGAGTTGTAGTTAATATTCGCACATCAATTGTTTACCTTGCATATCAAATTGCTAGCAATTGTGCCAAGTGAATGTGTCGGGTTGGATGTTGTAATTTTTAAAGTCCATAAATTCTGTAGTGAGCCTTGCAATTGAATTTAGAGTCGAATTCCAAATTTGGTTACTTAACATTGGTAGATTAAATGCAACATTTGTTGAGTTGAGTTTACGGGTTGCATTCGACTTATCAGTTCCTTAATTGAGTGGTTTTGCTTTTCATTGCATTCTTCTTGTCTATTTGAACCCAAAAACCCAAATTTTGAATTGAAACCCGAAAACACAAACGACACCTAAATACAAGCGCGAATCGAACAACGTCAACTAGCCCCGAGAAAAATACGACCTGTGGCCCCTATATTACATTTTCGGATTTTGATTGTAAAAAGGGTTTCCAGCTATTCATTCATATACATTTAAATTTGATGGACCCACATTCGTGACAGTATATTTTGGGCCCGTCAGTGGTATAAGAACATAAGACTATAAGCACATAGGCATAGTAAGACCCTTTCATACTCACTAAAAACCATACGTCATATCATGCATAAACATATGAAACATTCATCATAGCATAATCCTGAACATAAAACATAAGCTTACTCTTAACGTAAAACATGGGCATCACATAATTATCATTGCATAATTCCTAACATGAACATAAGCATAATCATACTTATCATGACATATTTCATAACATGAACATAAGTATAAACATACTTATCATGGCATAATTCTTATCATGAACATAAGCATAATCATACTTATCATGGCATATTTCTTATCATGAACATAAGCATAAACATACTTATCATGACATATTTCTTATCATGAACATGAGCATAAACATACTTATCATGGCATATTTCTTATCATGAACATAAGCATAAACATACTTATCATGGCATAATGCATAGCATGAATGAATGCACGAGTCGAATGCATATACATAAGGATGCTTAATTTAAAATCATACTTTTAAATACTTAAACATAATCATAACATCATTGGGGTCCCCGGCTTGTACCACATACATACATCATAAGCGTGCATCCCTAAGTAAATACGAGGTAGCGAGCCTCGACCTACTAAGGTAGGAACAGCTACGGTAGTTCCAAAAACCGGGTCGTTCTTAAGATGCCCATCCCTGTTGGACAGCTTCGGTAGTCCCAGAACCATGGACAGCTTCGGTAGTCCAAACCGGGGTGTTCTTAAGGTTCCCATCCCTTGGACCCTTACATCGGTCCGGTACAAGCCATTCATAAAAAGTAAAATACTTCACATGCTTCATCATTCATAGAACATTCTTAGCATAGACATAATCTTGTTTCATGAAACTTGACATAAGAGTAGGAACAGCTGTGGTAGTTCCAGAACCGTGGACAACTTCGGTAGTCCAGAACCGAGGCGTTCTTAAGGTGCCCATCCCTCATCATGACATAAATCATACTTGGCATTTCATCATTCATACTTAGTTCATAACATCGTTATGCCTTCATCATTCATACTTATCATTCATACTTATCATTCGTATTTAAGGCATAAACATTGTCTTCATTCATCTTCTTCTTTTGTAAAACATGACATACATACATAATCATAGTATCCATCATAGAGCATGCATGGAAAAATTCTTATGAACAAGGTACATATTATTTAGGTTCATGGAAATTCTACATTACTTAGGTTCATGGCATTCATCATATAGCATGCATAGACCTTCATAACCATATATCTATCATAGGCATTTAACAACATATATGCATCATTCTATATAATATGAAGCCTACATCAAATATATGTGTTCATGGCATATGATTAAAACATTCATGAATAGAACGTAACATATGACCTAAACATACGAAAGAACGATACTTAACATACGAAGCTAGGGTTTTGGTAACATAATGATCCTTACATCAGGCTTAATCATATACTTACATCATAACCATCTATAATCAAGTAACCTTGAGACCTTAACTTAAACCAAACCCTAGGTTAGGGTCTTGGCCGAAAACCCTAGAGGACTATAAGTCCATGAGAAATTCACATAGGTCATGATTAACATTCCATACAATACATACCATGGCATAGAAAACCATTTGAACCCTTATTTGGACTTAACTCCAAGTCCTAGCCCTAAAACATGCATTGGCTGAAACCCAAAGAGGATCACAAGCCCATGGAACAATTCATAAAATTCCTAATTCAAATCTATTACCTTACATATAATACCATGGAAGCCATTTGAACCGTTGCTTGGAGTTAACCCTAAATCTTAGCCCTAATTCATGCTTTGGCCGAAACCCAAAATGATCACAAACCCATGGAAAAGTTCATAAAATCCCCAATTCACATCCAATACCTTACATATAATACCATGGAAGCCATTTGAACCCTTGCTTGGAGTTAACCCTAATCCCCTTGTCCTAAATCATGCATTGGCCGAAAGTTACAAGAGCCATAACCATGTAAAAACTTTCACATAAACCCCTATTAACATTCTTTACAACATGAGAAAACATAAGAAATATCATTGGAGAGTTAGATCCAAACCCAACCATAGAAACCTATGGTGGCCGAAACCCTTGAAAGCCCTAACCTTAGTTTTCTCCACATATAGTCCTAACAAATACTTATATCATGAAAATAAATGGAAAAACTATTATACCACAGGTGAGGAGGTCTTACCCTTGTTAGTTTGGTTTTTAGACCTTAACTAGAGGAGATGATGAAGACCTTGTTATCCCTTGATCACCCTTAGCCCTTGTAGTCTTGTAGATAACCCTTAGATCTTGAAGATGAAGCCTTCTTGTGAACCTTTTTCCAAAGGAAAAACCCCTTTGTGGGTTTCGGCTAGGAGGAGGGAGGAGAAGGAAGAAGGGAAGAGGAAAAGCCTTTTGGTGGAAAAGAAAACAACTTAAGCCTTCTCCCATCTTTTATACTACATGAAGAGGGCAAGTGAAGAGTCATGGTGTCTCTTCCCTTGATGGCTCTTCATTTTTCCCTAAGCCTTAACTAAAATCCACTTCATTCTCTACTAGCACTCCCTTACTAGGTGAATTGGTTAGTACATGCATGGTGGTATCATAGGTCCAAGGTTCAATCCTTGGTGCATGCACTTTATTTTTCTATTTTATTTTTATTATTTTCGAAAATTCCCCTAAGACCCACCCATAATCCTGCTAATATTCCTAATTAAAATCCCATCTATATTTATATTAAATTCTACCTAGAATCCACCTATAACCATGGTACTAGAAAATCCCATATAAGGCCCATTAGTACTTAGCTTTTCTATTTAAATGGGGAAATCATGGATTACTAGTCTAAAGTTCATACTAGTATCCCTAGGTTCCCCGAAAACTATCTAGACATGATCAATATTTTAAAGAAAATATTGAGAAAGTTTTCCGGGTCGTTACAATCCCCCATACCTCGTGAATGTTCGTCCTCGAACTTAGAATAGCTCCGGGTACTTGCGTCACATCTCGTCCTCGCGTTCCCAGGTAGCTTCCTCGAACCGTTGACTCTGCCATAGGACCTTGACTAAGGGTACCTCGTTGTTTCTTAGCTTCTTGACTTCCCGATCCAAGATCTGGATAGGTCGGCTTTCATAACTTAGGTCCTCCTGAACTTGTACTGTTTGTGGCTCGATCACTTGGTCCATATTTAGAATACACTTCTTAAGCATTGACACATGGAACACATTATGAATAGCTGACATCTCCTGAGGTAGCTCTAGCTCATATGCCACCTTACCAACTCTTTTCAAAATCAGGTACGGTCCCACATATCGCGGACTCAGTTTTCCTCTCTTCCCAAATCTCGTCACCCCTTTCATAGGAGCCACTTTGAGGAACACCAAATCTCCAACCTTAAATTCCAGTGGTCTACGCCGGACATCTGCATAACTCTTCTGCCAGCTCTGAGCAACTTCTATCCGTTGTCGAATGTTCTATATAACTCGGGTGGTGCTGTCAATAACATCCGTTGTGAGCCCCATTTCCTTCTTTTCACCACTTTCGTATCAACAAATCGGAGACCTACATCTCCTCCCATACAAGGCTTCATAAGGTGGCATTCCGATAGTAGCTTGGTAGCTATTATTGTAAGCGAATTCCGCTAGACATAAATATCGGCACCAGCTCCCTTTGAAATCCAAAGCACAAGCTCGCAACATGTCCTCCAGTACTTGATTCACTCGTTCAGTTTGCTCGTCAGTCTGAGGGTGAAAGGCGGTGCTAAATCGTAGTTTAGTACCGAGAGACTTCTGAACACACTCTCAAAAATGCGAGGTAAAGCGACCATCCCTATCTGAGATGATGGTCTTGGGAAATCCATGAAGTCTGATTATCTCCCTAACATATAATTGAGCCAGTTGCTCAATCGAATAGGTCATCTTGATTGCTAGGATGTGAGCAGATTTCGTCAGCCTGTCCACAATCACCCAAACCCCATCATATCCGTTTATAGTCCTGGGAAGTCCTGAAATAAAATCCATAGAGATATCTTCCCATTTCCATTCCGGAATCGAAAGTGGCTGCAGAACTCCTCCGGGTCGCTGGTGTTCTACCTTCACTCGTTGACAAGTCAGGCAAGTACTAACATGCTGAGCCACATCTCTCTTCATACCAGACCACCAGAATTTCTCCTTTAGGTCTTGATACATTTTGGTGGATCCTGGATGCATCGAATAAGGGGTTCCGTGGGCTTCTACCAATATTTCTCTCTGCAGCTCTGGATCATTAGGGATACATAGACGATCCCCGAGGCAGAGTACTCCCCCATCAGCGATTCGAAAACCATCACCCTTTCCTTCTAAGATCTCCTGTTTGATTCTCTGATGACTCGGATCACCCTTTTGTTTTTCCAATATGTCCTCGAACTGCGTCGGTGTTATCGTCATGGTAGAAAGTCGTCCGGAGATGACCTCGACTCCAAAATTTATAATTTCTCTTTCGAGTGGTCGGGGTAACATAGATATGGACATCAAGGTGGCACTTGACTTCCGGCTGAGTGCATCGGCCACTTTGTTTGCCTTCCCTGGATGGTAGAAGATCTCACAGTCGTAGTCCTTCACCAACTCAAGCCATCGGCGTTGTCTCATATTCAGGTCTTTCTGAGTGAAGAAATACCGCAGGCTCTGGTGGTCTGTATAAATCCTACACTGCGCTCCATACAGATAGTGCCTCCATATCTTAAGAGCAAAAACCACGACGGCCAATTCCAGATCATGGGTGGGGTAATTCTGTTCATGTTCTTTGAGTTGCCTAGAGGCGTAGGCAATGACTTTACCATTTTGCATAAGCACAGCTCCAAGTCCCAGTCTGGAGGCGTCGCTATACATGTCGAAGTCCTGGTTACTTTCTGGAAGGGTAAGAACTGGAGCACTTGTAAGTCTTCTTTTTAGCTCCAAGAAACTTCTTTCGGAGTTTTCCGTCCATACATATTTCTCATCCTTCCGGGTGAGAGCCGTTAGAGGGACTGCAATTCTTGCAAAGTCCTCCACAAATTTTCGATAATAGCCCGCCAGTCCAAGAAAACTTCTGACTTCGCTAGCGTTCTTCGGCCGACTCCAATTATTCACGGCTTCAATCTTTGTTGGGTCCACCATAACCCCATCTTTGGAAATAATATGGCCCAGAAAGCCCACTTGGTCAAGCCAGTACTCACATTTAGAGAACTTGGCGTATAGTTGTTTTTCCCGAAGAGTCTGTAGTACTATCTTCAGATGCTCGGCGTGCTCTTCTTGATTTCTCGAATAAATAAGGATATCGTCGATGAAGACGATTACAAATTTGTTTTGAAAAGACGAGAATACCCGATTCATAAGATCCATAAACATAGCAGGAGCATTTGTCACCCCAAAGGGCATAACTACGAATTCAAAATGTCCATACCTTGTTCGGAAGGCCGTCTTCGGAATATCATCCTGTTTTACTTTAACTTGATGATAACCAGACCTCAGATCGATTTTCGAGAAAACGGTGGCTCCCTTCAATTGGTCAAACAGGTCATCTATCCTCGGAAGGGGATACCTGTTCTTGATCGTTACATTGTTCAGTGCTCGATAATCTATGCACATTCGCATAGATCCATCCTTTTTCTTTACAAACAGTACCGGAGCTCCCCATGGGGAATGACTAGGGCGAATAAGTCCCTTATCGAGCAACTCCTGTAGCTGTCCTTGAAGTTCCTTTAATTCAACAGGCGCCATACGATAGGGTGCCTTAGAGATCGGATTAGTACCGGGAACCAGTTCGATCTCGAATTCCACTTCTCTATCAGGAGCCAACCCCGGTAACTCATCTGGGAATACCTCTGGATACTCGCATACAACTCTGACATCTTCCAACTTCTGATCCTTTATTTGACTTGCGTCAACCACATGTGCTAGAAACCCAGTATATCCCTTGTCTAACATCTTTTGTGCTTTGAGTCAATAAGAATTTCCCGGTTCTTTTCTTCGGCTCTCCAATAAATTCGAACGCGGAATCTGCCTCCGGTTGAAAGACTACCTTTCGTTTACGGCACTCGACTGAAGCACCGTATTTGCTCAGAAAATCCATTCCCATTATAACATCATAGTCCTGCATGTCTAGTACTACCAGATCACAGTAAAGTTCTTTTCCTGCGATTCCGACTGGCACAGCACGCAGCACGTGGGTGGATGTCATTACTTCCCCCGAAGGCAGGGTGGTTAAGAACTTGCCATTTAAAACTTGTGGAACCATATCCCTCTTCTTAGTGTAGAACATAGAGATGAACGAGTGCGTTGCCCCAGTATCAAATAATACAGTAGCATACTGACTGTAAATAAGTATCTGACCTGTAACAACCGTTGAAGCAGTTGCGGTGTCCTCCTTAGTAATAGAGAAAACCCTGGCATCCGCCATAGTTGGTGGGGCCTCCAATCTTTCTTGGCTCATCAGGGCACCCTCCGGCTCCGCTTGCATATAATGTAGTTTCGCTGGTGCGCCCTGGTACTGAACAAGCTGTTGGGGAGGTGCCTGGTTCCTGGTAAGACAGTAAGAGGCCATATGCCCTTCCACCCTGCAGATGAAACACCGGTTCGTACCTTTACGACACTCCCCGGGGTGCATTTTCCCGCATGTAGTACACAGGGGAAATCGGGACTGTTTATTTGCTGGGCCCCTTTGGGGGTTGTTCCATGGCTGCCGTTTACCACCCTGGTTCCCCTTCCAATTAGCGTTGGTACTCTGAGGTTTCTGACCTCCTGAGTAATAATGAAAGTGAGGAACATTAGGGATAATGAAAGGTAAAGAATCGAGAATTCCGGAGTGAACTTGATTCTTACTCTCATTTAACGCCTTCCTTTACTGATTGATATTGTTCAGGTAAAGCTCGGTGAGTAGGGCGCTACTGAACAGCTCTTCAGCGGTCTGCGGTCTGTTAACTCCGCCGGCAACGTTTAGGGCTATCTCAGGTCGCAACATCTTTAACATAAGCCGGACCCTTTCCTTCTCAGTGCGGACTAGCTTAGGGCATAGGCGAGCCAGTCGATTAAATTTCTTCATGGCTTCATTGACTAAGAGGGTTCCTTGTCGGAATTCTGTGAATTCGTCGTAGTGTTTATTGGTGACACACATATTGAAGAATTCTTCGAGAAACTCTGATTCGAAATCCGACCACGTCATCTGATTCACCTGTCTTCTGGCCTTGACCCTTTCCTGTTGGGACTGGGTGCATGTTGACATGGATGCGGGTTCGTAATTTTAAGATTAATTACGTGCAGCGAAAGATTTAGCATAAATAATTTCCCAAATTATTTGACCACACATCTAAGCATGCAACCTTATATTGTGTAGACATGATCATACATTCAAAATTTTGCAGAAAGTAAACTAATTTACTTATTACCTCGCGTAACTCGAAGGAAGGGACGAGATCCAACCGTAAGCGTCCCTTAGAAGCTCCGCCACTATTCGCGTCCACGCCGAGTTTTCTTCGGGATGACTTCGCAAAGCCACGAGTTTCATGCCGACAAGAACTACTAGATTCTCCAAAGGCACGACAAGAACACCAAGAGAGAGAGATGGGAAGACTAACCACCAAACGAAGAACGGAATCAAGATTCCGGGGAGGAAGGAGTCACGCCCGCTTCTTCTTCTTCTTACGGTAGCTGCATGGTGGATGAAGCACACGGCAACAAAGGGAGTGCCTCTAGGGCCGGCGGCACTAGAGGAGGGAGAGAGAGAGAGGGAGACAGAGAGAGCTTATTCCTTGATCTCTTAGATTGATTTCCAAGCCTTGCCTTGGTTCCATTATATAGTAGTCTCTCAATCGCCAAGTCTCCTTTTTATGGAATAAATTTTCACAAGAAATTTATCATATAAATTTTTCTATGATTTATTCCATCATGCCAAGTTTTTATCATAATTTAATTTATAATAAAAACAACCATGTCTCCCTTTTTTATTATGGAATAAATTTTCACAAGAAATTTATTATATAAATTTTTCTTATCATGGAAAAATTAATTCATAATTGATTTTATAAAATAAAATAAACTATTCAAAGTTTATTTTAATTTCCATGAAAATAATAAACCAAATTTCGATTTATAAAAAATTTATATATTATCCATAATTTTATAAAACAAACCACGCACGGTTTATTTTATAATCTGAACCAAACAATTTGGTTCTCCCCTTTTAATGTGGCCAGCCAAACAAAGAGGGTAGGGACCCTCTTTGGCCGACCAAACCCAAGCCAGGACCGTATGAATTAAACTCATTTAATTCGTCCAATAAGCCTTCAAAAGACTTAGCTATTTTAAGCTTCCGGTGCGTCTCTGAAAAAATTCAGATTCGACTTATCTCTCTTGATCGAAAAATTCAATTTTCAACTCGTTTTAAATCCTCGGATTACTCGTAGTGCGTGTGACTAAATAGGCTTTTGATTTATGTTGGCCGTCTATAATTAACCAATTATAGAATGATCATAAGTGGCACCTAGTAGTACATCATGATCCCCAATTAATCGAAAGATCAACGGTTGACCTCAGAAATTATTCTGAAACCCTTCAACAGCTATAATGAATCGTGCCCCATTCCCTTCACCATCTTATACCCACTTGGTTCAGGACATGGTCTATGTGTGTCAGTCCCCACTAGGCTGACTACGTCACACCTAGCCTAAGTAATGTTTTCTCGTCCTACGGATTCTAATTACTCTCATGTATCTAAGAGATTCATATTCTAAACATGTCATGCTCTGGCCAGAGGCTTCGAGTAACAATCCGACGATAGACCTTGGGTATACATCTCCTCGCAAGGAGTGGTGAATCTTTTGTAGGTTGTTCAAACATCTTCGGGCACTTCGGCTTATACCCAATCATCCTGGGTCCACACCTCCTTGGAGATGCTTGCTTAGGATGTAAAAGTATAAGTCTTCATGATCAAGATGACTTGAACACCGCAAGTCAAAGGAACATCGCACTTAAGCTGCAGTAAGAACTTCATTGACATATCTATATGTGGACTACCATATGAAGTTCTACAGCCAGTCACTCCAATGAACTAGTTCCCTTAACTAGCATTCATGTTTATCTCCGGACATCCCAATGTCACCAGCTAGTGAGAATCAGCTGATTAGAGAATAACCCATGTTAGTCTCAATAGAATTGATAGTGTCTGTATTTATCAATTCATCGACTAGGGACAATTTCAATACTTCACAATTGCACATGTAGAGATAATCACTAGTTGTGAATTCATCACAAATTCTCTCATGCTGTGAATTATATTGCGGACATTCAGTAAATGAGTTTATGATCTCAATCAAATACACAAACATGTATACTCAAATAGTGAATCTTCATTTATTAAAATAAACTATTACAATCATAAGGCGATTGCCTTAGGACACTTCTCTCATATTACTAACAAACTCCCACTTGGCCTAATGCCAATCGCTACGGTATCCAATACCACAGGCTCTAACATGACTCTCAAACTTGCTTTGAGGCAAGGCCTTAGTTAAAGGATCCGCTAAATTTCTTTCAGTGGGAATTTTCTCAATTTGTATATCATTCCTACTTATAATCTCTCTGATCAGATGATAGCGGCGAAGCACATTTTGGGATCGCTGATGAGACCTTGGTTCCTTTGCTTGTGCAATAGCTCCATTGTTGTCGCAGTAAACTGGCACTGCTTCATCAATGGTTGGAACCACACCAAGTTCTGAGACAAACTTCTTGATCCAGACTGCTTCCTTTGCTGCTTCCGAAGCTGCAATATATTCCGCTTCCGTGGTAGAATCCGCTACGATGTCTTGTTTGGAACTTTTCCAACTTATTGCGCCTCCATTCAAGATAAATACGTATCCGGACTGAGATTTGGAGTCATCCTTATCTGTCTGGAAACTGGTATCTGTATACCCACGTATTACCATATCACCTTCTCCATATATTAGGAACACATCCTTAGTTCTTCTTAAGTACTTAAGGATTGTCTTGACAGCCACCCAATGATCCATTCCTGGATCAGACTGGTATCTACATGTGACGCTTAGAGCATACGATACATCGGGCCTAGTACATAACATAGCATACATGATAGATCCTATCGCGGATGCATAAGGAATCATATTCATGCAAATCCTCTCGTCTTCTTTGCGCGGACACATAGACTTCGAAAGGTTGATCCCATGCCTGATGGGATGGTAACCTTTCTTGGATTCCGACATGCTAAACCTTTCTAGCACTCGGTCTATATATGTAGACTGCGAAAGACCAAGTAACCGTTTTGATCTATCTCTATAGATTCTAATCCCAAGGATATAGGTTGTTTCTCCTAGGTCTTTCATGGAGAAAGTTTTGTACAACCAAATTTTAACCGACTGTAAGACTGATATATCGTTTCCTATAAATAATATGTCATCGACATATAATACTAGGAATACGACTGCACTCCCACTAAGCTTCTTGTACACACAAGGTTCGTCAGGATTTTGTGAGAAATCAAACTCTTTGATTGTCTCATCAAAACGGATGTTCCAGCTCCTGGATGCTTACTTCAGTCCATATATGGATCATCGAAGCTTGCATATTTTGGTTTTATCAACCGATGTGAAACCTTCAGGTTGTATCATGTATACATCCTCAAGCAGGTTTCCATTAAGGAAAGCTGTTTTCACATCCATTGGCCATATCTCATAATCATAATGAGCTGCTATGGCCAGGAGCATCCGAATGGATTTAAGCATAGCTACTGGCGAATAGGTTTCGTCATAATCAATCCCTTGTTTCTGACGATATCCTTTTGCCACTAATCTAGCCTTAAAGGTAACAACATTACCTTCCATGTTGGTTTTCTTCTTGAAAACCCACTTGCACCCTATGGGCTTTATCCCTTCAGGTGGGTTAACCAAGTCCCACACTTGATTTTCGTACATGGAATCCATTTCCGACTTCATGGCTTCAAGCCATTTGTCCCTTTCTGAACTTTTCATAACATCATCATAACTGATAGGTTCGTCATCGCTAATGAGTAACACGTCATTCGATTCACTTACGAGAAATCCGTATCTCTCTAGAATATTGCGTGTCCTATCAGATCTACGAAGAAGTGGTCTTGTTTTAGGTTCAACTAATAGCTCGTCATTATGAGTTATTGGTTGTGGGTCTAGACTAGGTGTCTCTGTAATGTCTATTGGAGTTTTTTGAACTTCTTCAAGTTCAATACTACTCCCACTGTTTTCTTGTAAAAGAAATTCTTTTCCTAGAAATACAGCATGCCTTGAAACAAACACCTTTTGTTCCAAGGGATGATAGAATTGGTAACCCTTTGTTTCCTTAGGGTATCCAATAAATAGACATTTATCAGACTTAGCATCCAATTTGTCTGATACAGTCCGCTTCACATAAGCAGGACAACCCCATATCTTAAGGTGAGTTAAGTGAGGTTTCTTACTATTCCACGTCTCATATGGAGTAGTAGAGACTACCTTGGTCGGGACTCTGTTTAGCAAGTAAACAGCTGTCTTAAGTGCATAGCCCCAAAAGGATTTTGGAAGAGTTGCATGATTCATCATCGACCTAACCATGTCCATCAAGGTTCGGTTGCGCCTCTCAGATACACCATTATGCTGTGGTGTATATGGCGGAGTCCATTGGGACAATATCCCATTGTCCCTAAGATAATCTTGAAACTCTTGACTTAAGTATTCACCACCCCGATCGGATCGAAGTATCTTAATACTTTTGCCAAGCTGTTTCTCTACTTCATTTCTGAACTCTTTAATTTCTCAAAAGCTTCAGATTTGTGTTTCATCAAGAACACATACCCGAATCGTGAGTGATCATCGATAAAGGTGATGAAGTAGCTATAGCCTCCTTGTGCAAGAGTTGACATTGGTCCACATACATCAGTATGTATTAGACCAAGCAATTCTCCCACTGGATTACCTTTTCAGAAAAGGGTAATTTGGTCATCTTGCCTTTTAAGCATGATTCGCATGTATCAATGAACCGGGTTCAAATGATTCCAGAATTCCACATCGGTGTAATTTGGTCATGCGTTTCTTACTTACATGGCCAAGACGCAATGCCAAGTGTAGGAGTCTATTCGATTATCTATTCGAGCACGTTTGTTGCTAACTTCGATATTGAAAACGTCATTGGATAAATCTAACGTGTAGATACCATTGCACAAAGTTCCATTCCCATAAAGAACTCATTTAAAGTTATGTAACAACAATTGTTACTAAAAGTTAAATGATAACCCTTTTCATTCAAACATGAAATAGATACAATGTTCTTTATTAACGAAGGAACAAAATAACAATTATCCAATTCTAAGACACGTCCTGTAGGGAGCTTTAGCAAATATGTTCCGATGGCAACAGCAGCAATCTTTGCTCCTTTCCAACTCGCAAATTCGCTTCTCCCTTGACGAGTCTTCTTCTATTCCTTAGCCCCTGTATGTCATTACATATATGTGAGCTACACCCAGTATCAAGTACCAGGTGTTGAGGAAATAGAGTGACATTCAATAACGAAGATACCTGAAGAGGATGGGGCATCGGATGCCTTCTCTTTCAAAGACTCAAGATAAACCTTGCAGTTTCTTCGCCCGTGACCCTCCTTGCCATAGTGATGGCAAGTGCCTTTTAGGGTATTTTCAGTCTTTTTGGCCTTTTTCTTCTTCCCTTTATTCTGTTCTTTGGCCTTCCTCTTAGAACCTTTCTTTGAGGAACCAACTAACAGTACCGTCTTTTGATCCGGCTTTATAGAAGGCTCTATAGTCTTCAGCAGGTTGAGCAACTCAGGAATGGTAGTCTCTAGTTTGTTCATCCGATAGTTCATCACAAATTGTGAATAACTTTTGGGCAAACAATTCAGAATTAAGTCAATACTTAGTTCATGATCCATTGCAAAACCGAGTGTGCTCAGTCGCTTAATGTACCCCAACATCTTTAACACAAACTGCGAGGCAGAAGTGCCTTCCTGCATCTTAGTGGTGAAGAGGAGTCTGGAGACTTCGAACCTTTCGGATCTCACCTGCTCTTCAAACAACTCATGAAGATGGAAGATGATGGTATAAGCATCCATATGCTCTTGCTGCTTTTGCAACTCAGGTACCATAAAGGCTAGCATGATGCAACTCGCAAGTTTAGAATCGGTCACATGTTTCTGATAGGCCATTAGCTGGTCTGGAGTTGCACCTTCTGGAGGATGGTTGGGAAGTTGATCTTCAAGGACATATGCAAGCTTCTCTGCCTTGAGGACTATCCTCAGGTTTCGAAGCCAGTCCATGAAGTTTGGCCCAGTCAGTTTATTGGTGTCCAAAATGGAACGCAAGTTTAGAGAAGACATGATCGAGTGATTAACCTAGAAATACAAATTGAGCTTATGTGAGAAGAATGATAAAGAATGTATCAATATACATTAATTAAAAAATCCTATTTATTTTTCAAATTGAATAACCCTTTTTATCAATTCGGGAGATTGTAGGAACATCTCCAAATAGGTTGATATCCAACCATAGATAAGAACAACCATGGCTGTGGCCATCAAGTTATTCTTAGCTATGAAGGTAGGTAATTATACCGATTACATATCACATATATGTAACTATCACTTTATGCTATCAACTAATTGAATGTTTGGATAAATCATTGGGTTGTTAACTCATTAACAAGTATGCGACATTATACATAGCACCCAACTGCACCTCTCTTTGCATCGACCTTGGCTGTGGCACAACAAATCGATGCTCCAAGCTTAAGGCTGACCCATTAATCAAGAAATAGTTTTAATATGGTTGGAGCTCATTCAACCGTTTAGTCAGGCTTGGATGTGTCCAACAACCAAAACTAAGGATTGACCTCTGACTACAACTATATTATTCGTAAACTAATTCCATGGTTTGAACATGTTGAGGTTCAAGCCGGGCATGGATGTGTCCATCAACCCAAACGAGAAACAAAACTCCGATTCTAACCATATTAATGGAAGGTGTTGGCCTTAATATTTTGTAAGAGGTTTTGGGTCTCATCCTTTCTTTTCTAAGCACATTCATGACATATAATTATGTCATGACTAACGATTTCCTTAATAAAGTATGTATGTGACTTAATTTATCAAGTCCCATGACTTGAATTAGGAACCGGATTTCCTAATTCTAATTTCATACTTTATTAAATGAATTGTTTTGGAAACAATTTCCTAAATTGTCATAATCAATTTCGGAAATAATATGTTTAAGACTTTGATTTCTCTAAATCAAATCTTATTAAATTAAGAGACAATTCCCTTAATTCAACCACATATTATTTTCATGAAAATCTCATTTAAGAAACTCTATAGGAAACCATTTTCCTAATTAATTTTGGAGACAACAATATGTAAGAGCATCACCTCTTAAATCATATTTTATTCATGGATTTAATTAATTACAACAAATCGTTTTCTAAGGGTGGCTCCCCGAGGCTCAGATACCCAAAGAAAAGTAATTTGTCGTAAATCCAATTTGGTCCGCTTCGGAAGCGTAACCAAATTAAACGTGACAATTTCATTTAAAATTGGGAAATTAAATTACAACAACTAACTTTAAATTGGACGGCTCCCCGAGGCTCAATCCAAAATAAAGAATTTTGTTGTCAATTTAAAAACCAATTCAAATTTAATTGTCAATTAATTGTCCATAAATTTGTCTAGACTTTCTTGAAAGAAAGTGCCCAAAATTGCGAGATTTCATAATAGGTTTTCAGAATAATTGTAAGTTTCTGGTACAAAGAAAACTTACATATTTCCAAAATTGGAAATTTCTAGAATAGAAAATTTCTAAAATTGGAAAGTTTCCAAAGATGGGAAGTTTTCACAATTATCATAAAATTTCAGAAACTAGGATATTTCAAACGTTTGCGAAATTTCATGAGAATTTCCAAACTTTGAAATTCCTAAATCTAAGATTTATAATAATTGGAAAATTTTCATAATTGAAAATTTTTCCAAAATTGAGATTATGACAAAGTTTTCCACAAAACAATTATATGATTATGTCGAACACTAACCGGCTCTGATACCACTGTTGGGACCGGGTGCATGTCGACAAGGATACGGGTTCGTAAAATTTTAAATTTTTACGTGCAGCGGAAGAATTAGCATAAAATAATTTCTCAAATTATTTTAACCACATATCTAGCATGCAACCTTATTATGTGTGGACATGATCATAAATTAAAACTTTGCGGAAAAGTAAACTAATTTACTTAGTACCTCGCGTAACTTGAAGTAAGGAACGAGATCCAACCGTAGCGTCCCTTGGAAGCTCCGCCTCTAGTCGTGTCCACGCCGAGTTCTCTTCGGGATGACTTCGCAAAGTCACGAGTTTTGTGCCGACGAGAACTACTAGATTCTCTAAAGGCACAACTTGAAGATCAAGAGAGAAGAAAGGAAACTAACCACCAAGAAACGGAATCTAAATTCCGGGAAGGAAGGAGTTGCGTTCCGCTTCTTCTTCTTCTTCCTTGGCTCCTTCTTGATGGAGGTTGCTCACGCCAACTCTTGGAGAAGAAGGTGCGCCGGCCCTAGGAGGAGGAGGCGCCGGCCCTAGGGTAAACTAAGGGGCGCCGGCCCTAGGTGGGAAGGAGAAGGGGAGGAAGAGAATAAGAGAGAGAGAGGGAGAGAATTAATCTCTTGATTACTCTATTAAGGAAATCAAGCCTAGCCTTGGTTCCTTTATATAGTAGCCTCTCCCTTGCCAAGTCTCCCCTTTAATGGAATTTTTCATAAGAAATTTATCCTATAAATTTTCTTTATGAATTATTCCGTTTAAACCAAGTTTTATTATAACTAACTTTATAATAAAACAAATTCATCTCTCCTTTTATTATGGAATAAATTTTACAAGAAATTTATAAATTTTCTTATTATGAAAAAATCAATTCATAATTGATTTTATAAAATTAAAATAAACCATTCCATGGATTATTTTAATTTCCATAAAAAGAATAAATTTCTATAAATTTATTTATATAAATTTCTTTGTATAAATTTATTTATCCATAATTTATAAAACAAATCGTGCTAGATTTATTTTATTAATTAAACCAATTAAATTGGTTTCTCCCCAATGATGTGGCCGGCCAAACCAAAGGGGTTTGGCACCCTCTTTGGCCGGCCAAACCGAGCCGAACCAATCGCGAATTAAACTCATTTAATTCACCCAATAAGCCTTCAAAAGACTTAGCCATTTTTAGCTTCTGTTGCGCCTCTGATTAACTCAGATTCGACTTATTTCTCTTGATTGGAAAATCCAATTTTCAACTCGTTTTAAATCCCTCGGATTACTCGTAGTGCGTGTGACTAAATAGACTTTCGATTTATGTTGGCCGTCTATAATCAACTAATTATAGAACGATCATGAGTGGCACCTAGTAGTACATCATGACCCCCAATTAATCGAAAGATCAACGGTTGACCTCAGAAATATTTCTGAAACCCTTCAGCAGCTCTAATGAAACGTTCCCCATTCCCTTCACCATCTTATACCCACTTGGTTCAGGACACGGTCTATGTGTGTCAGTCCCCACTAAGCTGACTACGTCACACCTAGCCCAAGTAGTGTCTTTCTCGTCCTTTGGATTTCTAATTACTCTCATGTATTTAAGAGACTCATACTCTAAACATGACATGCTCTGGCCAGAGGCTTTGAGTAACAATCCGACGATAGGCCTGGGTATACATCTCCTCGCAAAGAGTGGTGAATCCTTTATAGGCTGTACAAACATCTTCGGGCACTTCGGCTTATACCCAATCATCCTGGGTCTACACCTCCTTGGAGATGCTTGCTTAAGATGTTAAAGTATAAGTCTCCATGACCAAGATGACTTGAACACCGCAAGTCAAAGGAACATCGCACTTAAGTTGCAGTAAGAACTTCACTGACATATCTATATAGATTACCATATGAAGTTTTACAGCTAGTCACTCCAATGAACTAGTTCCCTTAACTAGCATCCATGTTTATCTCCGGACATCCCAATGTCACCAGCCAGTGAGAATCAGCTGATTAGAGAATAACCCATGCTAGTCTCAACAGAATTGATAGTGTCCGTTTTTATCAATTCATCGACTAGGGATATTTTCAATACTTCACAATTGCACATGTAGAGATAATCACTAGTTGTGATCTCATCACAAATTCTCTTATGCTGTGAATTGTATTGCGGACATTCAGTAGATGAGTTTAAGATCCCAATCAAATACACAAACATGTATACTCAAATAGTGAATTTTCATTTATTAAAATAAATGTTTACAATCATAAGGCGATTGCCTTAGGACACTTCTCTCATATCACTAACAGTTCCCAGGTAGCTTCCTCGAACCGTTGACTTTGCCATAGGACCTTTATTAAGTGTACCTCCTTATTCCTTAGCTTCTTGACTTCCCGATCCAAGATCTGGATAGGTCGGCTTTCATAACTTAGGTCCTCCTAAACTTGTACTGTCTGTGGCTTGATCACTTGATCCATATTTGGAATACACTTCTTGAGCATTGACACATGGAACACGTTATGAATAGCTGACATCTCCTGAGGCAGCTCTAGTTCATATGCCACCTTGCCAACTCTTCTCAGGATCAGGTACGGTCCCACATATCGCGGACTCAGTTTTCCTCTCTTCCCAAATCTCGTCACCCCTTTCATATGAGCCACTTTGAGGAACACCAAACCTCCAATATTAAATTCCAGTGGTCTACGCCGGACATCTGCATAACTCTTCTGCCGGCTCTGAGCAGCTTCTATCCGTTGTCGAATGTTCTGTATAGCTCAGGTGGTGCTGGTGATGACATCCGTTGTGAGCCCCATTTTCTTCTTTTCACCACTTTCGTACCAACAGATCGGAGACCTACATCTCCTCCCATACAAGGCTTCATAAGGTGTCATTCCTATAGTAGCTTGGTAGCTATTATTGTAAGCGAATTCTGCTAGACATAGATATCGGCACCAGCTCCCTTTGAAATCCAAAGCACAAGCTCGCAACATGTCCTCCAGTACTTGATTCACTCGTTCAGTTTGCCCGTCAGTCTGAGGGTGAAAGGCGGTGCTGAATCGTAGTTTAGTACCGAGAGACTTCTGAACACACTCCCAAAAATGCGAGGTAAAGCGACCATCCCTATCTGAGATGATGGTCTTGGGAACTCCATGAAGTCTGCTTATCTCCCGAACATATAATTGAGCCAGTTGCTCAATCGAATAGGTCATCTTGATTGCTAGGAAGTAAGCAGATTTCGTCAGCCTGTCCACAATTACCCAAACCCCATCATATCCGTTTGTAGTCCTAGGAAGTCCTGAAATAAAATCCATAGAGATATCTTCCCATTTCCATTCCGGAATCGAAAGTGGCTGCAGAACTCCTCCGGGTCGCTGGTGTTCCGTTTTCACTCGTTGACAGGTCAGACAAGTACTAACATGCTGAGCCACATCTCTCTTCATACCGGACCACCAGAATTTCTCCTTCAGGTATTGATACATCTTGGTGGATCCTGGATGCATCGAATAAGGGGTTCCGTGAACTTCTGCCAATATTTCTCTCCGCAGCTCCGGATCATTAGGGATACATAGACGATCCCCAAGGTAGAGTACTCCCCCATCAGTGATTCAAAAACCATCGCTTGTTTGATTCTCTGATAACTTGGATCACCCCTTTGCTTTTCCAATATGTCCTCGAACTACGTCGGTGTTATCGTCATGGTAGAAAGTCATCCGGAGATGACCTCGACTCCAAAATTCATAATTTCTCTTTCGAGTGGTCGGGGTAACATAGATATGGACATCAAGGTGGCACTTGACTTCCGGCTGAGTGCATCGGCCACTTTGTTTGCCTTCCCTGGATGGTAGAATATCTCACAGTCGTAGTCCTTCACCAACTCAAGCCATCGGCGTTGTCTCATATTCAGGTCTTTCTGAGTGAAGAAATATCGCAGGCTCTGGTGGTCTGTATAAATCCTACACTGCGCTCCATATAGATAGTGCCTCCATATCTTAAGAGCAAAAACCACGGCGGCCAATTCCAGATCATGGGTGGGGTAATTCTATTCATGTTCTTTGAGTTGCCTAGAGGCGTAGGCAACGACTTTACCATTCTGCATAAGCACAGCTCCAAGTCCCAGTCTGGAGGCGTCGTTATACATGTCGAAGTCCTGGTTACTTTCTGGAAGGGTAAGAATTGGAGCACTTGTAAGTCTTCTTTTTAGCTCCAAGAAACTTCTTTCGCAGTTTTCCGTCCATACATATTTCTCATCCTTCCAGGTGAGAGCCGTTAGAGGGGTTGCAATTCTTGCAAAGTCCTCCACAAATTTTCGATAATAGCCCGCCAGTCTAAGAAAACTTCTGACTTCGCTAGCGTTCTTCGGCCGGCTCCAGTTATTTACAGCTTCAATCTTTGTTGGGTCCACCATAACCCCATCTTTGGAAATAATATGGCCCAGAAAGCCCACTTGATCAAGCCAGAACTCACATTTGGAGAACTTGGCATACAGTTGTTTTTCCCGGTTCTTTTCTTCGGCTCTCCAATAAATTCGAACGCGGAATCTGCCTCAGGTTGAAAGACTATCTTTCGTTTACGGCACTCGACAGAAGCGCCGTATTTGCTCAGAAAATCCATTCCCATTATAACATCATAGTCCTGCATGTCTAGTACCATCAGATCGTAGTAAAGTTCTCTTCCTACGATTCCGACTGGCACAGCACGCAGCACGTGGGTGGATGTCATTATTTCCCCCGAAGGCAGGGTGGTTAAGAACTTGCCGTTTAAAACTTGTGGAGCCATATCCCTCTTCTTAGTGTAGAACATAGAGATGAATGAGTGCGTTGCCCCAGTATCAAATAATACGGTAGCATACTGACTGTAAATAAGTATCTGACCTGTGACAACCGTTGAAGTAGTTACGGCGTCCTCCTTAGTAATAGAGAAAACCCTGGCATCCGCCATAGTTGGTGGGGCCTCCAATCTTTCTTGGCTCATCAGGGTACCCTCCGGCTCCGCTTGCATATAATGTAGTTTCGCGGGTGCGCCCTGGTACTGAACAAGCTGTTGGGGAGGTGCCTGGTTCCTGGTAGGACAGTAAGAGGCCATATGCCCTTCCACCCCGCAGATGAAACACCGGTTTGTACCTTTACGACACTCCCCGGGGTGCATTTTCCCGCATGTAGTACACAGGGGAAATCGGGACTGTTTATTTGCTGGGCCCCCTTGGGGGTTGTTCCATGGCTGCCATTTACCACCCTGGTTCCCCTTCCAATTAGCGTTGGTACTCTGAGGTTTCTGACCTCTTGAGTAATAATGAAAGGGAGGAACATTAGGGATAATGAAAGATAAAGAATCAAGAATTCCGGAGTGAACTTGATTCTTACTCTCATTTAACGCCTTCCTTTGCTGATTGATATTGTTCAGGTAATGCTCAGTGAGTAGGGCGCTACTGAACAGCTCTTCAGCGGTCTGCGGTCTATTAACTCCGCCGGCAACGTTTAGGGCTATCTCAGGTCGCAACATCTTTAACATAAGCCGGACCCTTTCCTTCTCAGTGCGGACCAGCTCAGGGCATAAGCGAGCCAGTCGATTAAATTTCTTCATGGCTTCATTGACTAAGAGGGTTCCCTGTCAGAATTCTGTGAATTCGTCGTAGTGTTTATTGGTGACACGCATATTGAAGAATTCTTCGAGAAACTCTGATTCGAAATCTGACCACGTCATCTGATTCACCTGTCTTCTGGCCTTGACCCTTTCCCACCACATTCTGGCATCTCCAGAAAGGCAGAATGATGCACACTTGATCTTCTCGTGTTCGGGCCAGTCCAACAGCTCCATTGTACTCTCCACGGTCTTGAACCACGCCTGGGCGTCCCATGGTTCGCCAATACCCGAAAAGTTTTCCGGTTTCAGCCTCAACCACTGGATCAGATAAGCCTCTTGTCGTGTTACCGTGGTCAAGCCTGTCGGAGGAGTTTGCATAACCGTAGGCGCAATGGGTATAGCATTCTGGTTTGCCGGTGGGGTAGTAGAATTTTCTTGTTGGTTCATCAGGGTATTAATGGTTTGCTGCTGCTCAGTAACATGACGCTGAAGTTGGGTCACCAATTGCATCAGGTCAGACGAGGGGGCAGTCTCATTAAGTATGTTACCCTGTCTTCTAGCCATGCTTTCCTTCATAAAGGACGAGTACGGATAATATGAGTTATTGTTATTCCTATCCCCATATTACATTCTAAAGCATTCGATTTCAAAAAATAATAATAATAAAGTAAAGTATCGTTCATCTCTACATATCCTAAAGGTATTTCCTATCATCATATCATTCATACTTGACTTATAAGAGAACATAAGGTATGCATAGAGGTACTTACTTGGAAGCTGCAGGAAGGAGGCTTGATGTGTGTGTAGTGTGATGGCAACTGCTCTGATACCAACCTGTAACGCCCGCCTTTTTCCCACATCTTACGGTGTGGCGAGAGGCGGCGTTACGCTAACATACCTAGGCATGTGAATATCTAAATGAAGCGGATTTATTTTTTTTTCTTTATACACATGCGTTTTATCATACGACTAATACTTGAACATGTATATATGCCTTAACTTATCATCTCTAACCATGGTAGCATTGTAACTTAGCATATTCATAGCATATGTAGCATCATGATATAACATCTCTTACTTATTCATAAGTATCATACGTAGCAAGTAACTTATCCATAAGCATAGCATAGAATCTAAAGGGGCGTTCCAAAACACAAGACATAATAGAGGAGTCTTTTTATTTCCTCTTTCCTTTGCCATATCACTACCACACACCCGCTTTTGCCTCTCCTGCTGCTTCACCTAATAACCTCTTGCTTGATCTGCGGTATAAGAAAAATAAGACTATAAGCACATAGGCTTAGTAAGACCCTTACCTACTCACTAAAAACCATACGTCATAACATACATAAACATATGAAACTTTTGACATAGCATGATTCCGAACATAAAATATAAATGTACTTCTAACGTAAAACATGAACATGACATAATTATCATTGCATAATTCTTAACATGGGCCTAAGCTTAACATACTTATCATGGCATATTTCTTAACATGGACATAGCTTAACATACTTATCATGGCAGATTTCTTAACATGGGCATAAACTTAATATACTTATCATGGCATACTTCTTAGCATGGACATAAGCATATTCTAGACATAAACATAAGCGTAGAACATTCTTATCATGGCATAATGCATAACATGAATGAATGCATGAGTCAGATGCATATACATAAGGATGCTTAATTCAAAATCATACTTCATACTTTTAGATACTTAAACATAAACATAACATCATTAGGGTCCCCGGCTTGTACCACATACATACATCATAAGCGTGCATCCCTAAGTAAATATGAGGTAGCGAGCCCCGACCTACTAGGGTAGGAACAGCTACGGTAGTTCCAAAAACCGGGGCGTTCTTAAGGTGCCCATCCCTGTTGGACAGCTTCGGTAGTCCCAGAACCGTGGACAGCTACGGTAGTCCAGAACCGAGGCGTTCTTAAGGTGCCCATCCCTTGGACCCTTACTTCGGTCCGGTACAAGCCCATTCATAAAGTAAAATAATTTTTTTTTCATGCTTTATCATTCATAGACATACATAGCATAAACATAATCTTGTTTCATGAAGCATAGCATAAGAGTAGGAACAGCTACGGTAGTTCCAGAACCGGGGCGTTCATAAGGTGCCCATCCCTCATCATGACATAAAGCATACTTGGCATTTCATCATTCATACTTGATTCATAACATCATTATGCCTTCATCATTCATACTTATCATTCGTACTTACTGCATAAACATTATATTCATTCATCTTCTTCATTCATAAAACATGACATACATACATAATCATAGTATCCATCATAGAGCATGCATGGTAAAAATTTATATGAACAAGGTACATACTATTTAGGTACATGGCATTCTACATTACTTATGTTCATGGCATTCATCATAAAGCATGCATAAACCTTCATAAACATAGATCTATTATAGGCATTTAGCAACATACATGCATCATTCTATATAACATGAAGCCTACATCGATTACATGTGTTCATGGCACATGGTTAAAACATTCATGAATAAGACATAGCATTTAACCTAAACATACAGAGTCATGATACCTAGCATATCAAGTTAAGGTTTTGGTAACATAAAGATCCTCACATCATGCTTAACCATATACTTACATCCTAATAACCTATACTCAAGTATTCTTGAGACCTTAACCCAAACCAAACCCTAGATTAGGGTCTTGGCCGAAACCCTAAAGGACTATAAGTCCATGGGAAATTCTCATAGGTCATGATTAACATTCCATACCATACATACCATGCCATAGAAAACCATTTGAACCCTCATTTGGTTTTAACCCCAAATCCTAGCCCTAAATCATGATTTGGCCGAAACCCAAAAAGGATCACAAGCACATGGAAAAGTTCATAAAATTCCCAATTCACATCTAATACCCTACATATAATACCATGGACGTCATTTGAACCCTTGCTTGGAGTTAACCCTAATCCCCTTGCCCTAAATCATGCATTGGCCGAAAGTTACAAGGGCCATAACCATGTAAAAACTTTCACATAAACCCCTATTAACATCCTTTACAACATGAGAAAACATAAGAAATATCATTGGAGAGTTAGATCCAAACCCAACCATAGAAACCTATGGTGGCCGAAACCCTTGAAAGCCCTAACCTTAGTTTTCTCCACATATAGTCCTAACAAATTCTGATATCATGAAAATAAATGGGAAAACTATTATACCACAGGTGAGGAGGTCTTACCCTTGTTAGTTTGGTTTTTAGACCTTAACTAGAGGAGATGATGAAGACCTTGTTATCCCTTGATCACCCTTAGCCCTTGTAGTCTTGTAGATAACCCTTAGATCTTGAAGATGAAGCCTTCTTGTGAACCTTTTCCAAAGGAAAAACCCCCTTGTGGGTTTCGGCTAGGAGGAGGGAGGAGAAGGAAGAAAGGAAGAGGAAAAGCCTTTTGGTGGAAGAGAAAACAACTTAAGCCTTCTCCCCTCTTTTATATTTCAAATTACGTGTTTTAAGTGCAGGGAGAGAGGGCACTACAAAAATCAGTGCCCTACTCGTAAGACTCGATCTACACCACCGACGGCTAAGGAGACACCAGCGCCAGGAGTCCGGAAAAATAAGGATCACATACAATGCTTCAAGTGCAAGAAGTATGGACACTACAAAAACAAGTGTCTGGCGAAGGTACGTAAGATTTATGTTCCAAAAATTCTACAAATTCCTGCACAGTCTTTAGATAATTCAGTTAATTTTTCTGATAAATTAGAGTTTCTGCATAGTAAAATTAATGTTTTTCATGTCAAATTAGAAAATGTAGATATGACTAACATATCATAAATTAATTATTTAATCCAGAACATTAATTCAGTAATTTCTAAAATAAATTATCACAACTTTAATACTGATAATATTTTTATTTCTGATAATTTTAAACTTAATTCTGATTCTGATAACCTTAATTCTAATAATGACAATTCTGATAATTCTAATTCAGATAAATTTAATCCTAAGGATAAATCTGAATTCAAAAATCCTAAGGATAAATCTGAATTCAAAAATCTTAAGGATAATCCTAAATTTGAAAATCCTTTAGATAATTATGAATTCAAATTTGAAAATCCGTTGTATAACTCTAAATTAGAATTTGAAAATTCTAAAAATAATCCAGAAGTTAAACCTGAAGATATTATCTCTGAAAATAATTTTGAAGATGAAATTTTCTTAGATAATAACTTAACTATAGATAATCTTGAAAGTTATTACAAAACCCTAACTAGTGGCCCAAATTATTCCTCCTACTTTGAGGACACCAAAAGATATAATTTTGAGGATAAGGAGGATATGGATCTATCTAAGATCAAGATCATAATTAATAAAAATTACAAAGGTTCAAATAAATCCGAATTGTTAGAAAAATTTGAAAAGATAGATAAAAATGAAGCAGAAATTTTCGAAATAATGAAAATGTTGAACTTAAATCCACAATTATTAATCAATTCAAATTAACACAATTCAAATAAGCTCAATTAATTCAATTAATTCAATAAACTCAAATTAATTCAATTAATTCAAATAAACTCAAATTAATTCAAATAAACTCAAATTAAATAAAATTAAAATTAAATTTAAATCTAAATTTAATTCAAATTAAATCCTAATTTGATTCAAATTAAATCCTAATTTGATTCAAATTAAATCCAAATTTATTTCAAATTAAATCCTAATTAAATTCTAATTTAATTCAAATTAAATCCTAATTTAATTCAAATTAAACAAATTTAATTCAAATTAAATCCTAATTAAATTCAAATTAAATTAAATTAAAATTAAATAAAATTAAATTAAAATAAAATTAAATTAAATTTAAATTAAATTAAATTAAATTAAAATTAAATTAAATTAAGTTAAAATTAAATTAAATTAAACTAAAATTAAATTCAAATTAAATTCAAATTAAATTCAAATTAAATTAAATTCAAATTAAATTCAAATTAATATTAAAACTAAATTAAATTAAATTCAAATTAAATTCAAATTAAATTAAATTAAAATTAAATTAAATTAAATTCAAATTCAAATTAAATTCAAATTAAATTTAATTAAAATTAAATTCAAATTAAATTAAAATTAAATTAAATTCAAATTAAAATTAAATTTAAATTAAATTAAATTCAAATTAAATTAAATTAAATTCAAATTAAATTAAACTAAAATTAAATTCAAATTAAATTAAATTAAAATTAATTTATATTTAAATTTAAATTAAATTAAATTAAATTCAAATTAAATTTAAATTAAATTCAAATTAAGTTAAATTCAAATTAAATTAAAAATTAAATTAAATTGAAATTAAATTAAATTAAATTAAAATTATATCTTAATTAAATTAAAATTAAATCTTAATTAAATTCGAATTAAACTTTAATTAAATCTTAATTAAATCAATTAAACCAATTAAATCAATTTAATTCAAATATAGTTAATTAATTCAATTTACTTCAAATAAATTCAACGATTCAAATTAATTCAATCTTAATTAAAACATTTTCAAATTAATTCAAACTTCAATTAATTCTTAATTAACTTGAATCCAAAATAACTTAAACTCGAATTAAACTAAAACTTTACCCAAACCGCAACAATTAATTTAATAAAATTAAATATGTCTAAGTGGGTTGGCATATTTGCGGGTTCACACGACATGTATCAAATCGGGAATTTGATACATTTTTAGAAACTTAAATAAAATGATTTGAATTGTTTGACTCATGCATAATTGTCATGTCATGCATTTGCTACTTCTTTTAAATATATGACATGTCATTCATATTTAAAATTTTATGCATATATTAGAATGGCTATAGGAAAAAGAATAATTGAAACTTGATCAACCTAGTATTGGGTGGCGGTGAGATGATAGTACGTTAGGGAAACCAATTCTAATAAAGTCAAGTATACTTGGTCTCTTTAGACTGGTGAAACTAGCCGAAGCTACCGATCCAAGACCCAAACTAGTTAGACCAGAATTTTTCAAAAAGTAATTTTGAAAATGAAATTTCATTAAAAGGCTTTGTCAAGGAAAGGGTTGATGATCCAATAAGGCTACGGCCAAAGAAGGCCTAGTGCCTCACCAAGACCTGGAAGCCAATTTTTGAAATTCAAATTCAAGTTACTTCTTATCAAATTCAAATCTAACACAAGCTTCAATTAAATCTTAGAGTTAATAATAAATTAAGAAAAATGATTCAAGCATCTCACAATACACCTATAAGGCAACCATGCTTGCTGTATTGATACATCTAGAATGGGTGAGATGTTAAGGACTAATGAATTGAAAAATATTTTTCAAAATTGTTTTCCAAAATTGTTAGAATAGTTTCCTAAAAATATATTTTCAAAATAGTGCTTCAACATAATAATATTTGTATGGATTTCATGCTTGTTTGATTGCCAATACATTATATGCTTTCAAAAATTATATTCTTTTGAAAATTGTTTGACTCACACAATTAAACACAAGCCTCTTAGGACAACACTAAAGTTCCTTAAGGTACTTAGTTAGAGTCAAACGGTATCGGGTACAGGGGGAGTGCTTTTCATTTTTGTTTGAAATGGTTTTCAAAAACTGTACTTTAAACATTACTATCATTTGAAAAATACTTTTCGAAAACTGTGTTGTAAATCATTATTATTTGTGTTTTCAAAAAGGGTTTATGTTGTAAAAATTATATGTTCAAAAATTTACCTGTTTCTTTGACTTTGATAAACCCTAAAGACACAAAGGAAAGATCCACTTCATGATCTTCAAGGACTCCTAGGATGTGTCAAATTTAGGGGGAGTCTGAGTTAAAAGAAGAATTTCAGAAAAGTTTTTTGGTAAATATTTCTTTTTAATCTGAATCAAACCTTAAGACTCAGAGGAAGAGTACTTATGGTCAACAAGCTTCCCAGGACTGAGTCAAGTTTAGGGGGAGGTCAAATTAAAAGAATTATTTAATAGCATGTTTTCATATCTTCAAAATCTTGCTAAAAATCTAAGTCTTTCAAAATACTGTTATTCTATTTGTGAGAATTTGTGTAACTTATGAAATTATTTTTGAAATAATGTTTACTTGGGTTGGAGAATTTCCAGGACACTTAGGAAATGTCCTTGTAGTCAACAAGGTTTCCCAGGATGGTGTCAGACTGGAAGATAAACCAAGTCAAGTAAAATATTGGGTCTTCAAAAGTTCACACATTTTTCAAAATCCACTAGCATATATTTTCAAAAGTACTATCATTTTTTTGGCAAAATTCTGTTAATATTTACTTGAGTTTGAAGAATTTCCAGGACACTTAGGAAAATGTCCTTGCAGTTAACAAGGTTTCCTAGGATTGTATCAGACTGGAAAAGAAACCTAGTCAAGTAAAATATTATGTTTCAAAAATTACTTAGATTTTTCAAAGTTTCATCTTTTTCAAAAATAGTTAGTACTTGCAAAATATGCATAATATTTATATTTTCCAAAATAGCATTCTTTCAAAAGTTATGCATTTTTCAAAAGTACTTATATTTTTCAAAAATTACAAAAGTACTTGCATTTTTTTAAAGATCATAATAATTTTCAAAGCACTTGTACTTTTCAAAGCGCATAGCATCTTTTTCAAAATATGTATTTTTCAAAAAAAATGTAATATACCATTCAAAATACAGTGCTTTCAAAAATTTTGCACTAAATATTCTCAAAAAGAACCAAAGGTTTTCGTTGTTGGTACAAGTATTTTCTTGTGTTTTTTTTTATGTATGACAAAGGGGGAGAGGTGTGCTTAAGTTAGAAAAATTTTCTCTCAAAAATCAAAAATGTAGTTTCAAAACTTATATCATTTTTTTTCTTGTTTGATCCCAAGGATGGTAAGTTAGCCCCTTAAACCAATCTAACTTAAGTTATTGTCAAACATCAAAAAGGGGGAGATTGTTGGTGCAAGTTGCATCAATGATGTTCTTCTTTAAGTGTTTTAATGTTTGACAATGCACTTAAGTCAGTGATACAATGAACAGACAAAGGGGAGCAAAGGAGAAGTGACCTAAGTTGAAGAAAAGTCCTAGTTAACCTAGGCATCGAAATCCTAAGACCTAGCGAAGGGCTGCTGGGCACCTAGCGAAGGGTTGCTAGGCATCGAAACCCTAAGACCTAGCGAAGGGCTGCTGGGCACCTAGCGAAGGGCTGCTAGGCATCGAAACCCTAAGACCTGGCGAAGGGCTACTGGGCACCTAGCGAAGGGCTGCTAGGAGTCTAAGACCTAGCGAAGGGCTGCTAGGCACCTGGCGAAGGACTGCTAGGGAATGAAGACCTGGCGAAGGACTGCTAGGCACCTGGCGAAGAACAGCTAGGGAATGAAGACTTGGCGAAGGACTGCTAGGCACCTGGCGAAGGACTGCTAGGTAATGAAGTCTTGGTCCAAGGGACTGAGCAACATAGCTAAGCGATGACTAAGGACAGGAGTAGAGACGGGTCAGGGTTTGGGCGTCTTGAGATCCGGAGTAATCGGAGGCTAAGCAAAAGTCCACTCGAAGGACTGGGTGGCAACCGGCTCCTAAAAGGAGTAGGTGGAAGTCGCGTTCTCGGGGGTGAGAACTTGCGCCGGTTCGACCTAGGGTTTCATGGAGATCCAAAGTCCGAACCAAGTCCTTAAGGCTAATATTATATGTATATGTGCTTTGTGTTTGTGTATCTTGCAGGTACCAAGATTGGAAGACAAAGCAACCTGCTGGAGGCCCTGAAGCAGGGCACCCCCAGTGTTGGGGGTGCCCCCATGCATCCAGGGCACCCCCAGTGTTGGGGGCGCCCAAGACAAAGGCTAAAAAGTGCAGTAAAGTGTTGAAAGCAGAATAGGTGTCAAGCGGGGTGCCCGGAGCATCCGGGGCGTCCGGGTTCAAACCTGTTTTTGCTGTTTCGAGTTCGAAACACAGATAGGCCTTCATGAGGGAGCCCGGGAGGTTCGGGGTGCCCTGGTCAAAGGTTTTATCAGCTGCGGCGAGGTCGGCGCGGAGATAAAGTTTGACCGGGTTTATCAGGGCGCCCCCAGCGTCCAGGGCACCCGCAGGAGTGCTATAAAAGGGGCTTCGACCCCTCTGCTTCAACAACAACTGCGAAGTACCATTCTGATCACTCTGACCGACGACAACGCTCTAAAGACAAGGCTCTACGATCGGAAGGCTCCAGGAAGAAGTGCGCGGCACTTCGGAGGTCCAGAACGGTCGAGCTTCTAACTTTTGTTTTGTTCGGTTTGCATTTATATTCCGCATTCAATTTATTATACTTTTGCTTGTAATTATACACTGTAAGACGGGTTTTCTCCGCCTCCGAAAATTCCAGATTGGAGACCAATAGTGGACTCACGCCGAGTACATAGGCCTTGGACGTACTGACCCTAGGGGGTTGGGAACCATGTAAATAAATCCCGCTGTGTCTTTGTCTTGCTTTTATTTTATTTACTTTTCCGCTGCACTAACACTCTGAGTAGATCGAACGTTTTACGAAGATAACGAGAAGTTTTTAACGATCGATATTCACCCCCCCCTCTATCGACGGCACCGGTCCTACATTATGTACTAGGCCCGATGTATCATATGCTCTGAGTGTCACAAGCAGATACCAGTCTGATCTAGGAATGGATCATTGGGCGGTTGTCAAGACAATCCTCAAGTACTTAAGAAGAACTAAGGATGTGTTCCTATATATGGAGAAGGTGATATGATAATACGTGGATATACAGATGCCAGTTTCCAAACAGATAAGGATGACTCCAAATCTCAGTCCAGATACATATTTATTTTGAATGGAGGCGCAGTAAGCTGGAAAAGTTCCAAGCAAGACACCGTAGCGGATTCTACCATGGAAGCGGAATATATTGCAGCTTCGGAAGTAGCCTGGATCAAGAAGTTTGTCTCAGAACTTGGTGTGGTTCCAACCATTGATGAAGCAATACCGGTTTACTGCGACAACAATGGAGCTATTGCAAAAGCAAAGGAACCAAGGTCTCATCAGCGATCCAAACATGTGCTTCGCCGCTATCATCTGATCAGAGAGATTATAAGTAGGAATGATATACAAATTGAGAAAATTCCCAATAAAAGGAATTTAGCGGATCCTTTAACTAAGGCCTTGCCTCAAAGTAAGTTTGAGGGTCACGTTAGAGCCTGTGGTATTGGGTACTATAGAGATTGGCATTAGGACAAATGGGAGTTTGTTAGTGATATAAGAGAAGTGTCCTAAGGCAATCACCTTATGATTGTAATCATTTATTTTAATAAATGAATATTCACTATTTGAGTATACATGATTATTTGATTAAGATCTTAAGCTCATTTACTGAATGTCCGCAATACAATTCACAGCATGAGAGAATTTGTGATGAATTCACAACTAATGATTATCTCTACATGTGCAATTGTGAAGTATTGAAATTGTCCCTAGTCGATGAATTGATAAATACGGACACTATCAATTCTGTTGAGACTAGCATGGGTTATTCTCTAATCAGCTGATTCTCACTAGCTGGTGACATTGAGATGTCCGGAGATAAACATGAATGCTAGTTAAGGGAACTAGTTCATTGGAGTGACTGGCTGTAAAACTTCATATGGTAGTCTACATATAGATATGTCAGTGAAGTTCTTACTGCAGCTTAAGTGCGATGTTTCTTTGACTTGCGGTGTTCAAGTCATCTTGGTCATGGAGACTTATACTTTGACATCTTAAGCAAGCATCTCCAAGGAGGTATGGACCCAGGATGATTGGGTATAAGCCAAAGTGCCCGAAGATGTTTGAACAGCCTATAAAGGATTCACCACTCCTTGCGAGGAGATGTATACCCGAGGCCTATCATCGGATTGTTACTCGAAGCCTCTGGCCAGAGCATGATATGTTCAGAGTACGAATCTCTTAAATACATGAGAGTAATTAGAATCCATAGGACGAGAAAACGTTACTTGGGCTAGGTGTGACGTAGTCAGCCTAGTGGGGATTGACACACATAGACCATGTCCTGAACCAAGTGGGTATAAGATGGTGAAGGGAATGGGGCACGATTCATTATAGCTGCTGAAGGGTTTCAGAATCATTTCTGAGGTCAACCGTTGATCTTTCAATTAATTGGGGATCATGATGTACTACTAGGTGTCACTCATGATCGTTCTATAATTAATTAATTAATTATGGACGGCCAACATAAATTGAAAGCCTATTTGGTCACACGCATAACGAGTAATTCGAAGGATTTAAAACGAGTTGAGAATTGGATTCTCCAATTGAGATAGACTATTTTTGGTAAGTCCAAACAATAGTCAAAACTGAATTTATTTCAGACGCATCGGAAGCATAGAATGGCTAAATCTTTTAAAGACTTAATGGGTGAATTAAATAAGTTTAATTCATTAAGGGATTTGATCCAATTGGGGTTAGATGGGTCGGCCAAGGAAGGGGCCTCCTCTCTTCTTGTCATGGCCGGTGGTGTCATAGCCGGCCACCACCATAAGAGAATAAGGCTATTTTGGTTTGTTTTATAAAATAGACCAAAGGTTGGTTTATTTTATAAAAGGTTATATAAATTTTATATAAATTTTTATATAATGAACCATGAGTTGGTTTGTTTAATAAAATTTATATAATGAACCAATGGTTGGTTTGTTTTATAAAATTTTATATAATGAACCAATGGTTGGTTTGTTTTATAAATTTTATATAATCATGCCAAAAGAAAGAGAACCTTGATTATGGATTGATTGAGAAATTATTCCATAATCAAGAAGAAGAAGCTTAATCATGAGATCCTTGATTATGGATTGATTGAGAAATTATTCCATAATCAAGGAGAGGTTTGCTTGGGAATTAAGAAACCTCTCCCTATATAAAGGACCCAAGGGGTGCCATGGAAGAGGATCAATCTAAGAATTGCTTGGGCTCTCTCCTCTTCTTCTCTCCCTCTCTCTTGATCGGCAATAGGCCTTCCTTCTTTCTTCTTGCCGTGAGCACAAGGAGAAGCATCAAGGCGACGAAGTTCTTCCTTGCGACGATCTTCCTCTTCGACCAACCTTGGTGGTGAGTCTTTCGATTTGATTACTCTCTCGGTTTTCATCGTGTTCACGGAGAATCTAGTAGTTCTCGTGAACACGAAACTCATGGCTTAGTGAAGTCATCCCGACGATACTCGGCCTGGATACGAATAGAGGCGGAGCTTTCAAGGGATGCTAACGGTTGGATCTCGTCCCTTCTTCCAAGTTACGCAAGGTAATTCGTAGAGTAATTTCCTTTTCTGCAAAAAATTTATATTACGATTATGTGAACACATTGCATGCTTAGGATATGTGTTAGAATAATTTAGGAAATTATTCATGCTTTTGTTTTCGTTGCATGTAATTATGTAACAATTACAATACGTGTCCGCGTCGGCATGCACCCGGTCCCAACACTCGCACTCGGCAGACTGGGCTGGAAGCTTGACAGACTGGGTCGGCACTCGGCAGACTGGGCTGGGAGCTCGGCAGACTGGGTCGGAGCTCGGCAGACTGGGTCGGGAGCTCGGCACTCGGGAGACTTGGTCGGGAGACCTAGTCGGAAGCCCGAGAGGCCCGGTCAGAATTGCATATGAAGGAAAGAGAAAAGCCTCTCTTCATGGGATGAAGAGAAGGTGAAGAGTCATATGAAAAGATGTGCTCTTTATTGGCTTTAATGAAGAGAAGTCAAAGAGACAAAAGACTCTTCATATTCATGCGATGAATATAAAAGAGGCTCTAGTCATTTTGAATGAAGAGGGGGTGCTTTTCTTCTTCCCTTCCTCTCTTCTTCCTCTCCTCCCCTCTTGGCCGAAACCCTTGTGGTTTCTTGGTGGTCCTGTGAACTACCTCATGTTGCTAGCACAACTAAGGTAGTTCTTCCCGAAGTTGAAAGATTGTGTCCGTGTGGATACGAATAGAGGCACGGACACGTGAACGTGCAAGAGATTCGGCACATCTTGGACGAGCGGTGTAAGCAAAGGGCACGCTCCAAAGGTATACACTTTAGATAGATCTATTAGATAGATGTACTTTGTATGAGTTTTCTTTCGCATGGATCGCTCGTGGGTTCTTGTTTCCACTGAGTTTTTGTGTTTTGGTGCCGGGAGAACCCAACAGTCAATTCCTTGGGTCTTCCTTAGTTAGTTGGAGTAGTAGGAAACAACCATGCGTTGCCCTATCAACAACGGAGGCGGAATATGTGGCAATGGGTGGGTGTGTTTCCCAACTCCTTTGGATTATGCACACTTTAGAAGATTATGAGTTACATTATACTAAGTTCAAAGTCTTGTGTGATAATATATGTACAATCAATTTGACAAAAAAATCCGGTTCACCGTTGTAGGATAAAACACATTGAAGTGAAACATCACTTCATTAGAGACCATGTGACAAGGGGAGACATAGAACTACACTATGTTGAATCAAAGTCAAACCTAGCTGACATTTTTACCAAGCATTTTCCCGAATCGGAGTTTACATCCTTAAGAAGAGGCCTTGGAATGTGTTTTGTAGAAATATAGGATGAATCTTGGGATATTACAATTGAAAAAGTGTGTTTGATCCATTAGGGTGATACATTTGGTTCACTTGTGCTTGTGGCATATTGTTGAATCATTAAAAGTATCAAAATATGAAAACTAGACCAACTATGGGGAAGACAAGTGTTTAATCAATGGACACTTTGCCCAAAGATCATAGTTGGACATTTTAAACCTTTGAAAACCATTTTATGTTTTCTATGCTTTGCCATACTTTTAAAAGATATAGGATTGCAAAATTAGATTGTAATTTTGATACAAAACATAGTGGTTTTCAAGGATTTTGAGTTTTTATCAAAAGTCATGCATGTTTGAAATTTTATATGGAATGATATTTTTCCTTGATAGAGTATATCATTTCAAACATGTCTGCAAAATTTTACAATTTTTAGAATTTTCTGGATTTTTCTGGACATTTCTGAAATTCGGCAGAAAAACTGAAATAGCTGACTGATAGCATATCAGTCGACTGCCCCGACTGGCACGCCTGTTTTCAGATTCTGAAACCTTTTTCAGAAATCCAACTTTCTTTCATTTGATGTCATAGGGTTGGGTTGCTTGAGGCAATCCTTTTGATGGTGTCAAAGGGGGAGAATGGGTGGTTTAAGTTAGAATTTTGACTTAAAATGGATGGTTTAAGGTATTTTGTCTAACTTATACCTTGGATGATTAAAAATGGGAGAAGACATGGATTAAGGGGGAGGTTACTGTAACACCCAATAAATTCCTGGTATTATTAGGGATTTTTAGGAATTTTTCTAGCATTTTTCGGAATATTATAGCATTTTTTCGGATCAAAATAAGAAGAAAAAAATTAAAAGGGTCGGGTGGGAATCGATCTCGCGACCACGCGAAGCAGTTACCTGAGCGAGTCCAAGGAACCAGCTGGGCTAGGGCATCAAGCACAGAAAAGAATGAAACGAAATAATGTTATAGTTGATTTAGCCCGTTTCATGAAGAGGTATTTAAACTCCCACTTAAGTTGTGTTAAGACCCCTTTTAGGGTTTCGGGAGGCCGCGCGAGCAGGGGTTGGGAGCTGCGAAAACAGGGAGAAAACAAGGGGTTTTCTTCCTCCTTCTTCCTCCTCTTGAGTGGAGAGCCTAGGGCTTCTTCCCTAGGGCTAAGGAGTGGAGATTTCTTGCAAAGGAAGAGGAAAAGAGCCCTACACTAGAAATTTCGAGATACTTAGTGAGTTTTCTTCAAGAAAAGGGTAAGTAAATCACTCACCTGCAATAGGAGTAGCTTCGCATGTAGTTTTCTCGTTGTAGAATCTTGATTTCGTGATTTATATGCATGCTTGGAGGATATTGTTTATTGTGTGATTAAGTTTCTCAAGAATACATGTTTTTAATCATAGAACTCGAATTGTAGTAGATTTTTATATGTGTGATCTAATCATGAAAGGCCAAGTTCTTGAAAAGTCCCAAAAATGAGTTTTGGGTTAAGGGCACGCAAGGTGCTCGATGAAAGTTCCAAGTGAGAAAGGTAAAGTTTTGTAGTGCAAAAAGTTATGCAAAAAGAAAGTTAGCTTGATAAATACAAGCATTATGAGTAAGAAAGTATTTTACTTTTGTAAAGTGACATGTACCGGGCAAAAGAGAGGCCCACAGAAAGTTAGAAAGAAGCTCTAATAGGGTGCGGTGGCTAGCTACCCCGAAACCTATTAGGGGTGCGCGCATTGGTACACTGATACCAGGTACATTGTCAAGGCCTGAGAAAGTTGATTATTATTTTGAAGTATATAAGTATATGTAAGTGTTTCAATTTACGTAAGTGTATGTTTTGTTGTGTATGATAACATGGTTATGTTACAAGCATGTTAAAGAGAAAGAGCAAAGAAGTTAGTGTTTGAAAGTGTGGAAATGTATCATTAGTAAGTTTGCAAAAGAAATCATGAGCATGTTAAGTTTGCAAGTGTTTTGATGGTAGTAAATGTTTTTAAGCATGATTGAGCATGATAAGTGTATGAAAGTTCTCATGTGTAATTATTTCCAAGTGCATGTGTTTTGAAGCAAGCATTACTTGAAAAGAGCATGTTTATCCTTTATCGTTGGATTTGTGAGTTAGGATTTACTTACTAAGCAATTCGCTTATTAGTTGCATTTTCCTTCTATTGCAGATAAAGGTAAAGAAAAAGCATAAGTTAAGGAGGCGAAGGGACTTGCATTGATGTTCAGTGGCGGCGGAACCGTGGAAGAGATCTTTGGGTTAAGTCTTGTAGAACATGTGTTTTGGTGTTTTGAAGTGGTAGAATGAATGACCTTGTTTAAACTACGCATAGAGGTTAAGTTTGGTACAAACTCTAGAGTGTTTTGCTTATATTTTGATAGTTTTGTTAAATCTCGCAAAGTTCTTAATTTCAAGTTAATGGATTCGTTTTGAGTTGCTAAAATGTTTATAAAACTAGTATAGAGTATAGAAATGGAGTTATGTCTTTGTATACATTGGAGGTATGTGAATTGTGGACTTTTGAAACAAGTTTTCAGGTCTGAAATGCAGGATTTCAGGCGTGCTAGTCGACTGGTTCATAACCAGTCGACTGCCCTATCGAACAGTAGCTTCTGTTCGATGCACCAGTTGACTGCCAAGAGGCCAGTCGACTGGTGCCGCGCCCAGAAACTTGCTGTGGCCGATACCAGTCGACTGGCTATATGGCAGTCGACTGGTACCATTGCAGAGAAGTTGTGTAGAGCAGCTGGTTAGTGCTTTAGTGTTACAACTAAGAGGTCTAGGGGTCAAATCCTGGCAAAGCAAATAAAATGAAAGTTGTTTTGTTTTTTTTGAAAAAAAAAAGAGAAGGAAGAAAAAAAAAATTTAGAGCAAGTTAAGGGAAGCCAAGTAGTAGTAACTTAAAGCATAGTAGTAGATAAAAGTTGGGTCGTCACAGTTACCTCTTAGGTTGTGATATGTCTTACATTTTTAATGTTGTTTAGTGTTAAGTAGAAACTTAACTTGGATTATGAGTAGAATTGAAAATACGAGAAGACATGAATTAAGGGGGAGGTTACCTCTTAGGTTTGCTATGTCTTATGTTTTTTCAATTGCTATCTATTGTTACTATTATTGTTGGTTGTTATTTATCTCTAAACTTAAACATATTGCCACACATCAAAAAGGGAAAGATTGTTGAGGCAATCGACCCTAAAATGATTGGAAGATCATGGTTTTGATGTGTGTGTGTGAATATGTTTAAGGTTAGAGTGTTATGTTGTATTTGATGAGTGTGATTGAGTTTGCAGGACTTGGAGAATCACACATGGTGAACATATCCGAGGGAAGAGAGTTGAGGGAGGAGGACTCCGAGGGCAAGCCGGGAAGTGGACTTCAAGGGCATACGTGAAGGGTGGCATGGAGGCAAGCCAAGGGAAGGCTTGTGTGTGCATCCGAGGGATGAGAGCCAGAGGAAGATGACTTCAAGGGGCGAGCCAAGGAGTGAACCTGAAGGCACACATGAAGGAGTATGTGAAGATTGGCTAGAAGTGAGTGGGCAGTCGACTGGCCAGAGGGCAGTCGACTGCCAAAACTCACAGAAGGTTTTCAGCCTTCTACCAGTCGACTGGCCCAGAGGCAGTCGACTGGTATACCCCAAAAATTAGCCATTGGCTAGCAATTAATGCTAGGTCAGTCGACTACCCCAGGGGCAGTCGACTGGTGCAGGGCTAGACAGACTGCGAGTTTGTCCTGGCTTATAAAATGAGGACCTTTTTGCTCGTGAGCGGTACGGTTCCGTACTATAACGAAGTGCTGCTCGTGTGAAAAGTCTTTTCATCTTCCTCTCTCTTCAATCACTACATTCTGAAAAGAGGAAGACAACACTGCTGTAAATGTTTTTCCACCTGAAGGAGATTTTTCATAGTGGAGATGGTGTATGTGCGTGAATCCTTGGATTAGTCACCCATTTGGGTGGATACCAAGTAAAGTTTTGTTGTTAGCAATGTTTTTATTATCCTTTGCATGTTATTGTTTCCGCTGTGCTAACAACCTTGTAGAGACGTCAATGAAAACGTGCTATTCACCCCCCCTCTAGCACGCCAATCGATCTATCAATATCATAATGAATAAATTGTTAACTGGACCCCGACCATAAACACAAAAGTCGTCGATCAACTCGTCGCCTTTTCCGCGGTCGAATGGTTGAGCAAATTACAAAGCCAATTTTGGTAATTGGCTAAGTTGTAATTTGGATCGTTCGATACGACACGAGACGGTCGATGGGAGACGGGTCTCTACTCGGATTAATTTTTAATCCGTAGACGTGGAGAGGTCTCTCGGATCGACCAGGTATTCACTGAGGAAACCCGCCAAGCCATACCCAACAAGGTTTTTCCTTGTGTTCTAATATGTGTAATTGAGTGTGCAGGATTGCAGGTTTACATATATGGCTTAGCTGGACGGCCTCAGTACGGTGAAGGGTGGCATGGAGAGAAGATGGAGGCTTGTGTGCACCCGAGGGACCTTGGAGAGTAGAGACGATGAGCCGAGGAGCGCAGACTTCGAGGAATGCGTGAACGATGGCATGGAGACAAGCTGGAGGCTTGTGTGCATCCGAGGGATGGGAGCCGAAGATGTAGTGGGCGCGAAGGCAATAGTCGAGGCTGCAGATGAGGAGTCAGCTGAGTCGTGAGGGTACGAGTGTTGAGTGATTGTACTTGAGAAATCCTAAGGTTCGAGTGCTGAGAGAAGTGTACTCGGGAAGGGAAACCTTAGGTGTGTGAGTAGATAGTCGACTGCCCTTGGGGCAGTCGACTGATAAACCTCAGAGAATGTAGTCAACCTAGGACCAGTCGACTGCCCTGGGAGCAGTCGACTGGTAGCGGCTGGTTGAGTAGGCTGAAATTCGAACGTTGAGTTACAACGGTCGAATTTTAGTGGGACCAGTCGACTGCCCTGGGGCAGTCGACTGGTGGCAGCCAAATAGAAGGTAAGTCCTATTTAAGAGGGCTTCGTTTTGGCTGGGATCTATGACGAATTTGGCTTTGGGTAAGAGTCAAATAGTAGTCTAAGAGCTCAGATATTGTCGAGGTGTTGTGGCGAGGTTTCTCCACCCACAAGGAGCGACAAGGGCTAGCCGGAGGCTATCCGGGGAGTGATCCAACGAAGGATTCTTGGATTAGTCACCTTCAGGAGTGGATACTAAGTAAACTCTTCTTGTTAGCATTGGGTTTCTTATTGTTCATTGAATATTTGTATTGTGCTAACCCTTTTGTAGAGAAAGATCAAGAAAATTATTATTCACCCCCCTCTAGCAACCATCAATGATCTAACAAGTGGTATCAGAGCGAAGGACCGCTCTTATTGGACTAATCGCCAAAGGGGCAAGACAACTAGAGGGAAAATGATGGAAGATAAGTTTGGGGATGACATCTACACTCCACCTTCCTACGACCACGAAGATTTCGGATATTGGAAGACAAGAATAAAAACATGGTTCGGAATGGAGTAGGACCTTAGGATTGCTCTTGAAGAACCTTTTAAAATTCCTAATGATAAGCATGAGAAGAAGCTTAGACCAAGATATTAGAATCAAGAACAACAAAATCAATCAAAGGCAAATGAAACGGTAATTGTAATTTTGCTTAATATTTTGCCTAACAATGTAATTAGTGGTGTAGGAAAATATCAAAATGCACATAAGCTATGGAAAAAGATAGAAGAATTTCATGAGAATCCTACACATGTTCAAGAGCTCAAGGAAACAAGAGAAATAGTTCAAAAAGAGCAACAAGAAAAAGAATTATCAATATCATCAAGGGAAGTGAGCTCAATGACCCAAGAGGAGGAAGAAGAGAGTGAGAGATCATCCACTTCCTCAAGAGAAGGAGAAGAGGTCACCACCTCAAGGATTGAGGGGGAGGAGAGACCCACTTCTATACCGGAGTAAGAAGAAGCATCAACCTCCACCAAAGCAAAGAAAAAGGATCATATCACATGCTTTGGATGCAATGAAAAGGGGCACTACAAGGATAAGTGTCCACTAGGTAAAAAGGAGGTAAAACCTAAATCCATTTCAATTTCTCTTAAATCTAACATGGATGGTAGGAATGAGGAAGCTCAAGAGAAAAGAAAGAAAATTAGATGATTCACGTGTGGTGAGTTAGGGCACTACCACATGAAGTGTCCAAAGAGTGGAGAGCTCAAGAAAATCGAGCACTTAAGAAGATGGAAGAAGAATGAGAAGAAAAGAAGCTCACATCAAAGGGGAACTACAAAGGCAAGGGAGGTAATTCCTAACCTTGAGGTAAAATGTAATTCATATTCAAGTTCCTCTATGCATGTTAAAAATAGTGCAAATTATTCATCCATGCATGCTAGAAATAAAGAAAAATGCTTACTTGTGCACAATTATGGATTTAAATATCATGATAAGAGTAGCGTTAACAAGGTAGATCAAAACTCTAGGAAGGTCATACATCATGATAAATCAAAGACCACTAGACCTAAGGATCAAGGCATAAATCTCAAGAAGGGGAGACATATGCCTAGGAAAATGGGTAAGTCTAGAAATGTCCAAAGTGGACATATGGACTCTAGATTTAAAAGTCTAGAAAAGGAAAATCAAGCCTTGAGGGCAAGGCTTGATACATTGGAGAAAACCCTAGAAAGATTCAAGGTTGGATCTATGAGTTTAGATATGGTGTTGGGTAGTCTAAAACCCAACCATGATAGATCGGGGTTGGGATACCGGTCTAAGGTCTCCAATGCCAATGGGAAGAAGTATGCTAGGGTAGCATATGATTATGGCAAGAAGGAGAAGTCCAAAACTGGCAAGGGAATGTCATTTAAAAGCAAAGAAAAATACTTAACTAAGGACAAGGGGTCCAAGGTTAAGAAGGGTAGAGCTGTAGACCAAGAGTCACCGGGGGAACACCGGTGTGGTCTAGTGTTTGTTGAGTCACCTAGGGAGGTGGCTATGGCTAAGAGCTCAAGGGGGAGCTCTAGGAGCCTTTGGGTCGATATATGGTGAATGGATCATGGGAGGGTTGCCCCTAGAGGTCTAGATGGACCATGGGATGTGCCAAAAGAGTTGGAGAAGGACTTGAGTCTCAATTCTTGGGTTTTGGCATGAAAATGTTAAGTATCATGCATGGGAATATGACATTTGGGTCATAATGCATGAAAATTGGTTTTTGATGTGTAAATGTCATATAAATCAATGCTAGGGATGCATTGTGGGTTGGTATGTGCATTGACATCAAGGGGAGACCAAAACTAGGACTTTAGGTCAAGGTTCAATTGAACTTTTTAGCTAGTTTTGGGTTTTGTGTCAAACTTGGGAATGGTAATAGATACATTTTTGAATGTAATTTTCCCAAGTAGGTATGGGTACCACAAATCTCTCCACAAAATTTGAGAATTTTTGAAAATTTATGGAATTTCTGACTCATTTTTGAATTTAGCTAGAAAAGCTGAAATTCTGATTTTCAGAGTATCAGTCGACTGCCCTAGGGAGCAGTCGACTGGTTAGGGCTGAGTTTTGTATCAGCAGCTGGGAAGTGGTCCAAATGATGTAAAACAAGTGTATGAGGGACTAGTACACTGTGTTTAGGATTATTAGGGATTAAAAGATCCAATAATTGGGATATTGTTAGAGTCTTTTTGATGTTAGGCAAAGGGGTAGAAGTGTTGGGTTTAATTTGGGAAACCAAACACGCCTTTGCAAGAAACCCTAGGTTTAGGGGGAGCTTAGAAAAAGGGGGAGAATGGTTGCTCCATTTATGGCGTAAGGGGAACCTTGGAAAGGTTCTTAAAAAGCCTTTGTAAGTCCAATATAGGCGTTGGGATAGGTTTTAAAAAGCCCGTTTTGGTGAAAATTCCTAACTTGGGGGAAGTTAAGTGTGGGATGCCTTGGGATAGGATCCATGTTTGCATTGCATGTGCATTGGCGATGTAAGTCCAAGATGGAGACTTGGCAGCGTAAGTCCAAATTGTTGTTTAGCATTGTTCTTGTTGTTTATTATTGCTATTTGTTTTCCTAACTTAAACGTATTGCCAAACATCAAAAAGGGGGAGATTGTTGGGGCAATCTATGGTGCGAAGTGTGCAGGATTGCAGGTTTACACATATGGGCTTAGTTAGACGACCTTGGTACGGTGAAGGGTGGCATGGAGACAAGCTAGAGGCTTGTGTGAACCCGAGGGACCTTGGAGAGCAGGGACGATGAACTGAGGAGCGCGGACTTCGAGGCATGCATGATGGATGGCATGGAGACAAGCTGGAGGCTTGTGTGCATCCGAGGGACGGGAGCCGAAGATGAAGAGGGCGGGAAGGCAATAGTCGAGGCTGCTGATGAGGAGTCAGCTGGGTCATGAGGGTACGAGTGCTGAGTGATTGTACTCGGAAAATCCTAGGGTTCGAGTGCTGAGAGAAGTATACTCGGGAAGGGAAACCTTAGGTGTGTGAGTGGACTAGTCAACTGCCTTTGGGGCAGTCGACTGATAAACCTCACAGAATGTAGTCAACCTGGGACCAATCGACTGCCCTGAGAGCAGTCGACTGGTAGCGGTTGGTTGAGTAGGCTGAAATTTGAACGTTGAGTTACAACGATCGAATTTCAGTGGGACCAGTCGACTGCCGTGGGGCAGTCGACTGGTGGCGGCCAAACAGAAGGTAAGTCCTATTTATGAGGGCTTCGTTTTGGCTGGGATCTCTGACGAATTTGGCTTTGGGTAAGAGCCAAATAGTAGTGTAAGAGCTCAGATATTGTCGAGGTGTTGTGGCGAGGTTTCTCAACCCACAAGGAGTGACAAGAGCTAGTCGGAGGGTATCAGGGGAGTGATCCACCGAAGGATTCTTGGATTAGTTACCTTTAGGGGTGGATACCAAGTAAACTCTTCTTGTTAGCATTGGGTTTCTTATTGTTCATTGTATATCTGTATTGTGCTAACCCTTTTGTAGAGAAAGATCAAGAAAATTGCTATTCACCCCCTCTAGCAACCATCAACGATCTAACAGGTTTTTCTCCTCCCTTCTCTCTCCTAGGGTTCGGCAAGCTCCTTCATTGGCTTGGGCGGCAACACTAGGTGCTTGTTTATATTAGTATTTGCATAAAAGTCCTTTACTTCGCATTATAGATAACATGGTGTATGGTGTTACACGGAAGATCATGTTATTAGTTCCTTGCCTAGTATAAGCATAGGCTCACAGCCGAGATGGAATTGGACAAACAATCAGAATGGTTGTAGTGTAATTAGATGTGGTTGGTTTTGACCATAGAATTACACTAGTGTACTTTGAGTACATTGAGCATGACCAAAACCAGAGGTTATCCAATTTGTATTGACTTAATAATTGGGTAGGACCCACTACTAGAAAAAATGCATTCAACAACAGTGAATCACTGTTGTCGTATGCCAAATACCACTGTTGTTAAAGGCCATGTTGTTAAAGGGGGGGTCTACGACAACAGTGAATCACTGTTGTCGTATATCACATTCGACAACAGTTTGACAACAGTTTTCCACTGTTGTCGTATATCACATTCGACAACATTTTGACAATAGTTTTTCACTGTTGTCTTTTATTATATTTGACAACAGTTTTATAATCGTTGTCGTATATCAATAACAACAGTTTATCACTGTTGTCGTTTAGGGTTTTCACTGTTGTCGTTTAGATGAGTTTTAAAAAAATCTGTTGTGCGTTTGTACTATTCCACAACAGTTTCATACCAATTTGACAACAAAGATATTTCCATTATATTTTCAATTAAAAAGCAATAATTTAACCTCGAAACAAAAACTATATATATCAAACATCATCAACATATTTACAATAAAGATCCACCACAACCTTTCTACAGACGAAACCACAAAAGTATCTTCTGTCCAAAAACCTTTCTACAGACGAAACCACTAAAGTATCTTCTAACCCAAATTATAAGAGTTCAAATTATATATAATTATGACCCAACTAAACTTACAATGAAGTTCAAATCACAAAAATTATAGCTTGGAAGGTCAGATTAATGGTCTTCGAACATGATCACGAACAAGTCCCTGCAGCTGGAAAAAAGAGAACAAACACTCTAATTAGTTATTCTATTAAATGCATATGTCCAATAAAAAATGATCCATGAAGATATGTATCAACAAACAACAAAAATAACAAACTAACAAACAAACAAACAAAAAAGATATGCAAAGTCTTATACTATTGGCGTTATTAGTGTTACTCACAAATTTAATAAACACTGTTGGACATCATTAGTGTTACTCACAAGTTTGTTTTCTGCTACTTCCTTCATCAGATTAACTCCATTAGTAGCAAATCCATGGCTTTCTGATTGGTTCGCATGGTACGCTTTACCATCCTTCCTAATGAGACTGTAAGTGTATGCCCAGATGTGGAACCCTCCAAGCTGCATTATGATACCGTTTAGAGAATATCTTCACTGGTGATTAAATCTCAAAAAGCATCTTACCGCCATGGAGAAGGAAACATAAGAGAGGGCACGGACACTGCACATTGTCTCATCGTCAAATGGGTTGCCTTTCTCTAGGCAAGCCGCTGGGATGATGATCAGCATCAGGTTGCCTAAGTTACCTTCATTGATACAATATTAAGGATCAGTACATACTAAGTTACCTTCATTGATACACTATTAAGGATTAGTACCAATAAAATGTGTGCAAACTGAGATATGAAAGATTACCTGAAGAGCATGTAGCCACTACAAGGCCCTCGAGATGCTCCGGTGGCTTCAAGAGTTTGACAACAATCCAACCAAGGATTCCCCCAAAGAGGAATACAATCCCAAGATTGACAGGCATGAACCACCTTCAGAAGACAGCAATTATGTTAGCATTAATGATTTCTCAAGAACAAAACTTTAGATGCTCAGAAGCACAACTGTGGCGTACATACCAAGATTTGATTTCTTCAAAAGTGACAGTTTTCGATAGACTAGCAAATGTCAGAGATGGTGTGAAGATTGAAAACACAATCTAGTTAAACAGCAAACGGTGAGTTTACAAAATAATGAAAACCTCTAGTGTTGAAGAATTACCTTATTCATGTCTCTCGGAGCAGTGGCATGAAGCAGATTACTGTAACCTAATGCAAAAAATGCTCCCAGCATCCCAATGAGAAGGACCTGCATGATTGGTGCAGAGGCCACCAGGAACAATGACCAAAGCCCCATCTTGTTCCTCAAAGTCCTCAAGATGCTCCTCAAGATTAATTTCACTGAACCCATCATCCTGAAAGGGAAGAAGTGCAGCACTGATTAATTGTTGATGGTCTTCTACAACTATAAGAGACGTCGAATGAGATGGAAAAAGGAAAGTGACTGCATGCTTCTCCATCTTCTCCATCCGTAGTTTGACTCACACTGTGCATTGTTTTTTCTGTTGCCAAGAGAGCCACAAGTAATGCAAGAACAGATAATGTCATTGTCCATGTAAAGTTTTATTACTGAACAAGAAAAACTCATTCCAGTAGCCACTGAAAGGAATCTTATATGTGCATATATATTTATTTATCTTCTTTAATTTGAGTTGAGTGTCAATGGTTTTGTTTCAGTACCTAAGCCACTAGCTCAAAGAAACAATAGCCTAAGAAGTATTAGCTTAACCATCGAGTTCTCGAGGCTTTTGCCTGAAATCTGAGGCACTATTCGCTCCATCCATCTTTGGCACCAAGGCAATATTAATAAAGTTCAAGAAGCTGATATGGTGGAACCACCATGGAATTCATTAAACAAAGCCATCATATCCACTTTGATGTCGTCCCACATGAAGAGCAGAACTTAGCGTCGAACTCATTTGTCCCACAACTGTTTTGTCAATCAGTGAACCATGTTTGCTTAAAAATTTCTAGAAGATAAATCCAGCATGTTTTACACGATTTAGATTGTTAAATATTAATGGAGATTAATGTTGTTTAATAGACAAGTCTTTAGAATCTCAATTTATATGCACATCATACTTTATCCATTGATCTACTATGATAGTGATCACTGCTACTTTGTTTAAGAGAAAAGCTTTACTAAGTTTCTTCCCTAACTCCTGATTGCTACTTTGTTTTAACCATTTTCAGTTAGTAGTTTCAGTAGTTAGTAGTCTATAATAGTCCAATGGCAGTTAAGAGTTAGTAGTTTCAGTAGTTAGTAGTCTATAATAGTCCAATATATATCCCCACTTTAACAGCTACATTAGCAAGATCTGGTTTAACCTTATAGTAATTTGATATATTGCTATCAGTTCAAAGGCCTCCTAGCTTTTGTCTAGCCAAAGTCTTCTGATCTCAGTTTAATTAACAGGCTCATTCGATCAATTAAAACAAGATATCAGATTAATTAGTCATTGTTGCATTCATGGAGAACATGGCCCCATTTTTGCAGCAATCAGGACAGTTTCTCTTAATGAAAACAAGATTCAAGAAGCTAACAAAATCCTAGGCTAAGGGAAATAAATGAATCATGAACGTTACAAAGTAACTGAATAATTGTCTATCTGGACTAAAAAAGTACCTACGGGAAATTACCAAATAAACAAGCAAGTGCTTATCATTGACAGAAACAAAGGTCTAAGTATTCTTTCTAATATCCGTCATTCATAAAATAAACAAACCAATGTCAATGGAAGACAATCTACATAAAGAAATTAGTTTAACCAAGCAAATACACATAACAAAGATATGGAAGATAGATAAGCTTGACAGGGAAAAAACAATTTCATTTTTCAATGGAGCACAAGCAAAGGAAGATACACAAAATCTACCAACAAGGAGAACCAACTAAACATCAACTAGACAGCCATGTCGAGAATGACTAGAAAATGCAAGGCCTAATTTTTTTCGACTATTCAAGTTAGCCATCGTTCGCGCATCGAAACTTTAAGTGGAAATGGCAAACAGCCATAAAAATTGAAGTAACATACGGGTAAAACATTCCTAAACACCTCTTCAAAAACTCATTTTTTCATTGGCTTTGAACAAGTTAAATCTAAAATCAGGAAACCTAGATGCAGAGAAATCAACAAAAACAGAATAGAGGAATCCCGGAGAACAAAACTCACAGTGCGGCCATCAATGACGTGCTTGTCCTGGAGGACACAATCGAGCATAGAGGGATCGAAAAAGACGACGAACCCAAATCCTCTGAGACGCACAATGCAATATACTTGAACTTGCCACATTAAAACTCATAGAACCATAGTAAGTCTATACAATTAATCATCATTAATCAATTTATTAGCCTACTAAACATTAACACCAACATATCAATCAATTCCACTACAAACCCTAAACAATGAACTACTTACCTCAGCTCCCATGCTTCGATCAAACTCTGATCAAATCCGTTGCCAATCACTCCGCTGGAGAAATTGCGGTAACCCAACAATCAACCTTCAATTGGAATCCACGAACTAGCAATCCTATACCTGACAACTCACCTATTCGGGATTCGGGGAAGAGCGCTCCACAGCCTAAGGAAGCGCAACCGCGGATCGGCGATGCCGCTCGCGCTTGCGGCGACACATGAGCGAGAGGAAGAGGATCGCGTGTGGAGAAGTGTCGCCGACGATGAGGGAAAGGAGAAAGAGAGATGGTGGTGGTTCCTTCGATTGCGCGATGAGGCGCGCGATGAATGGCTCGGCGTCAAGGAGAGATGAAGCGCACCTTTGGGGACTTCGAACCTGGTGACCATCGCCTGCCGGAGATCGGAAGGCGCCGACAAAAGGCGGCGCAGTGTGATCGCGAGGAAAGGTTTAGGGCACGGGAGAGAGATTATTATCAATATATATAATTAAAACTTTTCTTTTTATATATTTATATATATTTCGAAAATCCAATTTTCCCTTTAATTGACTCAAACTTATTACTTCGGTATACAAATTTATGAATTTTATTTTATAACTTATTACTTCATCGAATATTTATTATAAAGTAAAACATAGATAAAATTGGTTGCGAGACTAACAATTTTTAAACTACGAAGTCTAAAATTGAATTTACTTCATCAAATTTATTAATGAAGTTGATTAGTATGTATTACTTCATTAAAAAAATCGCCGAAGTAATTTGTGGCGAAGTCTATGTTTGATTTTCACATAGTGTTTGGGTGGTTGGCAGGCGAGGAAGAGAAAAGATTAGGGGTTTGTGCGACGAGAAAAAAGATGATTAAGGATCGAAAAATAAGAGAATGAGGATTCAATAGTTCGTTGTTTTTTTGCAGTTGGATATCCACTGTTGATTTTGTTTATTGCTTGAATAGCACAACAATACAACAACAACAGTTTAATATAACTGTTGTCTATTGTCATAATAGACAACAGTTTATCACATCAGTTGTTGTAAATCCCGCCTATAGACAACAGTTATTTTATAACTGTTGTCGTTGAGTATACATACGACAACATTTTGTTATTACTGTTGTCTTTTTATGTATACAGACCAACAACAACAACGGTTAATACTAAAACTGTTGTTAAATTGACATAAGACAACACTTTATCAAAAAAATCGTTGTCGATTATGTGTTGTTGAATGCAAAAATTCTAGTAGTGACCTCAGATTTTATTATGGAGTACGATCCCTAAACCCCGATATAATAACGGGCATATATTATTAATTATTATATTTTTAATTTACCAATGGGCGAGATCTATTCTGTTAGATCGATAGGCCCGGTAAGTTGGGAGATAATATTAATAATATGGTGTGTTGTTGATTATTAACAGAATCCGTGTCCTGGTGAGTCGGGATGATAATGCCCCCTTGATGAGCTCAAAAGGTTCATCATGTTCAACCCTGCAGGTGGATTTGATCCGACATGATGATAAGGTTGAGTGGTACTAATTAAGGATCCAGAAGTTAATTAATTTGAATTGTCAGTAATTTAAATTAATTAACTAACATTCAATATCTTAAATATGGGGGGATGAACGACTCGTAATATGTGGAGCCCATATGAAAATATGGGGGGTTGTTGAGGATGTTCAATTAAGATCCTTTAGTGGAATGGATCGGGTTTAGATCCATTGGTGGACCAAGATCCAACTCCTCCTCTTAGTCCCTACCTTAGCCCTATAAAATACCCTATGAGATCAAGAAACCAAGGTTTAATCCATATCAAACATCCCAAGGCCTCTCTTCTCTCCTCTCTCCCTTCTATCTCCTAGGGCATGCAGTCGGCGCAAGGAAGAGGAGACCTTCTCCTATTCTTTTCTTCTTCCTTCCACCACCACCACTCGGTCAACGCTAACATAGACAAGGAAGAGACCTCCTCTTCCTTTTGTGGAGCTCGGCGGTGAGTGAGGGTTGGCCGACGGCCGGTGGGAGGCAGCGCAAGGGAGGGTTGCGGCGGCGCCGCAAGCTTGAAGAAGGAGGGAGTTTCGGCCAGGTTTGGGTGGAAGAGATGCTTAGTTCTCTTCCTCATCCTCTTCTTCACCTTCCTCCCTTGGACTTCCTTGTGGCCGGCATGAGTTTGGTGGCTCAAGGTGGCCGGCGGCGCAAGGAATTAGGGAGGGTGGCCGGCGGTTCCAAACCCTAGAGTTAGGGTTTGTGTTGGCATGAAGAGAAGGTTCTTTGGTGGTCTTGGTGATCTCGGTTCCCGGTAGATCATCGCCCACACAACGTTCGGGAAGGGAGCGACATAAGGTAGAAGGCCTCGAGGTAATCGGGAAGGTATAATTTCTTCCCAAGCTCCTTATGTTTTATTGTGCCATGTTTATTTGTCTCATCATTTCATGTGAGTTATTTAATTATTTTGATTGTATATCATAGCCAATAATTAATTAATTGGACCCCGACCATAAACACAAAAGCCGGCTATCCACTCGTCGCCTTTTTCGTGGTTGAAAAGTTAAGCAAATTACAAGGCTCGATCTTTGTGTTTGGCCGAGTTGTAATTTGGATCGTTCGATACGACGACGAGATGGTCGTTGGGAGATGGGTCTCCATTCGGATTAAATTTTAATCCGTAGACATGGAGAGGTCTCTCAAGGACCACCAAGTTTTCGCTTAGGAAACCCGCCAAGCCATACCCAACAATTGGTATCAGAGCTGAGGTTTCCGATTTCGTGTGTTTAGGATTGGTTAATTTTTTACATTTTTCATACATTATATTTTGCTGGATTATATGTGGATGTGCGTAGGCTATCTTTGTGTTGCAGACACTAGATTCCAACTTATCATGGCCAAATATTTGTCGTGTGAATGGTTGTGCAATATTTTTGTAAATTAATTAATCCTCGGGGTTGACGAGGCTAGGTAGTATTTAATTTTTTGAAATTGAATACGACACCTATTTAGCCTAGCTTTTTGTTTACATTTGATCTAGATATTATGTACACTCCTTTGTGGAGTATAGGATCAATGATGTAAATAATTAGCTAGTCATCTCGGCTTAGAGATCCCTCAAGGTGGCTTGCGCATAAGGAAGGGAGGACCGGACGAGGTGACGATACGACTGGAGGAGCATTGGAGACCAAGGACATGAATGTTGGAAAATCTAAGATTTTTTTTTTTATTATGTTGGTTATGTGCTTGTTGTGTACGTGCTAGTTAAAATTCCTCAAAATAAATTACTAAGTGGGAGAGGGACCCTAAGGGTCCCATGGCCTCCATTGCAATCTGACATGTGATGCGAACAAGCCTGCGCGTTGGCTCTGAGTGCCTTCCTCTATAATGGATAGGCTTGTTCTGTGGATCACAAGGTTAGAAAAGATTATAGGGAATTATTGAAGAGTGTGTATACTTCCACAACGGAAGGTACATAATCCTAAATAATTCTCTTAGTGTCGTGCAATGGTAAACACTTAGACACAAATGTTAGCATCCTCCCCAACAGAGTCACTACTAATAATTTGTAGGGCCGAAGTGAACCAATTATTGATCTTACTTGTCAAAAAGTTAGGTTGACAAGATAGTAAGATTAATGGGTAAAACCTTCTCTAACGAATGTAGGATTCATATACGCCCACACTAACGTGGCATGCGAATTCTCGGTGTTTGAGGTGTTGGTTGATTTCAAGAATTTATTATTTTGAGGAATCAATTTATTTTTAATTTCTAAAGTAGTGTATGTTGTGATTCTCAGGATTTTCGAAATGGCCTTTAACCCACTAGTAACAATACTTAAGGAGAATAAACTTACTGGACCCAACTATATTGACTGGGAGAGAAACCTTGACATTGTCCTTACTGCTGAAGAGTACAAGTATGTACTCTTTAAGGTCTGTCCCGAAAGGCCTAGCGAGAACTCTAGTGAAGAGAAGAGCGAGCACTTTAAGAAGTGGGTCAAGGCAGATGAGATGGCGTGGTGCTACATTCTGACATCTATGTCGAATGTTTTGCAACATCAGCATCAGGTCATGCCCACTGCTTATGCAATGATGCTAAACCTCAAGGAGCTCTTCGGACACCAGGGTTGGGCCGCTAGGCAAGTTGTGATGAAGAACCTGATGACGACTAATATAGTTGAATGGACACTCGTTAGGGATCATGTCCTGAAAATGATGGCTCACCACAATGAGATTGAGGTATTGGGAGCACAAATCGACGGGGAAACCCAGATTGATATTATACTCCAGTCTCTACCTAGGAGTTTTGAGCAATTCTGGCTCAACTATAACATGAACAAGCATGAGTATACGTTGGGGGAACGGCTATGAGAACTCCAGGCGACAGAGGGGTTGTTTCGTCAGAGTTCATAGGCCTTAGTGACTCAAAGGGTTTCTGCTTCTGTGCCGAAAGGCAGGAAAAAGAAGAAACAAGGAGGGTTCAAGAAGGCAGCAGCATCGCAGAGACCTCGGACTGGCGTGAAGAAGCAGAAAGGCAAGTGCTTCACGTGTAAGCAAACTGGACACTGGAATGCGGACTGTCCCCATCGTCAAGACAAAGGTATTTCGTCGTACTTAGTCGTTGAAACATGCTTAGCGGTACTATCTACCAGTACCTGGTGCGTAGATACGGGAGCCACTGATCATGTCTGCAATACTTTGCAGGGGTTCCAGGAAACCCGGTGGCTAGCTGATGGAGAAATCGTGGTCTACATGGGTAATGCTATGGAGGTGGCAGCAGTTGCAGTGGGAGATTTTTATTTGTCTATTGAGAGAAATAAAGTATTAGTTCTGAGCGATTGCCTATATGTACCCTCATTTATAAAGAATTTAATTTCAATTTCTAAGTTAATAAAAGACGGATATTCTATTGCTTTTAATAACAAAGTTGTTATAAAGAGAAATAGAGAGATTATCTATTCGGGTACTATGGTTGGCAATTTGTACACTCTAGAACCAAAGACTCCCACGATGCAAACAGAAGTGAATAGCTCGTCATCTAACCTATGTGAGAGAAAGGAGCCTTCTAAGATGAATCAGACGTATCTTTGGCACCTTAGGCTTGGTCATATTAACCTTAGTAGGATTCAGAGGTTGATAGCCGATTGGCCCTTGGGTTCATTGGTGGTGGAATACTTCCCAACTTGTGAGTCTTGCTTAGAAGGTAAGATGACTAAGAGGCCTTTCAAGGCTAAGAGGTATAGGGCCAATGATGTGCTAGAACTGATTCATTCTGATTTGTGTGGTCCTATGTCAATCTAGGCTAGAGGTGGCTTTGAATACTTCGTCACTTTCATTGATAACTATTCAAGGTATGGATACATTTACCTGATGCGCCACAAGTCTAAATGCTTCGATAAGTTCAAAGAATTCAAGGCTGATGTGGAGAAGCGTCAAGGTAAAGGTATCAAGACACTACGATCAAATCGTAGTGGAGAGTACCTCTTTGGAGAGTTTAGGACATACTTATCAGAGGCTGGGATTCAGTCCCAGCTGACTGCACCCGGCACGCCCCAACAGAACGGTGTGGCAGAAAGAAGGAATAGACTCTTATGGGGATGGTTAGGTCAATGATGAGCTACTCTGACTTACCTGATTCATTCTGGGGATATGCTTTGGATACGGCTGGGTATATTCTGAATATGGTACCATCTAAGTTAGTCCCTTCTACTCCCATAGAATTGTGGACTGGGCGAAAGTCTAGTCTAGGACATATTCGGATTTGGGGTAGTCCAACACATGTGCTGAAGGGAGATACTGATAAGTTGGAATCACGTACAGAAGTATGCTTGTTTGTGGGCTATCCTAAGGGAACGAAAGGTGGTCTATTCTATAGTCCTAAGGATCAGAAGGTAATCGTTAGCACGAATGCCAAATTCTTAGAAGAAGACTATGTGATGAACCACAAGTCCAAAAGTAGACTAGTGCTTGAAGAGTTAAGATAGGACGTTCCGACCTTAGGGCCAATTGTACAAGAGGATACACCACAAGTCAATGCACTGTGTGTCACAGTAGATACACAGGTGGTACCTCGTCGCAGTGGGAGGGTTGTTAGACAGCCTGAAAGGTTCATTTTTTTGGGAGAGTCGTCAGACTTGGTCCCAAGTAAACATGAACCGGATCCCTGGACCTATGACGAGGCCCTCCAAGATAAGGATGCAGATTTTTGGCAAAGGGCAATGAACTCTGAGATAGAATCTATAGATTCTAATCATATCTGGGAGCTTATAGAGCCACCTGATGGTGTAAAAGTCATTGGATGCAAGTGGATCTACAAAAGAAAGGGAGGATCAGACGGGAAGGTTGAGACCTTCAAATCTAGCTTGTTGCGAAAGGGTATACTCAAAAAGAGGGTATCGATTATGAGGAGACTTTTTCGCCGGTAGCCATGCTTAAGTCTATCCGGATTCTCTTATCTATTGCAGCTCATATGGACTATGAGGTATGATAGATGGATGTCAAGACATCTTTCCTTAATGGAAGTCTTGAGGAGACCATCTACATGAAGCAACCAGAAGGGTTCATTGCAAAGGGCAAAGAGCATCTAGTATGCAAGCTTAATCGATCCATCTATGGATTGAAGCAAGTTTCGCAATCTTGGAACATCCGCTTTGATGAGGTAATCCAGTCATACGGATTCATTCAAAGCCCGGATGAATCATGTGTATATAAGAGATGTGACGGAAACGTAGTAGTGTTTCGTATACTTTATGTAGATGACATTTTGTTAATTGACAACAATGTCAAAGTGTTGTCAGACGTAAGGGTCTGGTTGTCAAAATAGTTTGATATGAAGGACTTAGGAGAAGCGGGACACATCCTTGGGATCAAGGTCATAAGGGATCGCCAGAAAAGGATGTTGTGCTTATCCCAAGCTTCATATGTTGACACTGTCCTGGCTCGTTTTAGCATGGAAATCTTCAAGAAGGGTTTCTTACCCTTCAGGAATGGAGTTCCTCTATCCAAGGAGATGTGTCCGAAAACATCAAAGGAGATAGAGGAAATGAAGGCGGTTTCTTATGCCTTGGCAGTAGGAAGCCTCATGTATGCTATGTTGTGCATGAGACCTGATATCTGTTTTGCCGTGGGCATGGTTAGTAGATATCAGAGTAACCCTGGACAGAGACATTGGACTACGGTAAAGTATATATTGAAATACCTGAGACGGACTAGGGATTATATGTTGGTTTACCAGGTAGACCAATTAGTTCCTGTGGCTTACACGGACTCAGATTTCCAGTCAGACAGGGACAAGTGTGTTGGTGCAGGAAGCACCTAAGTCAAACCTGAGTTTTAATAATGGCAAAGGGTTCAGAAGTTAATGTGTTATTGTGATCTAACAACCTTACTAAGTGTGCAGGAAAAGTCCTAGGAACACTAGGCAAGAAGTCCTGGCAAAGGGCTGGGCAAGAAGTCCTGGTCAAGGAATGGGCAAGAAGACCTGACCGGAAGTTGGGCAAAGAAGTCCTGGTCGAGGACTGGGCAAAAGTCCTAGCAAAGGGCTGGACACTGAAGACCTGACCGGAAGTTGGGCAAGAAGTCCTGGTCGCGGACTGGGCACGAAGACCTAGTCAGGTGGATTGGGAAAAAGTCCAACCGGAGGAGCCGGTTGGCAAAAAGGTAAACTTTCCTGAGAGGAGTAGGTGAGGACGCGTTCCCCATCCGAGGGAACAGTAGGCGTCGGTTCGACCTAGGGTTCCATTTGGGAGACCCAAAGTCAGAACCAAGACAGCTTAGGCTGTAAATAATGGCTAACATATTTGCTTCTTGTGATTTGTAACTAACCTTGGTTGCAGGGAACGAAGGAATGTGTTTCTGCAGCTCAGGCGCCTCAAAAGAGTTAGGCGCCCCACTGGGGCTAGGCACCCGTATGGATATGGGCGCCCCAGTTGAAGGCTAAACCAAAGCAAGCGAAGCAAAACTGCCACGAAGCCTCTGGACGTACTCAGCTCAGGCGCTCGAGACCATATGGGCCCCCCATCAGCTCAGGCGCCCCAGTGAAGATGGATAAGCGCTGACCGAGCTTGCGGATAAGAGATCACGCAGGGAAGGCCACGTGTAGGCGCCCCTATCGACACATGCTCCAAGCACTTTCGTTCAAGCACTACACTACGACAAGCTCCGACTTCGGGATTCCAACGTCGACGACGACCCTCTGCTCCGAAATTCGATCCACCTCGGGCATCGGTAACAAAAAGTGTTGCAAGTTTAATTTTCAGTTCTATTTTTGTACTCAATTTGTAAAACTCTTTTTACGACTATAGAATTGCCCAAAGTAAACGGTCAAGGACCGTGGGCCTTGAAGTAGGAGCCGATCGCGATATCGAACCAAGTAAAACCAACCTGTGTTAGCGTTTGTTCTGTTATTTTCCGCTGCGTATACTCTCTAGTTTTCCGAAAAATTTGATATCGATATTCACCCCCCCCCTCTATCGATTTCTCCGATCCAATAAGTGGTATCAGAGCGGGTGGCTCAAATTTGGTGCAACCACTAATTTGAGAGTTTTTTTTCGGATTTACGGAATTATTTTAATTCTTTTTCGAATCTTTCTCGTTAATAGAGGTTGGTGCAACACCACTCGATCGTTTTTCATTTCTATTAATTTTCTTCCGCACTACTAATCCAAGACCAAGTCTTGGAACAAGTTTTCTTTTTCTTTATTTTTTTCAGAAAATATTATGGCCATGCAAGAGGATTCAGCATAGCCAGACCACCGCTTTTTAGTGGAGAAGATTTCTCCTACTGGAAAAGCAGGATGGAAGTCCACCTGAAAACTCAGGTGGACATGTGGATAATTATCCAATCTGGCTTGGAGATTCCCAAGAACGCAGAAGGAGTGACACAACACTACTCTGAATGGGACGCCTCGTTGAAGAAGAAGATCGAGGCTGATGCAAAGACAACCCAGACGTTGCAATGCGGATTGACCAAGGAAGAGCTGAACCGGGTGGGTCCCTTCAACAGTGCCAAAGAACTGTGGAACAAGCTGATTGAGCTGCACGAAGGTACCTCCGACACCAGAATCAGCAAAAGGGATCTGTTGCTGAACAGACTCTACACGATCAAGATGAATGAAGGTGAATCAGCAGCACAGCTCTACGCCAGAATCCAGGAGCTGATGAATGGGCTGCACACAATAGGTCACAAGGTAGAGAACCGTGATCTAATCAGGTATACCCTAAACGCGTTCCCAAGGAACACACTATGGGCATCTATAGTAGATGCTTACAAGGTTTCCAGGGACCTTTCAAAAATTAAATTAGATGAACATTTTTCAGAATTAGAATTGCATGAACAGACTAACTCCACAATGGTCGAGAAAAGTATTGCCTTTATTGCAAGTAAAATCCAAGGAAAAGTCGCCAAGAAGAAGCTTCAACCAGCACCCGAGTCTGACTCGGACTCAGACTCAGAAGACAGTGAAGGGGATCGACCCAAGTTGGTTCAGCTAGCTCGGGACTACTACAAGGAGCTGAAGCACCAGACAAATAGAAAGAAAGCAAGCCGAAGGAAGGAAGATCCAGCTGAACCTTCAACTTCAAAAAGCAAAACCAATGTCACTTGCTATGAATGCAACAAGAAGGGACATTACAAATCAGAATGCCCAAATCTAAAGGAAGCCAAGAAGACTCGAACGAAAAAGGCTCTCCAAGCCACCTGGGTTGAATCTTCCTCTGAAGAAGAAGAAGAAGCCCCGCAATCAAATCTTCTCACTTTAACCGCTTCAGAAGACATCGACACCAGATCGGAATCAGAGCCAGATGACGGAAGGCTCACAATCTCGGAAAACGGCCAAATAACGGTAAGAGGTTATTCTGAAATTGAATTATCCAAATTAATTGCTTATTTATCTCGAAACTTGTCGAAAGTCAAAATCCGGGTCGAGTCCCTCCGACAGGAAGTAAAACTCCTGAAAGAGGAAGCCGACTTGAGATCCTTGACCAAGAAGGTTCAAGAAGGAAACTCTACTCAAGTTGAAAAGCTTGAGAAAGAGAATACCTCCTTGAAATCTCAAGTCAAGGAGCTCAAAGTGGCTTTAGAATGATTCACTTCTGGTTCCAAGGGTGCTGATATGATCCTTGGAAAATAGAAGTCCGTTCTTAGCCAATCTGGATTAGGGTATCGAACCAAGTCTAGACAACGGTCTTATTATGCTGTATTGAACCAACCTAAAGCCAATGTTCGAGCATGGGTCCCCAAGCTTTGCTTGAACAACCAAGCTGGACCAAACTAGTATTGGATCCCCAAGGACAAGATTCACATCTTGACTAATCATTATCGAGGCTATAGTCCAGAGGGAGCCAATTTAAAAATAATTTTCATAATTAGATAAGTTTTTTGCTTACTTCTATTGCATGCTTGCTTGTTTATTTGCTTCAGTAATTCATTATGCTTAGACCTAGGACTAGTTCGACTAAGGACTAAACGACTTAATTGAAATTTGAACAACATAGTATTGGGTGGAGGTGAGATGATAGTATGTTAGGGAAGCCATCTTGGTGGAACTAGCCGAAGCTACCGATCCAAGACCAAATTCTTTCAAGGAGTAACTTGAAGATGAATTTTCAATAAAAGGTTTTGTCAAGGAAATGGTTGATGGTCCAATAAGGCTACAACCAAAGAAGACCTAGTGCCTCGCCAAGACCTGGAAGCCATTTATTAAAAAACAAATTCACTTTACTATTGTCAGATTTGAATCTAACACAAATTTTAATTAATCTTAGATTCAACACAATTTTTCAAAATAAACTTTAAACTTAATTAAATTTTTCAAAATTAATTTAAGCTTTTAAAATTAACCATGCATTTCAAATTGAAATATTCACTTTTATTAAAACCTGTCTCACAAATCCCATAAGGATAATGTGATTGAGAATCAAACAGGAAGGAAGATCAAATACCCTAGGCAAAACAATGAGACAGAGTACATGGATTCAAAGTTTCAGGAATTTTGTGAGCAACATGGAATAATTAGGCATGTCTCAGTTCGTAGGACACCTCAACAAAATGGTGTGGCGGAAAAGTTGAATAGGGCAATCATTGAGAAGGCAAGATGTCTCAGGTTGAATGCAGGGCTAGCAAAGAACTTCTGGGCGGAAGCAGTAAACATGACGTGTTATCTCATTAATAGATCACCAAGGACGGCACTAGAAGGCAAAGTATCTGAGGAAGTATGGACAGGGAATCCAGTAGATTACTCTTATCTTCGAGTTTTTGGATGCCCGACCTATATTCACATATCTAGTGAGGAAAGATCAAAGCTGGATGTGAAGTCAAAACAGTGCATTTTTTTTGGGTATCAAAAAGGAGTTAAAGGCTTCAAGCTTTGGGATCCTAAGGCAAACAAGGTGGTGATCAGCAGAGATGTGGTGTTTGACGAGAAAACCATGTTACAACGTACTCATGAAGAAGGAAAGGAAACACCACAAAGCAACAAAGAGAAAGAGGTTGTGCAGGTAGAGACTCATGACGCTGATGATTCTAGCTCAGAGCACTCGGAGCATCACACTATAGTTGATGGCAGAATGAGACGAGTCGTAAAGCCACCCACTAGATACAGATTTAAGGATTTGGTGTCTTATGCACTCATCACCAGTAGCGGAGATCCTACATCTTTTCAGGAGGCAGTACACAGTTCTGAGAAGGATAAATGGATGAGTGCTATGGCAGAGGAGATGGAGTCGTTACATAAGAACCAAACGTGAGATCTAGTGGAACTTCTTGAGGGAAAACAAGCTATAAGGTGTGAGTGGGTATTCAAGAAGAAGGAGGCTTTATGGCTTGCAGGGTTGGTTAGAGAACCTGATTCATGTCTCTAGATGCTAGAAGAAAGGAAGCTCAAACCCAGAGTTCCAGGTGGAGTTTTTGCTCAGATACTCATGTTCTTCGAAGGGGAAATATTCGCCAAGGTGGAGATTATTGACTTGTGGCTCATATCTGAATAATAGATGTAATGGAAGAAAAATCTGTTAAGATTTTTCCTAATAGAATTTTACTAAGGTTTTTCTAATAAAATTCTGTTAAGGTTTTTCTAATAGAATTTTTTAAAGATTTTTCCTAACAAAATTCTGCTATGGTTCTATGGTTTTACGGGTTTGGGTTTAGGCATTATTTATAGGGATCATTGTAAGCCTATTGTATTATCATCATCATTAGTATCAAGAGAATAAGGTGTATTCTTTTGTGTAGAGAGAATTCGAATAAAGTTTCGGCCTTTTATGGAGTAGGCACGCCACCGAACCACGGTAACTCTTCTTCTCCTTCTTCTCTCTCCTCTTCTACTTCTTCCTCGTATTTTCCTCTCTCTATTGTGTGTCTTTGTCTCGTTGTTCCGCGTGATCTCTTTCTCTCTTCCACTTCTTCCGCGGCACGTTAAAGGTTGCGAGGTTGTTGCCCTCATTTTGCGCAACACCTCCGCCCGGCGAGATTTCGTCCGGGCCTAACCCGGACCCCAAGCTGCCTTGAGCCCGAACCACCCTCTGATTATCTCTTAGCTGCCGACCAGCGATTACCCTAATCGTTGACCCGCTGGCTCGGCTTGCGAGTCCCCCTGGCCTGTGGGCCCTACTGCGACTAGGTCTTCCAAAGGGCCCAGTCCGAGCGGGTCTGGCCCCCCGTCTAGCTAACATCGGCCCGGATCAATTAACAATCTCTAAATTCCAACCAAACCAACGAACAGTTATTTTTCTCTATTATTTAATGTCTTCACTTTAGCATTTCACTTCATATTTTCTTGACAACTGATATTGGTTGCATGACGGTCATTATTAGTATCCATCTGATAACTTCATTATCCTGCATCATCAATATGTGGTCAAAACATGAAATCTAATATGTTTTTTTTCCCTTCTTAATTCAGGTTAACTCCTTTCTACAGGTTGGTTCATTCTCTTTATTCCTTTTCATGCATTGGATATTTTTCTCATCTTAATAGACGTGTATGAAGCAAAATATTCTCTCTTTTATGCAGTGTTGAAAACGTGATCAAGAAATTAGAGGAGTATGTAGATGACATAAATGCCAATATAGAGAAGCTAGGCACTCGTGGTCCTGTGTCTAAATATGTTCTTCCAGATGAGAATTTGAGGGGAAGGTGAAGATTCCTAAATTTTAATCAGTGCATTTATTCTTGTGCCATTAGTTTTGGGTATTTCCTTTTCTTGTTAATGTTTCTATGCCAGTGCTAGCTCAATTAGTGTGCATGGGGATGGATCTATTTGACATTTTCTGACATTATGTTCTTCATGATAATAGCTGTAATGCATACCCTGAAAGCATATGTGAGCTTCGAGGTGCATCATAGAGTTTGCTTACTGAAAATTCTTTGCTTTCTAGGCTTACAATAACTTTTGATGAAGCTATGACATCAGGGGTTGCTTGTAATCTTGATTCTCGTGGCTTTCATGTCTTGTGCAAAGCAACTGAGGAAGTTGTTGGGCATGTGAAGCCATACTCGATCACTGGAAGTCTGCCACTGATTAGAGAATTACAGGTTTGAATATTTCTAAGTGCTTAGTGATTTCTTTGCTAGTTTTCATGAATCAACCAGCATTGTCTTCTCGTTGCCAGGATGAAGGTTTCGATGTTCAAACGGCTGGCTATGGTAAGAAGTTGTGTTTTTGAGTTTCTATGCGTCTCGGAACTGCAGAGTTGTGTTTATTTCACTTTAGGGTTCAGCAGTTAACAATTTGGTGCATCCTTGCCCCTGCAGGGATAATGGCAACATACCATGCCCGGAACGAGTACTGCCTATTTTCTGATATGCGCCAAGGTTTCGGTGTCTTTGTGAGCATCATCTTGCAGTTGGAAGCAGACAGTGATTAGAAACATCCACCTTTCTAATCTCAATTCTTCTTCTTCTTCAAGCAACGATCGACCTTTATTAAATTCAGAATGAACTTCTCGATCTGAAAGATACTGCAGAAATAAGATTATCCTGAACATTTGACTTTAATAACGCAAGAAATGTGATATCATGTATGGTAATATTACCTACTAGTGGTTTGATACTCTGCTCTTGGATATCATTAGAAAATTAAAGTGGAATTCTTATGTTTGTTTCTCTCCTGTGGTAATGGATAAGGTCTGACTGTGTTCTTACGAACTCTGATCAAATCTTCTAGGGCAAATGTTTGATGCTTGCATTTTCTTTTCTCATTGATCATGTCAGCCGTTTACTTGTTGCAAAGGCTTAGCTTCTCTGTGGTCCCATCCATCTACTTGGCATACATTCGTCTGTTCCTTTCTCAGCAAGTGAGCAACCTATCATGTGTTTGCCTCCGGGGTTATGATACAACGGAAAGGTAATTAATTGTCATCTCAAACATTTACCGTTCAATCTTCAGTTACGGTGTATTTTGTAAGAACTTTTCTTCTAAATACGGCGCGAATCTTAGGATATTGGACTTCTAGATCATTTGTCACGAGCACTTTTTGATTTACTTTGGCAGCTGGTGGAAAATTTTCATCGGGTCGATCTTTCGAAGTTTGATGTTATCCAACTTCGTTAATTTCATATGACGTAGCTGGTCGCAGGTGATAGAATTGTCACAAAACAACCAACCGAGTGATTGTTGTCACGAACTTATGAAGAATCCAAACCTTCCATTGCAATTCTGTGTTTGTGGTCGATTTACAGGACTGTTGGAAGAACTCACCCTGGTATGTTGGCTGGAGCACATACTAGACTTAATCTCCGTGCAATATCTTGCTATAAACACAATGTTCTTTTGACGAAAATGATAATGAGAGGATTAGAACTCTTAATTTTTTTACCTTCAAAACACCATCTTATTCGTTTTTTTAATTGACATCAGATATTTAATTTATGTCAATTAATTTTAGAGATCACGGACTCATCACTCACCCTATAAAAGTTTTCTATTAATGATGTAAATCTCATCCTTTAGTACATAATCTCGAATTATATTATGAATATTTACTGAATTATAAATATTCATTGATTTTTAAATTTCATGTTTTTTATAAATAAAAATATTTTTCATAAATACTTCACAAAATTATGGCCCGATTGAAAAAAAGATCGGTACAATAATATGTAAGATGCAAAAGGTATAACTGTCACTTTAGCGGCCTCCTAGTCCCGACCCTACAAGTGTCCAGAGGGGGTAAATCATAGTTTTACTAGTGGGGTAACGTGCCTGAGGCTGAGAAGATTTAAGCCAGCAGACCAGGTTTTTATTCCGTGTACGACTGACGACTCTCGAATCTGAGACTTCTGATGTAAGCAGTCATACGTCTTACCAACCGATCTAGCCCGTAGAAACTAAATGATTAACGAGGTTTTTCTAACCTCGAACAACTGGTCCAGTCTAAAAAAATATGTAAGATGTTTACATGTTCGGTGGTCATATATTCCATCTTTGTCCCATCCATAAAACTCTAACTTTTCATCTTCTTCGACGATACCAAAATAAATCCTAGGTCGCCGCCAATGGAGATAGAGAAATCGGACATGTTCATGCCAGTACAAACTAGACTTAACTTCTGTTCAATATTTTGCTATAAAAAGAGTACTCTTTTGATGAAAATAATAATAAGACCACTAGAACTCTTAATCTATTTATTTTTCAAAATAACATCTCGTCTTTTTTAAATTGATGTCAGGTATTCGATTTATATCAACTAATTTTAAAAGTAAAAGTTTCCCACCGATGATCTGGTGTAAACCTTATCCTTTAATACTTACTTTCAAATTCTATTTTGAATAATAAATATTCATTGATTTTTTATAAAAATAATGTTTTTTTATAAATAAAAATATTTTGCTAAATAAATCACGGAATTATGGACCGATTGAAAAAGGATCTAGTAGAAAAATACATGAAAATTTCATGTTCAATGGTCATGAATTCCATCTTTATCCTGCCTATAAAACCCTAACTTTTTCTTTTTTTGGCGATACCAAAAAAAAATCTAGGTCGCCGTCAATAGAGATGGAGTAATCTGGCATTCGAGCAGGTTCATACGGACACATATTAGACTTAACTTCTACACATTATCTTGAGTTAAAAAGAATGCTCTTTTGATTAAAGAAAAATTGATCAGCAATTTACCAAAAAGCGTACTTAAGAATAGATATTTATCAAAAGGCGTACCATGATTTCATTTTCACCAAAGGGCACACTCATTATAGTGAACTTCCTCTTATACCCCTCCTGTTATCTATTGCATTTCTCTTTCTCTCTCAGTAATAAATTCTGAGACGTCAGCACATGCAACGTGACTTAATTACTGACTTTTATTTTAAAATAATATATTATGGAATCGTCGCTAAATTAAAAAACGTAAGGTAAAAATTGAAAAAATATTTCACTTAAAAATTTTCTCATCCAACGTGATTTAAAAATATAAATAAATAATTTTTATTTTTATTAATAGAAATTAATATATTAAATATTTATAAATAAATGATTTTTATTTTTATTAATAGAAATTAATATATTAAATAATATTTAATAAATATATTAATGTATAAAAAGTTTTTTGAAATAAACTGTTGGATTTAAAAATATAAATAAATGATTTTTATATTTGATTAATAGAAATTAATATATTAAATAATATTTAATAAATATATTAATATATAAAAAAAATTCAAAAAAATTGACCGTGGGCTTGAAATCTATTGATTTCAGGACCACGCAGGCTCACGCTGGGCCTGAAATAAAAATATTTCAGGTCCGGCGTGGGCCTAAAATTTTTTATTTCAGACCCACGTTGGGCCTGAAATATTTCGATTCAGGCCCGACGTGAACTCAAATTTTTTCTATTTTAAAAATGTATTAATATATAAAAAAACCTATCAAAACACTTAATTTCAGATTCAAACGCAGGGCCTGAAGTCATCCAGGAGGGTCTGAAGTCAAATAACTTCAGATCCTATAAATAAATAATTTAATAAATAATAATTAAACATAAAAAAATATTGTTAATATTAAAAAATTTTCAGTGCTCTTTGGCCTGAAGTCATCCGACTTCAAGCCCAAGGAGGGCCTGAAGTTTGATGACTTCATGCCCTCCATTATTAAATATAAAAAAAAATTATAAAAAGTATAATATATAATTACATGTTATTTATAATTTTTATAAAAAAGGTATAATATATAATTACATAATAATAAAATGCTATAGGAGTGGTTTGGGTATATCAGTGAGTTTTGAGCAAAACTCACTACTGATGGACCTACCATATTTGGAATTCTGAAAACTCTATATCAGTAGACAGGGTTGAGCTAGGAGATGAGATTTTGGGTGTCGAAACCTCTAATCTTACTGTATCACCAATGTTATAGGAGTGATTTAGGTATATCAGTGAGTTTTGAGCAAAACTCACTGATGGACCTACCATATTTGGAATTCTGAAAACTCTATATCAGTAGACAGGGTTGAGCTAGGAGATGAGATTTTGGGTGCCGAAATCTCTAATCTTGCTGTATCACCAATGCTATAGGAGTGGTTTAGGTATATCAGTGAGTTTTGAGCAAAACTCACTGATAGACCTACCATATTTGGAATTCTAAAAACCCTATATCAGTAGACATGGTTGAGCTAGGAGATGAGATTTTAGGTGTCGAAACCTCTAATCTTGCTGTATCACCAATGCTATAGAAGTGGTTTAGGTATATTAGTGAATTTTGAGCAAAACTCACTGATGGACATACCATATTTGGAATTCTGAAAACTCTATATCAGTAGACAGGGTTGAGCTAGGAGATGAGATTTTGGGTGCCGAAACCTCTAATCTTGTTGTATCACCAATGCTATAGGAGTGATTTAGGTATATCAATGAGTTTTGAGCAAAACTCATTGATGGACCTACCATATTTGGAATTTTGAAAACTCTATATCAGTAGACAGGGTTGAGATAGGAGATGAGATTTTGGGTGTCGAAACCTTTAATCTTACTGTATCACCAATGCTATAGGTGTGGTTTAGGTATATCAGTGAGTTTTGAGCAAAACTCACTGATGGACCTACCATATTTGGAATTCTGAAAACTCTATATCAGTAGACAGGGTTGTGTTAGTGAGAGCCCTAGAGCCAATCATATGATGATTACTTTTTGGACTCATTGTATCATATTCTTGTATATATATTTCTTATATATAAAGGCATTTCTTATGGTTATTGTACTTATGTGTATTGGTGCCAAATAACTTAGTATAATAACGTCCTTGAGTAGAAGGTTCTTTTCTATATCAATCGATTAGTTGAATCGATTGTGAGATGATATAGAGAACACTACTTTTAATGATTCCTAGTCAAGTATTAACATTCAAGGACGATGTTAATGCATAGAGACTAGCATGTGGGTCAACATGATGACTTGATCTCACAAGTCATGGATATGAGATATCAAGTTGACACATGGGTATACATTAGAGAATGTATACTGAATAGCCCGCCATGAGAAAGTATCATGGATCGTTATATGAGTGTCATATACTTTCTCATGTGACTATTAGTATGACTATTAGTCCTTAGACCTGAAGTCACCATAGTTCCCTACATAAGGAGTTATGTACTTTGGTTTCGTCAAACGTCACCCGTAACTGGGTGGACTATAAAGGCGATTACTGGGTATGTAACAAATTATGCGGAGGGATGTGAGTGATGTAGATGAGATCTATCCCTCCTATATGACGGGAGAGATATCATAGTCTTGATAGAGTGAGATCACTAAGTGCATGGCCATGCCCAAATAAGGCAATATGAGATATTGAGCTTATTTGATTATAGTGAGTCTACTTGGAGTTCAAGACACATAGATTGATTGGAGGATGACACGGTCTATGCCTCATGAAAGATCAATCTAGATATCGAGGATAGAAGGACGTTGTCACATATTGTGATGGTCACAATTATTAGTCACAATGGTGATGTTGGATCTCGACATTCTTGTAACTTGGATAGCAATGATGTGTTGCTAGATACCTCTCATTGCTTATGTCCTTAAATAGGTTTAAGGGCATTGCCAACGTTACAAGAACCTATAGGGTCACACACATAGAGCAATAGATGGAGAATAAGTCCATATGATGGACCGAGAGTAATGAAGTCAAAGTTTGACTTTGGCTAAATATGGAAAGTCCATAAAAGGCAAGTTTGACTTGACTCAAATTAGACAACTTGAGTTGGACTCGAGTTTGATCCAAGTGTTGGATGAATCTAATCATGGGAGAATAATGAAGTCAAAGTTTGACTTTGGCTAAATATGGAAAGTCCATAAGAGGCAAGTTTGACTTGACTCAAGCCACATCACCTTGACTTGACCGAGTGATGACTTGGCATCATCATCAAGGCTAAGTAACCTCCCCATTTGAATTTTGAATTCAAATAAGGGGGTTACCAAAGGTGGTGGCCGGCCACTTAATGGCCAATAATGGCCATTAAGTGGCCTGCCACTTATACACACAAAATGAGGTTTTTGTGTGTGATTGATTTTTCTCCCAACTTGGTTTTTTCGGTTTTGGCTCTCCCTCTCCTCTCATCTTGCCGAGACCCCAAAAGTGCTAGCACACTTTTGGGCTCTCCTCTCCACTCTCTTGCTTGTGTGGATACTTCTAGAGGGTTGCTACTTTGCATCCTTGAGATCCGACACCAACCGAGGAGCGAGCGGGAATTGCGGGGCACGCATCGAAGGTAGTTTTTCTCTTCTCTAATAGATCTAGGTTGTAGATCGGTTTTGAAGCATGTAAACGAGCACTCGTAAATTTTTGAAATGGTTTTCTTCGCTCGGATCCTTTCTATTGGGGCTTTCGGGGTTTCCGCGACGCGAAAAAGCGGTTTTCGCGGCCCAAAAAACCCTACAGGTTGGGCTAGGAGATGAGATTTTGGGTGCCGAAACCTCTAATCATGCTGTATCACCAATGCTATAGGAGTGGTTTAGGTCTATCAGTGAATTTTGCTATAAAGATAGTAGCATTAAAAATATAAATAAATGATTTTTATAAAGATAGTAGCATTAAAAATATAAATAAATGATTTTTATATTTGATTAATAGAAATTAATATATTAAATAATATTTAATAAATATATTAATGTATAAAAAATTTTTGAAAAGAAATTGGCCGTGGGCCTGAAATAAAAATATTTCAGGCCCAGCGTGGGCCTGAAATCTTTTGATTCAGGCCCGACGTGAACTCAAATTTTTTTTTCTATTTTAAAAATATATTAATATATAAAAAAAGCTATCAAAACACTTAATTTCAGATTCAAACGCAGGGCCTGAAGTCATCCCAGGAGGGTCTGAAGTCAAATAACTTCAGATCCTATAAATAATTATTTAATAAATAATAATTAAACATAAAAAATATTGTTAATATTAAAAAATTTTCAGTGCCCTTTGGCCTGAAGTCATCAGACTTCAGGCCCAAGGAGGGCCTGAAGTCTGATGACTTCAGGCCGTCCATTATTAAATATAAAAAAAATTTTATAAAAAGTATAATATATAATTACATATTATTTATAATTTTTATAAAAAAGGTATAATATATAATTACATAATAATAAAATGTTATAGGAGTGGTTTAGGTATATCAGTGAGTTTTGTGCAAAACTCACTGATGGACCTAGCATATTTGGAATTCTGAAAACTCTATATCAGTAGACAGGGTTGAGATAGGAGATGAGATTTTGGGTGCCGAAACCTCTAATCTTGCTGTATCACCAATGCTATAGGAGTGGTTTAGGTATATCAGTGAGTTTTGAGCAAAACTCACTGATAGACCTACCATATTTAGAATTCTGAAAACTCTATATCAGTAGACAGGGTTGAGCTAGGAGATGAGATTTTGGGTGCCGAAACCTTTAATCTTGCTGTATCACCAATGCTATAGGAGTGGTTTACGTATATCAGCGAGTTTTGAGCAAAACTCACTGATAGACCTACCATATTTGGAATTCTGAAAACCCTATATCTGTAGACAGGGTTGAGCTAGGAGATGAGATTTTGGGTGTCGAAACCTCTAATCTTGCTGTATCACCAATGCTATAGGAGTGGTTTAGGTATAAAAGCTCGCTGATATACCTAAACCACTCCTATAGCATTGGTGATACAGCAAGATTAGAGGTTTCGGCACCCAAAATCTCATCTCCCTGTCTATTGATATAGGGTTTTCAGAATTCCAAATATGGTAGGTCTATCAGTGAGTTTTGCTCAAAACTCGCTGATATACCTAAACCACTCCTATAGCATTGGTGATACAGCAAGATTAAAGGTTTCGGCACCCAAAATCTCATCTCCTAGCTCAACCCTGTCTACTGATATAGAGTTTTCAGAATTCCAAATATGGTAGGTCTATCAGTGAGTTTTGCTCAAAACTCACTAATATACCTAAACCACTCCTATAGCATTGGTGATACAGCAAGATTAGAGGTTTCGGCACCCAAAATCTCATCTCCTAGCTCAACCCTGTCTACTGATATAGAGTTTTCAGAATTCCAAATATGGTAGGTCCATCAGTGAGTTTTGCTCAAAACTCACTGATATACGTAAATCACTCCTATAGCATTGGTGATACAGCAAGATTAGAGGTTTCGGCACCCAAAATCTCATCTCCTAGCTCAACCCTGTCTACTGATATAGAGTTTTCAGAATTCCAAATATGGTAGGTCCATCAATGAGTTTTGCTCAAAACTCACTGATATACCTAAACCACTCCTATAGCATTTTATTATTATGTAATTATATATTATACTTTTTATAAAAATTATAAATAATATGTATTATTATACTTTTTATAATTTTTTTTATATTTAATAATGGAGGGCCTGAAGTCATCAGACTTCAGGCCCTCCTTGGGCCTGAAGTCATCTGACTTCAGGCCCTCCTTAGGCCTGAAGTCATCCAAAATTTTTAATATTAACAATATTTTTTTTGTTTAATTATTATTTATTAAATTAATTATTTATAGGATCTGAAGTTATTTGACTTTAGACCTTCCTGGGATGACTTTAGGCCCTGCGTTTGAATCTAAAATTAAGTGTTTTGATAGGTTTTTTTTATATATTAATATATTTTTAAAATAGAAAAAAAATTTGTGTTCACGTCGGGCCTGAATCGAAATATTTCAGGCCCAACGTGGGTCTGAAATAAAAAATTTCAGGCCCACGCTGGGCCTGAAATAAAAAATTTCAGGCCAACGCTGGGCCTGAAATCAATAGATTTATTGATTTTAGGCCCACGGTCAATTTTTTTTCAAAAAAATTTTTATTCATTAATATATTTATTAAATATTATTTAATATATTAATTTCTATTAATCAAATATAAAAAACATTTATTTATATTTTTAAATACAACAGTTTATTTCAAAAAACTTTTTATACATTAATATATTTATTAAATATTATTAAATATATTAATTTCTATTCATCAAAAATAAAAATCATTTATTTATATTTTTAAATTACGTTGGATGAGAAATTTTTTAAGTGAAATATTTTTTCAATTTTAACCTTACATTTTTTAATTTAGCGTCGATTCCATAATATAATTTTAAAATAAAAGTCAGTAATTAAGTCACGTTGCATGTGTTGACGTCTCAGAATGTATTACTGAGAGAGAAAGAGAAAGACAATAGATAACAAGAGGGGTATAAGAGGAAGTTCACTATAATGAGTGAGCCTTTTGGTAAAATACAAACCATGGGACGCCCTTTGGTAATTTCCAATTGTTACGTACGCCTTTTGGTAAATTGATCATAAAAGAACTAGAACTCTTAATTTGTTTACCTTTAAAATAATATGTCATCATTTTTAATTGATATTAGATGTTGAATTTATATCGATTAATTTTAAAAGTGAAAATTTTGGACATGATATAAATCTTAATCTTTAATACGTACTTTCGCATTCTATTCTGAATATTTACTTTGCATTAAAATATGGGAAAATTTTCCTAAACTCCCTAATCTTAAATTCATCTTTGCATGCACTCCCTATCCATTTTTTTCTTTGCATATAGTCCCTAATGGGATTGACAAAACAGCTTTGTGAGTATTATTTGAAGAAAATTGAATATAAAAGTTAGAAATTTGAGTATGTAAGATTGCATCCACCACATCAAAAAACCGTATACTCAATTTTACTCTTTTATATTTAACTTTCACTCTTTTTTACTTAAATCTTACACTATATATTCAATTTTTACTCTTTTATACTCAATATATCAGGGAGTGAATGTAAAAAAAATATCAAATGGGGAGTACATACAAAGATCAAATAGAATTTGGGAGTTTTCTATAATTTACTGTGTCTGATTTTTTAAAAAATAATATTTTTTATAAATAAAAATATTTTTTATAAATTCATCATGGAATTCTGGTCGGTTGAAAAAACAAATAAAAATATATTTCGGTGGCTACATATTCCATCTATGTTCCCACCTACAGAACCCTAATTTTCCTCCTCTTCTTCTCCGATACCAAAAAAAGAAAACTAGGTCGCCGGCCGCCGATGGAGATGGAGCAATCGGGCATGTTCATGCCGGCACAGACGGTGGGCACAGTTCTGTGCTGCATCTGCGGGGTGGGGATGCCGCCCAACCCGGCCAACATGTGCGTTCGCTGCCTGCGCTCCAGGGTGGACATCACCGAGGGCCTCATCCGCCACGCCGCCATAGTCTACTGCCCGGAGTGCCATTCCTACCTCCAGCCACCACGCACCTGGATCCGCCGCCTCGAGCCCGAGTCAAAAGAACTGCTCGCCTTCTGCCTCAGCCGCCTCCGCCTTCCCCAACGCCGCATCCGCCTTGTCCACGCCGAGTTCATCTGGACCGAGCCCCACTCCAAGCGCCTCCGCCTTCGCCTCCGTGTCCAAGCCGAGGCCCTCCACGGGGCTATCCTCGAGCAGGCCCACATGGTCGAGCTCACCGTCCACGACCGTCTCTGTGATACCTGCACGAGAGCCCAGGCCAATCCGGATCAATGGTCCGCAGTTGTCCAGCTACGCCAGCACGTCCAACACCGACGCACCTTCTTCTACCTTGAACAGCTCGTCCTCCGCCATGGCGCCGCTGTCCGTGCCATCCGCATAGCCGAGGCCGATCACGGCCTGGATTTCTTCTTTGGCTCTCGCAGCCATGCCACCAAGTTTGTCGACTTCATCAACGGCGTCGCCCCTATCCGCTTCCGCAACGACAAACAACTTGTTTCCCATGATCAAAAGAGCAGCATTTACAACTATAAGCACACTTTCTCGGTGGAGATCAGCCCCGTGTGCCGTGAGGATCTCATCTGCCTCCCCCCGAAGCTTGCTAATGCCCTTGGGAATCTCGGTCCCCTTGTCCTCTGCACCAGAGTTACTAACTCGGTAGCCTTGCTCGACCCGGTCACCCTCAGGAGCGCCTTCCTTGATGCAAATCAGTACTGGAGAGCCCCCTTCAAGCCCCTCTTAGCTAGCCGTCAGCTTGTGGAGTACATAGTGCTTGACATCGAGGCGGAGTCTGCAGAGGTCCATGTTGGTGGCTCCAAGTATGTGATGGCGCATGCCCAGGTCGCACGCGTCGCAGATTTTGGGAAGAACGACACCATCTTCACCATCCGCACTCACCTAGGCCATCTCCTGAATCCAGGAGATTATGCCCTTGGATACGATCTGTATTCAGCCAACAATAACGACTTCGACGTTGATCAGCATAAAGGCCTCGTTTTGCCTGAAGCCATTCTTGTAAAGAAGAGCTATCAGGAGAAGCAGTCTAGGAAACGTGGAAAGGCACGAGCTTGGAAGGTGAAGAACCTCAACATCGAGGTTGATACTACCTCCAAGGGCAGGAACGATGAGGAGAAGAGGAATACTGAGTATGAGGAATTCTTGAGGGACTTGGAGGAGAACCCAGAGATGAGATTCAACGTATCCTTGTATCGTAACAAAGAGTATCAGCCATCAGAAGTGGCATCCACAGCTGACGGCGATGAGGTGCCTTCGATCCCACTGGAAGAGTTGCTCGCTGATCTCGATCTCAGTGAGGATGAAGGAAACCAAAATGGAGAAAACATGGACGAGTGAATTGAATCTATGTCAGTTGGATCCTTCCTCATCCATCATCCTCCCTTTTGCTTTTATCTTAAATTATGCTTCAAAATATACAAATGCTAAGTAGTTTTGCAACTTTGTTCTATTTCATTCGAATCGTGATGTGGTTCATATATTTCTTGCAGTGAGTAATAACAACTAGTATGTGACTATTTGTTCCTCAATTTGCTTTGGTTTATGTCATTGAAAGTACACTGGAGGTTTGTTTCATCTTCCTTGTATCTTTTTCCTTTGATATGCAATGGTCTGTTTGATCCATGAAGAATGTGAACTTGTATGTTTCCATGGCTATAGTAAGGGATCGATCTCCGTCTCACTTCAATACACTTAGGATTTGGATACTTTTAGTTAATTCTAAATGTAGAATCAACTGTATTTTGGATTTCATTCAACAAGATACACAATGCTTGAACTCAATTTGCTAAATTCTTCAAGTGTTACTCTCAAAGCACATATGTTGACTCATCGTTCGTAAGAATTTTTTGTTTCCACACAATCAAATGAAATCAGTTGTAACTATCACGGTTTGGAACCGACGGTTTGGAAGATTCGACGGTCCGTGGGAGGTCGATCCTTAACCTCAACTGCCCAAGACGGTTACAGTTCACGGTATGGTTTGTCATGGTTCGTGACGATTCGAGATTATTATATTAAAAAAATTAAAATTAAAAAATTAAATTTAAAATATAAAATTTATTAAAAAAGGGTTTGCACTTATTTAAGTTGCCTACATATCCCCTTAGGGTCTAGGGGAATCAAAGCCCACGTAGTTCTTTTACATTTTTAGCCTTTTACAATTTTCATCACTCACTTCCATTTCCTCCCGTTTCTGTTGTATTCGTTTTTTCGGTATCAAATTCTTCGACTTCGTCTTTTGAAAGTTGCAATCCTTGGATTCTTTTCTCGACTCTGGACCAATGTCTAGTAATGCTTGAGCTTCGAACGAGTCGGGAGACATAGTTGATCGCCGTGTTGGTGCAATCTTTGTTAGGTCAAGATTGACCTAGTTTGACTAAGCTCAAGTGAGCTTGAGTTTCGATGTTTGACAATGATGTTTGAAGATTATGTGAGTCAAGGTTGACTAGAGACTTGACTGGGACAAGTCCTAGTGGGACTAGGTGAAGTTCAGGTGGATCGGGGAGATCGCACATTGGCACGGGAAAAGTCCTAGTAGGACTAGGCACGCCTAGTGGGACAAGGTGAAGTTCAGGTGGATCGGAGAGATCACACGCTGGCACGGGAAAAGTCCTAGTGAGACTAGGCACACCTAGTGTGACTAAGTACACCTAGTGGGACTAGGTGAAGTCCATGTGGATCGGAGAAATCGCACGTTGGCAAGGTGGAAGTCTACCGAGAAACTAGACCTAACTCGAGGGTTAGACAAACCTGGTTGGGAACTAGGTTAGGCAAACCTGGTTGGGAACTAGGTTAAGTTCTAGTTGGGAACTAGGCAAGGAAAAATCTAAGTCGGTCAAAGGTTTGATCGGATACTTGGTGAGGAAATCCTAACAGGTCACGGTTGACCGGGGTTAGGCAAGGGAACCCTAGACTTGTGCACACAAGTTAGGGTTGGGTCTAATCGATTAAGTAATCGATTGATGTTGATTTCTCGCAAATAGAAGCACTCTTAATCGATTGAGAGATCGACTAAGGAGGGAATGAATCGATTGGGTAATCGATTGAGAGAATTAGACTGCGAGAATAGAAGCAGACTGAATCGATTGGGTAATCGATTCAGCCTCCTCTTAATCGATTGAGCAATCAATTAATGAGGATGGTAATCGATTGGTTAATCGATTACAATGAAATTGCACGAGGCACAAAGATGTACTGAATAGATTCAACAATCGATTAAGATCGTCTTAATCGATTGACTAATCGATTAAGCTTCAAAAAATAGCCGTTGAACGACTAAGTCTGACATGGTAATCGATTGATGATCGATTAAGAGAACCCTAGGTCACGGGTATATAGGGTTTTCACGCAGGTTGAAGCGGCATTGTTTCTACACTTCTTCTTCTCCTTCTATCGTTATTTCAAGAGAAGTTTTGGAGCTTGGTGCTGCTGCAACTCCAAGGTTCTAGAGGCGATTCCAAGCTAGAAGAAAGTAAAAAAAAAGAGAAGAGAGCTTATTTGTGTAAATCTTGTAAGATTTATATTGTATTTGCATTTTCTTGAGTGTTTCTTCTTGGAAGCTTGTAAGAGGTTTCTCCACCTCAAGAAGGAGATCTTTCATAGTGTATGAGAGATTGAGGAAGAGTGGATCCTTAGATTAGTCACCTCAAGGAGGTGGATACCAAGTAAATCGAGGTGTTAGCATTGCTCAAATCTTCTACAGCGACGAATCTTCATCGAGCAAAGATCCGAGCTAATCACCCCATCTAGCTGGCCCACCGGTCCTAACAAGTAGTATCAGAGCGAGGTCGCTCTTCTTTGGACTCATCGCCAAGAGAGCAAGAGCTAGAGGAAGAAGAAAAAGTTTTGATGAAACTCTAATTTCAAGAAGTCATCATCAAGTGAGTTCAACTTCAAAATGGAGTTCGGCTACGACACTCGGGCACTTCCACCATTTGACAAAGTCAATTTCAATCTTAGAAAGATAAAGATCGAAAATTTCTTCATGATGGAGATAGAGCAATGGTTTACTCTAATGGAGGGCTTTAAAGCTCCAACAAATGATAAAAGAAAGCTCCTCAAGAAAAGCAAATGGAATGAGGAGCAAATCAAGAAGTGTGAGACCAACGAGAAAATGACCAAATTATTGGTCAATCTATTGCCTAGTACCATCTTGAGTCAAATTGGAGACTATCAAGATGCCAAGGAGCTTTGGAACAAGTTGACCAAGCTTTATAAAGATCCCTCCACTATACTATATCAAGACAAATCTGAAGAGGGAGATTCATCGGACAAAGAGGGCTCGAAAGTTGAGAGATGCTTAACATCCGAGGAGAAAATTCAAGAAGCTTAACATCCGAGGAGGAAATTCAATAGGCCTCTACCTCTCATATTAAGGGGGAGCAAAGATCATTAACTCCTGAAAAGGAAGAAACCTCTACCTCCGGATCGAGTGAAGAGTCATGTGTACCCCTACAAACAAAGGTATAGAAATTTCAATTTATTAAAATAAAAATTATATCATTTTCTTTAAGTGTTGGGAAAGAGATACTACAAAAGTAAGTATCTAAAATTGATCAAGAAGAAGAGTCAAGTGACACCCAAGACTAAGGAGAAGCCAAAGGAGGTCGGGCCCATAATACGGAAGGATAAGAAACACATTGTGTGTTTCTCATGCAATCAACGAGGACATTATCGAAATCAATGTCCAAAGGGGAAGGATCCAACCAAAGTCAAAAGGAGGAGCTCGAGTCAAGGAGGAGCCTTCAAGAATACACCCAAGGTACCATTAGTTAATGGTAATTCTTTTCATCATGATAAAGTGCATGCTAGAAATAATTTTTATCATTTAAATGCTATTTATCATGAAAATAGGAGGTATGAAAAACCGAAGGAGAAATATAGAGCCTTCCATGCTAGGACTACCAAATCTAAGAATAGGGAACAATTTAGACCATTCAATGATAGACCTACCCAAAACAAGACCAAGAAGAAAAATTACCAAAACTTGATAAACTAGAGAAATCCCTCAAACGAATAGAAAATCTTCTTAAGAAATCAAAGGATCAAAACCTAGGCTTAGGAAAACAAGGACCCTCTAGGAGCAAGAAATGTTTGGGGTACAAACCTAAAGTCAAGGATGATGGGTCATCTTACCATAGAGTTCCATATAAATATGGAACTGAATCTATGTCTAGGAGTCAAGTGAAGGACACAAGGGAAGTCACCCCTAGAGTTGACTAAAATAAGACCAACATGACTAAGGCTTTGGAGAAGCCTAGAAAAGTCATTAGGAAGATATCAAGGGAAGTTATCCCTAATGAATACCTAGAACACCCAAGGAGCACCAATAGATTTTGGATTCCTAAGAGTGTGTTTGTCACATCCTAGATATGTCTAGGGAGTGTCAACTCAAATTGGAAGGGTAGTTAACCCAATCTTGATGAAGTTGACACTTTAATGGCATTTTCAAGCAACTATTACCATTGAAAATGAAAAAGTTAATTGTTTACTCTTGAGGAGTAAAATTGTGCTAAACTATGATTTTGAAGATTAGAATTGATAAAGTTGACACAACTAGATTAGAATCTAAGGATATTCCAAATTGGGGAGTTTTGACATTATCTTGAAAAATTAGGGACAAAATTAGGATTATCAATAGCTTAGCGATGAGTTATTGATACTTAGATAGAAAATCTAGGTATTTTCTTTTATGCTAATATGCCATGATTTGTGTGCTCTATCACATGCCATGACATCATAATTCATCATTCATATATTATTATGAAAATATCATATGTCATGTCATACATGTATTGTTTAGTTATAATCAATGTTTTCTTTTGAAAATATCCATATGATGCATGTCATAGTCATGGAACCATGCATCGTTTAATTTATATTGTAATTAAGGACATTGACATTAATTGACATTTTAGGTGAATGATCAAAGTCTATAATGCCTAGGTAGAAATATATGAACCCTTAGTTTAGAGAGAACATGACTTTCACATCTCACAAGACCATAAGTTGACTTGAATGTGTTTTGAGATACATTAGAAATAAGTGAGATGTTAGGTTGATGAATAAAAACTCAAGGTGTTGATAAAGTGCATCTATTTGAGTTTTAAATTCATCCAAAATAAAAATTTAAGTGAACTCTAATCATTGAGAAAGCTAATGTATAAATAATGTACATTTAGCCCAAAAACATGGTTGGAAATCGTTTTTGTAAACTATTTCCAAACTATTTTGTAAAACATTGATGAAGACTATCTTTTGATAGCACTCATCATTGATAAATTAGATATAAATTGGAGTGAAACATTGAAGGGTTTCAAGATTTCCAATTTTGTATCAAATTTTTGAAAATAAGTTATATTTTTATAGAAAATTATTTTTCTATGATAGTATATGTCATAAATAATATTTACACAAAATTTTATAATTTTTATAATTTTATAGAATTATTTAGGAGTTTTTGAAATTCAAAATGAAATTGTTTACAAAATCAGAAACTCACAATCAATTAGGTGATCGATTAAGACATGCATCAATCGATTCAACGATCGATTGGTGAAGATTTTCCCCGAGCACAGAAGCTCGCGTAATCGATCTATTGATCGATTAAGGGTAGCTATAATCGATCAGTTGATTGATTAAGATATGGTTTAATCTATTGGGATCCAACACCAATCGATTGACATGACTGAAATTGCCTAATTTCAGTCCATTAACCTAATTTTGAGTAATCTAACAATCTCTAACCCTTTGGAATACTTTTATAAGTATATTTGGGTGAATTTCATGATGAAATCAAAATGGAAGATAGTTTTGGTGAAAAATATAGGGTTAAGGAGAGGTTTTGGTCCAAATTTCGAATTTTAAAATCTTATAATCTCAAGTTGAGATTTCTTAAAGTTTTAGGACTTAAAAATCATTGTTGGTGCAATGATAGAGGTTTAGAGCATGTCTTGAGGCGGAGGTCTTCCTTAAAAGCATGTGTTTTAATTTATTTATTTTTTGGTAAGTGAGAAGATGAAGATTGGGTATCTTCATCGTGATGGATGCTCAAGGTTGAACATGTGTACCAATGAATGGTGTGAGACTTTCATTGAATGCCTTTGACTATGTTGATTCTCAGGGAGAGTTTTTGATATGTGTCAAAGGGGGAGAAATGTTAAGACTAATATGGATTAGTCTCACTCAAACATATTGTCAAACATCAAAAAGGAAAAGATTGTTGGTGCAATCTTTGTTAGGTCATGGTTGACCTAGTTTGACTAGGCTCAAGTGAGCTTGAGTTTCGATGCTTAACAATAATATTTGAAGATTGTGTGAGTCAAGTGGGTCAAGGTTGACTGGAGACTTAACTGGGAAATACCCTAGTGGGACTAGGTGAAGTCCAAATGGATCCGGGAGATCGCACGCTATTACCGGAAAAGTCCTAGTGGGACTAGGCACACCTAGTGGGACTAGGTGAAGTCCAGGTGATCGGGGAGATCACACACTGGTATGGGAAAAGTCCTAGTGGGACTAGGCACACCTAGTGGGAGAAGGTGAAATCCATGTGCATCGGGGAGATCGTACGTTGGCAAAGTGGAAGTCTACCGAGAAACTAGACCTAACTCGAGGGTTAGGCAAACCTGGTTGGGAACTAGGTTAAGTCCTAGTTGGGAACTAGGCAAGGAAAAATCTAAGTCAGTCAAAAGTTTGATCGGACACTTGGTGAGGAAATCCTAACAGGTCATGGTTGACTGAGGTTAGGCAAGGGAACCCTAGACTTGTGCACATAAGTTAGGGTTGGGGTGAATCGATTAAGTAATCAATTGATGTTGATTTCTCGCAAACAGAAGTACTCTTAATCGATTGAGAGATCGATTAAGGAGGGAATGAATCAATTGGGTAATTGATTGGGAGAATTGGGTTGCGAGAACAGAAGCAGACTGAATCGATTGGGCAATCGATTCAAGCTCCTCTTAATCGATTGAGCAATCGATTAAGGAGTATGGTAATCGATTTGTCAATCGATTATAGTGGAATTGCGCGAGGCACAGAGGTGCTGAATCGATTCAGCAATCGATTAAGATCGTCTTAATCGATTAGCTAATCGATTAAGGTTCAAAAAATAGTCGTTGAACAACTAAGTCTGACGTGGTAATCGATTGGGTGATCGATTAAGGGAACCCTAGGTTGTGGGTATATAGGGATTTCACGCAGGTTGAAGTGGCACTGCTTCCGTACTTCTTCTTCTCCTTCCATCACTATTTCAAGAGAAGTTTTGGAGCTTGGTGCTATTGCACCTCTAAGGTTCTAGAGACGATTACAAGCTAGAAGAAAGTAAGAAAAGAGAAGAGAGCTTATTTGTGTAAATCTTGTTAGATTTCCATTGTATTTGTATTTTCTTGAGTGTTTCTTCTTGGAAGCTTGTAAGAGGTTTCTCCACCTCAAGAAGGAGATCTTTCATAGTGTATGAGAGAGTGAGGAAGAACGGATCCTTGGATTAGTCACCTCAAGGAGGTGGATACCAAGTAAATCGAAGTGTTAGCATTGCTTAAATCTTCCGTAGCGACAAATCTTTATCGAGCAAAGATTCGCGGTAATTACCCCCCTCTCTAGCTCGCCCACTGGTCCTAACACGCCGTTCATCGAATATGTTGCCGCCGACACTGAACGTCTGCTCCATAGCAACAGTTGACCTGAACAAGCTAAAATTTCTTTGGCAATCGCGGAGAGAATAGGAAAGCTTTGAGCCTTCTGTGACCACCACTTTAAGATATCGAAATATTCGTTATATACTTCATTAAAATCAAAAGAAGTCGTAAAATAATTCTTAAGTTTTTATGTGGAACTTGAGGATCCTCATGGACGTTTTGTCCGTTCTTTTAATATTAGTTTTACTTTTGTAAGTTTTAAATTAGTACTAGTAGACTGTTATGTTTCAGAAATATTAATTTGTATTCCATATTTAATATAATATTGATTATAAAGATCATATAAATAATTTATAATATTATATATAATATTAACTAGATCTGGAGAAGAAGAATCTTTAATAGGAATTAAAGTGTCATAATATAAAGTTAACATTTCTTGTAAAACTTTTAATTTAAATCTAGGATCTAAACCAAATGTAATTAAATAAATTTTAGGAATAAAATAAAAATATTTTTCCTATTTAGTTTTCATAGTTAATATGCAACAAGTTAAAGCTTCATTATTGATATGTTCATTTAATATTAATAATATACTAAAATTTACTAAATCTAAATGAACAGTGGGATAATAAACACCGAAAAGTTGTTCAGTTGCATCGCTAAATACTTTTAAATTTTCACAAATATTACTACAAATATTCCATTGTTGTAAAAATAAATATATATTAGTATTACTATTTTTGATCAAAAAATAAACATAATAAATTTTTATATTGAAATGAATCTTGTAATAATTGATATGTTGAATTCCAACATATTAGAACATCACGTGAAATTTTTTTAGGTCTCATTCTATTAGCTTTACAAAATCTGCCCCATTGTTTCATCATAAATGGATGTGACCATAAATATAAAATTGCGATTCTAATTAGTTTAATATAATTTTCTAAAAGTTTTAATCCATCCTGAACACATAAATTTAAAATATGACATACACAACGAATATGAAAAAATAAACCACCAATAACAAGTTGACAAACAAATTTTAGTTCATCTATATAAGCGGTATTAAAACTAGCATTATTTAATGATATTGAAAATATTTTATAAGTTAATCCATATTCTTCTAAAATTAAACATATAATTGTGCAATATTATGGGCAGTATGTGATTCATCGATAACACTAGATTGGGCGAGACAAACTAGGTTGTGAATATCAATTTAAGCTATTCTTAATTCTAATTGGATCCAAATCAATAAATACCTTATGTGTAGGAACATAAAGATTTGGACCAATGGATGTTGGATAGTGGATGCTCCAGACACATGACTGGAGACAAATTGAAATTCACCAAACTGATTTTCAAGAACCTAAGTTCAGTAGCATTTGACAACAATGCTACACTCAAAGTCATTGGGTCAGGTAACATTGAACTCAAATCCGACTTCGTAATTAAAAAGGTACTCTTGGTTGAGAATTTCAAATTTAATTTGCTTAGTATAAGTCAATTATGTGATACTGGCTATGTAGTTACATTTACCAACTCTGACTGCCTAATTAGAAATCTTCAAGACTCAGAAGTCATGCTTAAGGGTACTAGGAAAAACAATGTTTATACTATCAATCTACCTGTAGTACCAAAATGCCTCTTAAATCAACTAGAAGAATCCAACCTCTAACATAGGAGATTAGGTCACACTAATGTTAGACTAATTTCCAAAATCACCCAGCTTGGTCTAATTAAAGGAGTACCAAAAATTAAGAACTATGAAAACACGATATGTAACTCATGTAACCAAGGTAAACAAACCAGGTCTAATCACAAGCAAATTCAATTAGACATAACCCAAACCACACTTGAGCTCCTGCACCTTGACCTATTTGATTCACATGGAGCCAAGTCACTAAGCGGAAATCGGTACTGCTTAGTCATTATTGATGATTATTCTAGGTTTACCTGGGTTAGGTTCCTAAAAACTAAGGATGAAACCCTAAACCTGTTTATTGACTTATGCAAGATAATCAAAAATCAAAATGATACCAAAATCAAAAAACTTAGAAGTGATCATGGGGGAGAGTTTAAGAATCAACGGTTTGAGGAATTCTGTGGAATAAATGGATATATTCACGAGTTTTCCTGTCCTAGAACCCCCCAGCAAAATGGGATAGTAGAAAGAAAAGAACAGAACCCTTCAGGAAGCCGCTAGGACCATCCTTAATGCATTCAACCTAGCTAACTAGTTCTGGGCGGAAGCAATTAGTACGGCTTGCTCTATCTAAAATAGAGTCCTAATTAACAAAAGACACAATAAGACTCCTTATGAACTATATTACCATAGACTGCCCAACCTGCATTACCTAAGGGTCTTTGGGTGCAAAGTCCACATCTTGAACACTGATAATTACCAATTTGCTAATCAAATTAGGCTCTCAAATCCATGTTTTGATCCCTTTTTATATGCTTAATCTTGTATTTACACTAGGTTCCATGAATTGTTGTTATTTTAGCTTTGGATGCAAATCTTTTCATAATTGAGATATTTTGGCATTAAATTTTGAATCTATTTTTGTAGGCATTGAATGATCATGGACCTTGATCAGATTGGATCGAGTTTGAGCCAGAATTGGATTTGGATCAAGATGATCAAGCATTGGATTAATATGGGTCGTCCAATCAAGAAACGGTGAGATCTGAGCCATCTGTCATCTTCTAATCAATCCAAGCTCAAGATAAAGTTAATCAAGACCACAGATCAAGATATGAAAGTTTGGTCCAAATCAGAAGCCATCTGACCGTTGGATCAAGCTTAACATGAGTCTACACCATCCATTCAAAGGTAGGGAGATCTGAGCCATCCATTGCAGATCTGATTGATCCAAGCTATAGAGGAGCAGATCCTGACCATTGATGGTGATCTGGGAAGTTTGGACTCAATCCGAAATGATCCGACCGTTGGATGAAGCGAGGATGATCACAGCCGTTCAAATTCAAATGGGATAATTTAAATCAAAACCTTCTCCGCGCTGCTGAGGGGTCGCGAATTTTGTTCTTGTTCTTCATCTGTTCTCATCATTTTCTTCTCTGATCGCACGCGGCCACATCAGATCTAGCTTTGTTCAAGATTTCGAGTCATCAAGATCTATTCTCCATGAAGTTTGCTACCAATCTTGTCGTTGCCAAGCTCCGGTGAGGGTTTCATCGAGGGCTCTGTTTCGCCTGAATCAATTCTTGCTTGATCTCCGTTTTCATCGATCGAAACCATCAGAACGTTCGGAGGGGTTCTCTGAACGGTACTAAGGGGTTTCTGAGCCGAAATCACATCCAGCCAAATCAAGGAGGAAGGAAAGGGTGGAAGTCTTCAGCTGTGCACCAATCTGTAGCTTAACTGATTGCGGGAGTTTGATCTTGCCAATTCTCGAGCTAGGGGGTTCTTAGCTCGATTCTTGTGTGACGGCAAGAAGCTAATCTTGGGTGAAGAATCTGATCTAGTGTCAATTGTTTGTAGATTTTATTTCTGAACTTAGTTCCTTAGCATTCCAGTTTGTATCAGTTGTATCAGTCGCATTTCAGCATCTGATCGGTCTGTTTGACCGATCAAGACATCACCTGATCGGTATGTTCGACCGATCAGGCTTGCATCTGATCGGTCTGTCGACCGATCAAGCAGTTCTCAGTTTCGTTCAATCCTGTTCTATTATCAATTTTCAACACAACCCTGTTCCTTCAGTAATTTTTGTTTCAAACTTCATATTTCTGCAATTTAGCTATAGCTCTTATGCTTTTCTACATTTAAATTTAGCTCTTGAATTTTCAATCTCATAGTTTTATATTGAATTGCTTAGTTTCAAATAGGTTAAGTTTAGTTGTTGCAATTTCCTGGTTAATTGCTGATTTAGCTAAGTCAATTCTGTTTCAAATTGTTAGTTCACTCTTATTCGCAAAAACCCCCATCTTATTTGAAAACCCAAAACAACATTAAACGACAAAATTCAAGCTCGAACTAAACACTCTAAACTAGTCCTTAGAAAAATACGACTTGGACCCCTATACTACATTTAGCCTTGTGAGATTAAGGGTTTTCAACATATAAATATCTAAATTTGAGGCTCATTCGTGACACTCGTTATTGGGTACATCACATTTTTGGCGCCATTGCCGGGGAACTCACTAGTTGAGTTTGTTTAATTTGAGCTTGTGCTATATTTTATATTTTTTGAGTCTATTTCATTTGCTTTATCTTTCTATATACATTTGCTGCCATTTTGTTTGGTTTATGACCAGGACTGCAGGTGGTGATCTAGTTGAGTTTGATCCAGAGATTGAAAGAACATTCAGAGCTAGGAAGAAATCAAGGAAGAGTTTCAGAAGCTATTGAAAATTTTTATACTCATTCAAGCAGTCCCATGGCAGAATATCAGGATTTTCAGAATTTTCAGCAGCATTTTCAGAATTTTCAGCAACCCTATTCACAATTTCAGCGATCCTTTCAACCGTCACAACCAATTCAGAGTTTATATCAGCAACAATTCCAGCCTTCAATTCAGAATTCTCAGTTTTAGAATCAACAATTTCAGCCTCAACTTCAACAAGATCAGCAAGGTTTTCAACCAAATCAGACTTTCCAACAATCTTTTCAATCTTCACAGCAATTTTTTTAACCATATCAGCAGAGTTTTCAGTTTCGAAATTAGAATTTTCAACCCCAACAATTTCAGCAATTCAATCAACAATTTTAGCCTCAGAATTTTCAGAACCATAATTTTCAGCAATTTCAACCAAGTTCTCCACCCAATTTTCAGCAATTTCAATAGCCCAATTACTCATTTGATCAGCCCCAACAACTTCATTTTCAGAATTCACAGCCTAATAATTTTCAGCAAGCTAATGCTACATTTCAAGACCAACAAGAGTCCTATATCAATCAAGGAGACTTTGAGGATTCTAGTGAGTTTGATCAACAACAACAACAGCTAGAGGAGATAATGCAACAAATCCTACAACAACAACAAATGTTACAACAACAACAACAACAACAAGAGTATGATTCCACTCTTCAAAACATCAAATTTCAACAACCCAATGTTTCATTTCAAGACCAATAAGAGTCCTATACCAATCAAGGAGACTGGGGACTTTAGTGAGTTTGATGCACAATAATAAATGCTTGAGGAGATTATGCAACAAATCATTCAACAACAGCAAATTTTACTACAACAAGGGCAACAAAAGAATGATTCCACTCTTCAAAACATTCAAAGACACATTAGACAACTTGCAAGTGGGATGAAACAAATGCAAGCCCAAGGATCGGGACAATTACCTTCTCAAGAAACTCATAATCCTAAGGGAAATATTAATGCCATCACGTTGAGGAGTGGGGAAGTGGCTTCAAGTCTAAATGTTCCAAAGGCTGATTTTTCTGAAAAATTTACAGCAGCTTATTTTCTAACTCAGATTAGTCTCGAAATTGATTCTACATCAATTGGTTGTGACCCTAGTTCAAGCCTAAGTCCTTTTTCTATTGATCTTGCAATTTTGGTGGAAGAAGAAGAAGAAATCAGCAAAATCAGGGCACCTACAGCAGCTATACCTACCGAAATCCCTACTCAAGGCTCATTTTCGAAAATTTCAGCTCACGTGGAGGAACCAAGGGTCCCTTTACCCTTCCCACAACACCCCAGAGAGGATCCTTCTATCATTAGCATGTGTATTTTAGATGAGGTTGTTGAGGCAGAGTTATTTGTTGATAAAGTTTCACTTGATATTCAGAGAGAATATTTTAGTTCAGATGAGGCTGAGGATGCATTTGCTACAGAGGAGGCTGAGTTGGAGGTTGTATCTGATTAACTTTCAGTTGCAGACGATTTAATAGGTGTAGGGGAATGCACTGAGCCCCAGGGATCACCTACATTGATTGACATTTCAGTAGATTCAGAGAATAGGTGTGAGAGTGTAGGGGATTGCACTGAGCCCCAGGGACCACCCATACCTACTGAGCAGTCACAGTTAGAGTTGAAACCATTGCCAGAATATTTTGAGTATGCTTATTTGCCAGGAAGTGTAGGGACTTGCATGGTGGAAGCAAGGACCCAAGAATCACCTCTTTCAGTCGTATGTCCACCAGAACCTGAGCCTGAGGTGAAGCCTTTACCTGACCAGGAGGAGGCCATAGTTACATCTACTCTTGTAGAATCTTTAGGTATTTTTCAGCACAACAAGATAAGTATTTCTTCTAATTTTTTAGGAAAACTCATAGAGGTACCTAAGGTTGATTTTATTGGATGTGATGCATTTCTTGATACATTCTATGTAGAGATTGTTTGTATTTCATTTCTTTCTTACCCTGCATACGTGCAGGAGGTATTTTCTTTTCATGGTTTTGCAGGGTGTCATCGGCTTCTTGAGTGGGTGCTCCAACTAAATAGCCTCTAACCTCCTGGAAGGACTTCCAAAGAGCATATAGTGGGAGGAGTTGAGTTTACTTTGACTTGTAGCAATTCACCCCGAGAGTGGATTTTGCACCTTAATCGTCTCCGACCACCGGGATATACTTATGCGAAGTTGATGAGGGAGAGAGCAATGCGCTATGATATTGATCACGTGAGGATAGCTCTCTCGACCAACCAAACCACTCCACTACCTAGATGGATGCTACGTGCTCTCTACCCAACTTGAAGGGGAGTTTTTATCTTTCTTACACTCTCATTTCATTGTATATATCATTTTTATGTTTTCTAGCCATAAATTTTCTTTTACAATGAGTTCTTGCTAATAAATGCTTAGGTAGTGTAGAGTGAATAAAGAGTCATTGTAGATATCATTTTATCCCTTTTGGCAATTTGTTTCATGCATGAGTTGGAATAAATGTATCTCTCTAGATTTTCTTAATATCATTTTAGAGTCCTTTAAAAGTGAATTAAATTTGGTTGTTAAAACTTAGGATTTGAGCCAATGGATGAAAATTCTTGGATACTTGAGTACTACTTAGTTATGGACTCTAGATTGATGAGTTGAGATGAATTCTTTTTACCTAGTGAGGATTGGCCTTATTTTTGAGATATACACATGTGATTGTACTCTAGAACTTGCTTAGGTTCTTTCAAAACTATATTTCTATGATTGGACCACATTTATAGAGGTGAATCATTTTGTTTCCTTTCTCATATCATTTTTGTAATATTGTTTGTTGATCTACTCTATATTCCATTTTTCCTTCCCTAATTTTCATGTTCATCATAATCTTTTCCATGAATTTGGGCACTTTGATGTTTCTTGATGTTACTTTACCCGAGACAGACAAAAATTTAAGTGTGGGGGAGGATGCAAGCATTCTATCAAATTTTGAGGACAATGTGAAGTATTTGGCAACCCATAAGCAAAATGTGCCAAGTCTTAATCCCAAAGGAAGCTTTTAGTTCTTTACTGCTATGTGAAGAGAAACCGGAACCAATGCTATGAAATTGTGATGTTGTGCAGTGATTAAGTTGGGATTCCCAGCTACCATTGAGAGAGTAAGGAATGAAGAAGGTGCTAACTTGAAGGAGTTGAAAATGTTGGAAAAACTAGGAATTTGAATCTGTGGGTGGCTGCATAAAACTGTGAGGAAAAGCAAAGTTATCAAGCTCACTCCATTGAACCAAGCTGAAATGTTTAGAACCTTTCAAAACTTTTCAAAAATTTTCAAATCTGTCGGACTTGGGAAAAAGGGCAGGCCACTAGTTTGGAGCTGAAAGAAAAACCAGTTAGAGTAGAGTTGAGAAGTAGCTGAATCATTAAATGAAAGAAGAGCTTGGAAATCTGAATTTCATGGAGATTTTGGAAGCTGACAGTTCTATTTTGGAACTTTTTTACTTTGTGAAGTCGTGAAGCTGTTGAACGGGAGTTGGAGCAGAAGTTAAGCTGCTACAAGTTGCTAGAGATGAGGAAGCTCAGTTTAAAAAAGATGGAAGGAGAGAAAAAAAATAGAAAACTTAGCTGCAAACAAAAACAGAACAGCAGCTGGAAGAAAGAAAAAGAAAAAAAAGAAAAGAGAAACATGAAGTGGAAGTAAGTGATGGGTTAGGTTTCTGAATTTGAAGATGTGAATAAGGAGATAGTTGGATTTAAGATGTAGATATTGATTGAAAAGAAGTGAATGGCAGAAACAGTTTCAGATTCTGATAGAGCCTGATCAGTCATGGTGACCGATCAGGGATGTGTCTGATCGGTCACAGTGACTGATCAGGGATGTGTCTGATCGGTCACAGTGACTGATCAGAAGGTGCTCAGTCCGATCAGATGCAGTCCATAACGATCAAAGCAGTGATTGATTGGTCCCTTGACCGATTAGCAGAGGTTGTCACAGAAGCACATTGAATTCAGCATTGTTTTTCATTCAATCAGAGGCACTCTCCAATCCTTACTCACCTAGGCTCTGAAATATACAGGATAATTCAAAATGAGAGGGCAAAGTGCATTAGGTTACATTTTTGAGTATCCAAGTCTTTCGCTTCCTTTACTTTTCTATCTACTAAATTTCTATTTCATTTTATCATTCCATATTTCCTAAACTTGTTTGAATAAGCTTTTGTAGGTGTGGATCCAAGTCAAGAATGATGGTGGAGAGTAGAGCATAAGCAAGCTTATGATAGTGCAAGAACCATGATTGTGTTTGAGTGAGCTCCACTTTCATCAAAACCTAGAACTTAGGAAGAGAGTCAATTTAAATTTCCTTGATGAGGATTTGTGTGTTTAATTCATCTCAATTAGTCATGAAGGATGAAGTTTACTAAGTTGTTGACTAAGGACAAGATTCTAGTCCATTGAGTTTAGATTTTTGAGAATTGACAATCCTAGGTAATTTCCTTTCAATTGCTTCAAACTATGATTGAGAATAATCTAGGGGGATACATCATTAGTTTACTAGTTAGTTGTGCGAGACACCCAAGAGCAAGTGTGAGGGAGTTGATAATTACCAATTTGCTAATCAAATTAGGCTCTCAAATCCATATTTTGATCCCTTTTTATATGCTTAATCATGTATTTACACTAGGTTCCATGAATTGTTATTATTTTAGCTTTGAATGTAAATCTTTTCATAATTGAGATATTTTGGCATTAAATTTTGAATCTATTTATGTAGGCTTTGAATGATCATAGACCTAGATCAGATTGGATCGAGTTTGAGCCAGAATTGGATTTGGATTAAGATGATCAAGCATTGGATTAATATGGGTCGTCCAATCAAGAAACACTGAGATCTGAGCCATCTATCATCTTCTGATCAATCCAAGCTCAAGATAGAGTCAATCAAGACCACAGATCATGATATGAAATTTAGTCCAAATCAGAAGCCATCTGACCGTTGGATCAAGCTTAAGAGGAGTCTACACCATCCATTCAAAGGCAGGGAGATCTAAGCCATCCGTTGCAGATCTGATTGATCCAAGCTATGGAGGAGTAGATCCTGACCATTGATGGAGATCTGGGAAGTTTGGACTCAATCCGAAATGATCCGACCGTTGGATGAAGCGAGGATGATCACAACCGTTCAAATTCAAATGGGATAATTTAAATCAAAACCTTCTCCGCGCTGCTGAGGGGTCGCGAATTTTCTTCTTGTTCTTCGTCTATTCTCATCGTTTTCTTCTCTGATCGTACGCGGCCACATCAGATCTAGATTTGTTCAATATTTCGAGTCATCAAGATCTATTCTCCATGAAGTTTGCTACCAATCTTGTCGTTGCCAAGCTCCGGTGAGGGTTTCATCGAGGGCTCTGTTTCGCCTGAATCAATTCCTGCTTGATCTCCGTTTTCATCGATCGGAACCATCAGAACGTTCGGAGGGGTTCTCTGAACGGTATTGAGGGTTTCTTAGCTGAAATCACATCCAACCAAATCAAGGAGGAAGGAAAGGGTGGAAGTCTTCAGCTGTGCACCAATTTGTAGCTTAACTGATTGCGGGACTTTGATCTTGCTGATTCTCGAGCTAGGGTGTTCTTAGCTCGATTCTTGTGTGACGGCAAGTAGCAAATCTTGGGTGAAGAATCTGATCTGGTGTCAATTGTTTGTAGCTTTTATTTCTAAACTTAGTTCCTTAGCATTCCAGTTTGTATCAGTTGTATCAGTCGTATTTCAGCATCTGATTGGTCTGTTTGACCGATCAAGACATCTGATCGGTCTGTTCGACCGATTAGGCTTGCATCTGATCGGTCTGTCGACCGATCAGGCAGTTCTCAGTTTCGTTCAATCCTGTTCTGTTATCAATTTTCAACACAACCCTGTTCCTTTAGTAATTTTTGTTTCAAACTTCACATTTCTGCAATTTAGCTATAGCTCTTATGCTTTTCTACATTTAATGTTAGCTCTTGAATTTTCAGTCTCACAGTTTTATATTGAATTGCTTAGTTTCAAATAGGTTAAGGTTAGTTGTTGCAATTTCCTGGTTAATTACTGATTTAGCTAAGTCAATTCTGTTTCTAATTGTTAGTTCACTCTTATTCGCAAAAACCCCCATCTTATTTGAAAACCCAAACAATATTAAACGACAAAATTCAAGCTCGAACTAAACACTCTAAACTAGTCATTGGAAAAATACGACTTGAGGCCCCTATACTACATTTAGCCTTGTGAGATTAAGGGTTTTCAACTTATAAATATCTAAATTTGAGGCTCATTCGTGACACTCATTATTGGGTCCATCAAACACCAAGGACTATCTAGGAAAATTTCAGTCTAAGTCAACCCCAGGAGTCTTCTTAGGATACTCAACAACTAGTAGAGCCTATAGGGTTTACAATAAACAAACTAATAAAATTGAAGAAACAACTAAATTAATCTTTGATGAGGAGACTAATCCAAAATCTGATAACCAAAACCTGAACCAATCAAATACTGATCAAGAAGAAAATGAACAAACAAATGAACCATCAACTGAACTACTAATTGAACCTCTAAATGAACTAACTCTTGAACCAACTACTGCATCAACTGAACCAATAATTGAACCAACCCAAGTAGTTGAACGAAATACTGAACCAAACCGTCCAGCCTGACCTGAGGCTGAACCAAGTTCTAGAAGAACCAAGAAACCCAGTCTCAGTCACCCTTCTGATCAAATTGTGGATGATCCAACCTTAGGAGTCAGAACTAGGTCTTCCTATAGAAATCTTAGTCAGATCGCACTAATTTAATGAACCTAAGACTATAGAGGAAGCCTTACCTGATCCTGATTGGATCATAGTTATGCAAGAGGAATTAGCCCAATTTGAGAGAAACCAAGTCTGGGAACTAATACCTAAACCTGAGGGCAAATCTATTATAGATACTAAGTGGGTGTTTAGGAACAAACTAAATGACCAAGGGCTACCACACTGAGTACTTGGACACTCTTCACGCCGAACATCTGACAAACGAGGCGCGATACAATGAAATGATGTTGTTGTTTCGGTCCTGGCAACCTAGCTCATTCGACCCTCCTGGCCCTTCCTTATAGATCAGAGTGACTTTCCAGCTATCTTATTGTACCATTGACATGTGTTTGATTGTCCCTACTGAGTAGGGTTGACTTGTGCTTGACTACTGTTTGACTTTGCTGGTCCTCCTGTTGACCAGTTGGCTCTTATGCATCTATCATATTTACTTGCTAGCTACTTGTTTGATAAGTGATTAGTCTTATGCAATTTTACTTCAACTACTTAGTCATGCACTTAATAATTGAATCATATGCTTAGTAGAATAGGACTGCTCTACATGTTTTTTTTTCAATAATTGGTTTACTTTCTTAACCGTTAATTACTTTTTTATGAAAAATCATTTTTTTCTTAAAATTTAAAATGATTTTCCGGCTTAGTTTTTCTCAAAAACATACCCCCTTCAAAACTAGGATTTTTTCACAAATGGACTTAGCTTAGGCCCTAACCCTAGAACTGTATGTGTTGGTGCAGTTTGCACTAACGGTCAAACTCGGGTTTTGAATGTATGACAAAGTGGTTAAAGTTAGGGTTGTTGGTGTTTAACCTATTTACTAAGTGTGCAGGGTTGAAAGACTTAGGACCAGACACCAGGCTGAAGTCCAGGATGGTTGAGTCCTGGCGAGAAGTCCAGTTGGGTCCGCGGGACCTGACAACTGGCTGAAGACCAAGTTGGTTGAGACTTGGCAGGAAGACCAGGGTGGTTGAGCCTTGGCAGGAAGTCCTGGTGGGTCAAGAGGTCAAGTAAAACTGCACAATGGGTAAGTAAGGTAAGTCACTGGAGGAGCGACCCAGTGAGGACGAGTCCAATCTTGGACTTTAGGCGCGGTCCAACTTAGACCCATTTAGGTGATCTAAGTTGAGTCCTGGTTAGATCCTGGTCTGGGAAACAGGATCTAATTAACTTAGAATTATATCTTATTTTAGTCCATATAAAATTGTGCTAGCCTTGTTTTGGACTAACCCTGGATGCAGGACCGAAGGACTGTGTATCTGCAGCTCAGAGAGCCTCAAAGGAGGGAGGCAGTAGCTGAGCTGGGCGCCCCGGATGTGTCGGGCGCCCCAGAGTCAACCCAAAGTCAGCAGAGAGGTAAACGCCCCGACAGCAGCGCAATTGGGGGCGCCCCGCGTGTCTCGGGCGCCCACTGTGCCACGCCACTGAAGGCGGCTGCAGCTCACCCTCGCGAAGCCTCGGTGATAAAGTTTGATCGGTCAATCGGGCGCCCCGTGCGCGTCGGGCGCCCCAGTCAAAAACAATCCCGAAGATAACGAGATCAGCTTTGACTAGAGCATCGCCGGATCTGCAGCCACGTGGGGGGCGCCCCGAGCATGTCGGGCGCCCCCTGCCCTATATAAAGAGGGCCTCGACCCTCTTCAAAGAACAACACTTCTTCCAAAGTCTCCAAGTTCTTCTACGCTCGCGCCTTGCTCCGGAAACGCTACACTTCGAGCCGACGACGTCCTGCTGCCCCGAAAGAGTCGACCTACTCCGGACGTCGGTAAAAAGTTATTTTTAATATATATTTTTGCATTTAATTACTTGAAAGTGTGGGGTTGTCACACTTTCAATTCCTTTGTACTCGCTTACTCTATCGGTGTTACCGGTAGAGAGTATTAGTGGATTGCCCAACGGAAAGGTCCGAGGGACCTGGGCCTTCGAGTAGGAGTCGACGAAGGCTCCGAACGAAGTAAAACTCGTCTGTGTTAGTGTGTTCATTTTTCGTCTCTTTCGTTTCCGCTGTGCACGTTTTTTTAAAGCGCTCTGATTTTTTAAAAACGCACGTGATTCACCCCCCCTCTCACGTGCATCGATCCTACAAGTGGTATCAGAGCCTGGTACGCTCTGTATCGGTGCAACCACCATAAGAGCCGGGGGAAATCCATTTTTTTCGATTTTTGGTTTTTCGCTACACATAATCTAAATTAGGTATTGTTGCCTAGATTTGGATTATTTTTCCGTTCGTTTGATTTTACTCGAATTTGGTGCAACACCATTTCGAGTCGCTCTCTTCTCCTCTTCCTACCACACTACTAATCCAAGACCTAGTCTTGGGACAAGTTTTTGTGTGGTCTATTTCAGATGGCCCAAGGTGAAGGCTATAGCACTGCTCGCCCTCCCCTCTTTAATGGGGAAGACTTTCCCTACTGGAAGAGAAGGATGGAGGTTTATCTGAAGACCGACATGGATCAGTGGTTTGCAGTTCAAACAGGCTACACACCGCCAATGGATGAGGGAAATAATGCTCCACTAAGGCCCGACAGATGGAACTCAGAGATGAAGAAAAAGGCTCAGACCGAGTTCAAAGCTCAGAACACCCTCCAGTGCGGACTTACCAAAGAGGAGCTAAACAGAATTGGACCAACCGACTCGGCGAAGGAGCTATGGGACAAATTGACAGAATTACATGAAGGCACTTCTGATGCAAAGGTAACAAAGAGAGATCTATTATTGAATAAATTATTTAACATCAAAATGCAGGAAGGAGAATCAGCAAGTCAACTCCACGCCCGGATTAAGAACATATTGAATGGACTCCACATGATCGGGCACAAACAGGAGAACCGGGACATCATAAGGTACGCGTTAAATGCGTTCCCTAGAAACTCACTATGGGCATCTATTATAGATGCCTATAAAATTTCTAGGAACCTTTCAAAAATAAATCTGGATGAACTATTTTGTGAATTAGAGCTGCATGAGCAAACTAACGCCAAGGTCGAGAAAGGGCTAGCTTTATTTGCAGGTTCACCAAAGGAAGCCAAATCAAAGAGAAAAGTCCAAGAAGAACCTGAAGATGAGTCAGGCTCTGATGAAGAAGAACAACTGGTGAACTTGGTAAGAAAAATGTTCACCAGAAGGAAGAACAAATTTTCAAAGAAAGATATTCAAAAGGTAATGAAGCCCTACAGCACTGAAGGTAAAAGCAAAATGATCTGCTTCGGCTGTAACAGAAAAGGGCACTTCAAACATGAATGCCCTTACAAGAAAGAGGACCAACCCACTAAGAACAAAAAGAAGAAGGCTCTTCAAGCCACGTGGGATGAAAGCTCGGACGATTCCGACGATGAACAACCGAAGAACGCAAGCTACCTCGCACTGATGGCAACCGGACCAGAATCGGACTCAGATCAAGACGAGGATTCCGAATACGAGTCGAGCCAAGAGATCGGACTATTTTCAGACGGCTCTACTAAGGTATATTTAGATTCAGTAAATGAAAAGTTCTTTAAAATTATTTCTGTCTTGAATAAAAAATTACTTGCATCTGAATCTAGAAATGAACAGCTCCTTAAGGAAAATCAAGACCTTAAGGAGCAATTAATTAATACCAGAACATTAACTGAACAAACTCAAAATCAAAAATTAATTGAGCTTGAAACTGAAAACTTAACCCTAAAGGGGAAGTCCTAAAACTTAAGGATCTACTAGCAACTTTCACAACCCGATCCAAGAACCTTGACCTTATTCTTGGATCACAAAAGGGCATGTACAACAAATCTGGGATAGGATATAAATCAAGATCGAACCAAAGATCTTTTATCTCCTTTATCCACCCCCGCAAAAATCAACGAAAAGCGTGGGTCCCGAAAGCTTATCTAACAAAGCAAGTAGGTCAGAATCAATTTTATGTCCCAAAAAGGGACATCCATTACATTGACCCTAGACACCCAGTCTACAATTTAGGGGGAGGCTCCAAACTAGTTGGCACCTTAAAATCAGCCTCTGCCCAGGTGGGCACTTAGGATTAGCTTCAAAGTTAATTTGAATCTTGTACTATTTAGTACCAAGGTTTTCAATGAGTAAGTTAAAAGTTCAACTTCTTTAAGCGGCTTTGCCTAGAAAATGGTTGTTGCTCCAATAAGGCTTCGGCCAAAGAAGGCCACTGTGCCTCGCCATGGCCTGGAAGCCAATTATTGAAGTGTACTTTTAAATTACTACTTGTTAAACTTGGATCTAACACAAGGTCAAGTTAACTTTTCTAATCAAACTCAAAACCATCTCACAAAATCATAGGACTCCCTTGATTGATAACTTAGACCGAGTGAGATGAATAAGGATAACCAAATTTAAATTATTGATTGATAATTCAAATTCAAAAATTAAAATTCAAAAATTAAAATTCAAATTAAAATTAAAATTCAAATTAAAATTAAAATTAAAATTCAAATTAAAATTAAAATTCAAATTCAAATTAAAATTAAAATTCAAATTCAAAAAATTAAAATTCAAAAATTAAAATTCAAATTAAAATTAAAATTCAAATTAAAATTAAAATTAAAATTAAAATTCAAATTCAAATTCAAATTAAAATTAAAATTAAATTCAAATTAAAATTAAAATTCAAATTCAAATTAAAATTAAAATTAAATTCAAATTAAAATTAAAATTAAATTCAAATTAAAATTCAAATTAAAATTAAAATTCAAATTAAAATTAAAATTCAAATTAAAATTAAAATTCAAATTAAAATTAAAATTAAAATTCAAATTAAAATTAAAATTCAAATTAAAATTAAAATTAAAATTCAAATTAAAATCAAATTCAAAGTCAAACTTAACATAACTCAAATTTAAAATTCAAACTCAAGTGTTTAAATCTTTTTAGATTTTTTCAAAAAACTCAACCTAGGTCTAAACCTTTTACTTAACTGTAGGAAAATAAATGGATCATTGACAGTGGATGCTCCAGACACATGACTGGGGATCCCACCAAATTTACAGAACTCAAGTACAAAAGACTAGGGACCGTTGCTTTTGGAAACAACGGTAAACTTAAGGTAATTGGCCTAGGCAATATTGAACTTGAGTCTGATTTCATAATAACAAATGTATTACTTGTTGAAAATTTCAACTTTAATTTACTAAGCATTAGCCAATTGTGTGACACTGGTTATAAGGTTAGGTTCCGATCCAATGAATGTCTGATCAAACACAATGACAACCCAAACATCACACTTAGAGGACTTAGGCACAATAACATTTATGAAATTAAGTTAACCTGTCCCTTAGAAAATTGCCTCTTAACCCATAAGGATGAGACTTGGCTCTGGCATAGGAGACTTTCACATACTCACTTCAGAAAACTACCTAAACTAAATGGTTAGTTAGAGGCCTACCAAAGTTATCTAACCTTGAGTCAACCTTATGTAATGCTTGTCAACAAGGAAAACAAACTAGGTCAACCCACAAACCAACTAATCAAACTCAAACCAAGTCAATTCTGGAATTAATTCACCTAGACCTATTTGACTCACATGGGGTTAAATCAATTAATGGGAACCTATACTGCCTAGTAATTATAGATGACTATTCAAGATTTACCTGGGTAAAATTCTTAAAAAATAAAGATGAAACTTTTGATACACTCACTCAATTTTGTAAATTAACAGAAAATGAAAAAGGGATTAAAATCAAAAGACTTAGGAGCGATAATGGCGGAGAATTCAAAAATCATAAATTTAATCAATTTTGTCTAGAAAAAGGCTACCATCACGAATTCTCTTGCCCTAAAACACCTCAACAAAATGGAGTTGTAGAAAGAAAAAATAGAACACTACAAGAAGCAGCTAGAACAATGCTTAATGAATACAACTTACCAAATACCTTTGGGCTGAGGCTGTTAGTACAGCTTGTTATGTACAAAATAGAATAACTCTAATTAAAAACCTAGGAAAGACCTCCTTTGAAATCTATTATAACAAACAACCTAACATTAAATACCTTAAAGTATTTGGATGTAAAGTCTATATCTTAAATACTAGAGAACACTTAGGTAAATTTACTTCTAAGGTTGAGGAAGGTATCTTTGTAGGTTATTCCCTTACCAGTAGAGCCTATAGAGTTTATAACAAAACTACCCTAAAAATTGAAGAAACTACAAATGTAAAATTTGATGAAAAATCTGACCCAAATAACTCTGATCAAACCATCTACCAACCAATTGACTTTGTTAGATCCAGTACTGACCCTGATGAAAGGCAAATTGAGGACCAAAATAATGATCTAACTGAACCCACACCTGATACTGAACCTAACCAACCCAGAACTGTTCGAGTTAGCTCAGCCCACCCAACTAATCAAATCTTAGGTGATCCAGAACTAAGGGTTCAGACTAGATCAGCTTTTAGGAACCTTAGTCAAATTGCCTTGATTTCAAAAATTGAACCCAAGTCTATAGAAGAGTCTTTACTTGACCCTGATTGGATCATAGCCATGCAGGAAGAGTTAGCCCAATTTGAACGTAGTCAAGTCTGGGACTTAGTACCCCTACCTAAAGGCAAGAAATTTATTGAAACTAAATGGGTCTTTAGGAATAAACTTAACGAACAAGGAGAAACAGTTAGGAATAAGGCTAGGCTAGTAGCTAAGGGGTTTAGCCAAGTAGAAGGTCTTGATTATGATGAAACCTATGCCCCTGTAGCCAGACTTGAATCCATTAGAATGCTCTTAAGTTATGCAGCCCATAAAGGATTTAAGCTTTATCAAATGGATGTTAAGTCAGCCTTCCTAAATGGCCTAATTAAAGAAGAGGTTTATGTAGGTCAACCTCCTGGTTTTGAAAGCTTAGAACACCCTGACTATGTCTTTAGACTTAAGAAAGCCCTATATGGACTTAAGCAAGCACCTAGGGCCTGGTATGAAAGACTGTCTAACTACTTAGTTTCTAAAGGCTTTAACCAAGGCAAAATTGACCCAACACTATTTGTTAAAACTCTAAAAACTGATATTTTTATAGCTCAAGTATATGTAGATGATATAGTATTTGGCTCAACTAACTCAAACTTTTTACAAGATTTTATAACGGTAATGGAAAATGAATTTGAAATGAGTTTAGTAGGTCAATTAACTTTCTTTTTAGGGTTACAAATAAAACAGACTAGTGAGGGTACTTTTGTCTATCAACAAAAATACACTAAAGAATTACTTAGAAAATTTGGAATGGATAGTGCTAAAGAAATTAAGACACCTATGGCTACCAGTCAAACTATAGATAGTGACACAAATGGCAAACCTGTTGACCTTAAGTATTATAGAAGTGCTATAGGTAGCTTACTTTACTTAACTGCAAGTCGACCTGATATTCTCTTTGCAGTTAGTATGTGTGCTAGGTATCAAACATGTGCTAAAGAATCACATCTAACCCTAGTTAAAAGGATATTTAGGTATCTCAAAGGGACAGAAAGTTTAGGAATTTGGTACCCTAGAACAGCCCAGTTTGAACTTATTGGATATTCTGACTCAGATTATGCTGGCTGTAAATTAGACAGAAAAAGTACCAGTGGTGGATGCCAACTTCTAGGACCCTCACTAGTTAGTTGGTTTAGTAGAAAACAACACTGTGTTGCCCTATCCACCACTGAAGCTGAGTACATAGCAATGGGTGAATGTGTAGCCCAACTACTCTGGATGATGCATACCTTAAAAGATTTTAACTTAGATTTTAAGAAAGTCAAAATTTTTATAGATAACCTAAGTTCAATCAATTTAACCAAAAACCCAATCCACCACTCTAGGACCAAACATATAGAAATCAAACACCATTTTGTCAGAGATCATGTAAATAAAGGAGAAATTGAACTTAACCATGTTGAATCTAAGTCTAACCTAGCTGATATATTTACCAAACCACTTCCTGAATCTGAATTTAGCAACTTAAGAAGGTTAATAGGAATGTGTGTTATAGACTAGGAATGACCTGATAAGCTTAAGTTGAATTTTGGTTTTAAAAACATGGATTTTTTTTAAACTTGTTTTTCAAAAGTTTATTGCTTTTCAAAATTAAACTTAAACACGGACTTTTCAAACTTGATTTTCAAGAACTTTATTGTATTTCAAAATTTGATTTTCAAAACTGGCAGACTTAGCCTAAGCTTGACCCCTAGAATTGCATGAACCTATAGATTTAGGTAGCCGCATCTCACAAAACACATTAAGATTAACTTGTTTGTGCTTGCAAAAACATAGAACGGTTGTGAGATGCATAGGACTCTGCCTGGACTTCCGAATGCTTAAGTCAGTGCATCACAGTAAGTCTGGGCGTAAAATACCAACGTTACAGTGATCAAGTCAAGTAGTCTTGCACTAAAATCTGAGCCAGACATTATTACTTGACTTGACTAACTCAGTGAACACTACTATCATCTAGATAGTTAGTCAGTAACTAAAGTTAGACACATGAAAAGGGACCACAATCATTACTTGGTCCAGGGGGAGCTGAGGTCTAAATACTTTTTCAAAATGTCATTTTTGACAACACACATTTGAAAATTTTGATAAAAAGTTGATAAAGATTGAGAAGGAGTTCCAGCTAAACCCTTAAAAAATTTTTTATTGATATTATATTTTCTGAAAAAAAAGGGGGTTGAGATTGTTATGCTTATATTTCTAACACTTGGCCTATATTTCTACTCCCTTAAACTTGTTATGCTTATATTTTTTTTGATGAATGACAAAGGGGGAGAGTAGGGTAAAAGGGTTAGAAAATTGCAAAAAGCATGCTTATTTCACATTTATTTATCTCTGCCTTCTTGTGTGCTGCAACTTTCATACCTATGCTTGTGTTATATTGTCTGCATGTTTATGCAAGTTCATATCTGCTGTTTTTTCTAACTTTAACCTGAGTTGTCAATACATCAAAAAGGGGGAGATTGTTGGTGCAGTTTGCACTAACGGTCAAACTCGGGTTTTGAATGTATGACAAAGTGGTTAAAGTTAGGGTTGTTGGTGTTTAACCTATTTACTAAGTGTGCAGGGTTGAAAGACTTAGGACCAGACACCAGGCTGAAGTCCAGGATGGTTGAGTCCTGGCGGGAAGTCCAGTTGGGTCCGCGGGACCTGACAACTGGCTGAAGACCAAGTTGGTTGAGACTTGGCAGGAAGACCAGGGTGGTTGAGCCTTGGCAGGAAGTCCTGGTGGGTCAAGAGGTCAAGTAAAACTGCACAATGGGTAAGTAAGGTAAGTCACTGGAGGAGCGACCCAGTGAGGACGAGTCCAATCTTGGACTTTAGGCGCGGTCCAACTTAGACCCATTTAGGTGATCTAAGTTGAGTCCTGGTTAGATCCTGGTCTGGGAAACAGGATCTAATTAACTTAGAATTATATCTTATTTTAGTCCATATAAAATTGTGCTAGCCTTGTTTTGGACTAACCCTGGATGCAGGACCGAAGGACTGTGTATCTGCAGCTCAGAGAGCCTCAAAGGAGGGAGGCAGTAGCTGAGCTGGGCGCCCCGGATGTGTCGGGCGCCCCAGAGTCAACCCAAAGTCAGCAGAGAGGTAAACGCCCCGACAGCAGCGCAATTGGGGGCGCCCCGCGTGTCTCGGGCGCCCACTGTGCCACGCCACTGAAGGCGGCTGCAGCTCACCCTCGCGAAGCCTCGGTGATAAAGTTTGATCGGTCAATCGGGCGCCCCGTGCGCGTCGGGCGCCCCAGTCAAAAACAATCCCGAAGATAACGAGATCAGCTTTGACTAGAGCATCGCCGGATCTGCAGCCACGTGGGGGGCGCCCCGAGCATGTCGGGCGCCCCCTGCCCTATATAAAGAGGGCCTCGACCCTCTTCAAAGACAACACTTCTTCCAAAGTCTCCAAGTTCTTCTACGCTCGCGCCTTGCTCCGGAAACGCTACACTTCGAGCCGACGACGTCCTGCTGCCCCGAAAGAGTCGACCTACTCCGGACGTCGGTAAAAAGTTAATTTTTAATATATATTTGTTGCATTTAATTACTTGAAAGTGTGGGGTTGTCACACTTTCAATTCCTTTGTACTCGCCTACTCTATCGGTGTTTACCGGTAGAGAGTATTAGTGGATTGCCCAACGGAAAGGTCCGAGGGACCTGGGCCTTCGAGTAGGAGTCGACGAAGGCTCCGAACGAAGTAAAACTCGTCTGTGTTAGTGTGTTCATTTTTCGTCTCTTTCGTTTCCGCTGTGCACGTTTTTTTAAAGCGCTCTGATTTTTTAAAACGCACGTGATTCACCCCCCCTCTCACGTGCTATGTGTGCTAGGTATCAAACATGTGCTAAAGAATCACATCTAACCCTAGTTAAAAGGATATTTAGGTATCTCAAAGGGACAGAAAGTTTAGGAATTTGGTACCCTAGAACAGCCCAGTTTGAACTTATTGGATATTCTGACTCAGATTATGCTGGCTGTAAATTAGACAGAAAAAGTACCAGTGGTGGATGCCAACTTCTAGGACCCTCACTAGTTAGTTGGTTAGTAGAAAACAACATTGTGTTGCCCTATCCACCACTGAAGCTGAGTACATAGCAATGGGTGAATGTGTAGCCCAACTACTCTGGATGATGCATACCTTAAAAGATTTTAACTTAGATTTTAAGAAAGTCAAAATTTTTATAGATAACCTAAGTTCAATCAATTTAACCAAATTTTTAGATTTTTTCAAAAAACTCAACCTAGGTCTAAACCGTTTACTTAACTGTAGGAAAATAAATGGATCATTGACAGTGGATGCTCCAGACACATGACTGGGGATCCCACCAAATTTACAGAACTCAAGTACAAAAGACTAGGGACCGTTGCTTTTGGAAACAACGGTAAACTTAAGGTAATTGGCCTAGGCAATATTGAACTTGAGTCTGATTTCATAATAACAAATGTATTACTTGTTGAAAATTTCAACTTCAATTTACTAAGCATTTGCCAATTGTGTGACACTGGTTATAAGGTTAGGTTCCTATCCAATGAATGTCTGATCAAACACAATGACAACCCAAACATCACACTTAGAGGACTTAGGCACAATAACATTTATGAAATTAAGTTAACCTGTCCCTTAGAAAATTGCCTCTTAACCCATAAGGATGAGACTTGGCTCTGGCATAGGAGACTTTCACACACTCACTTCAGAAAACTACATAAACTAAATGGTTTAGTTAGAGGCCTACCAAAGTTATCTAACCTTGAGTCAACCTTATGTAATGCTTGTCAACAAGGAAAACAAACTAGGTCAACCCACAAACCAACTAATCAAACTCAAACCAAGTCAATTCTGGAATTAATTCACCTAGACCTATTTGACTCACATGGGGTTAAATCAATTAATGGTAACCTATACTGCCTAGTAATTATAGATGACTATTCAAGATTTACCTGGGTAAAATTCTTAAAAAATAAAGATGAAACTTTTGATACACTCACTCAATTTTGTAAATTAACAGAAAATGAAAAAGGGATTAAAATCAAAAGACTTAGGAGCGATAATGGCGGAGAATTTAAAAATCACAAATTTAATCAATTTTGTCTAGAAAAAGGCTACCATCACGAATTCTCTTGCCCTAAAACACCTCAACAAAATGGAGTTGTAGAAAGGAAAAATAGAACACTACAAGAAGCAGCTAGAACAATGCTTAATGAATACAACTTACCTAAATACCTTTGGGCTGAGGCTGTTAGTACAGCTTGTTATGTACAAAATAGAATAACTCTAATTAAAAACCTAGGAAAGACCTCTTTTGAAATCTATTATAACAAACAACCTAACATTAAATACCTTAAAGTATTTGGATGTAAAGTCTATATCTTAAATACTAGAGAACACTTAGGAAAATTTACTTCTAAGGTTGAGGAAGGTATCTTTGTAGGTTATTCCCTTACCAGTAGAGCCTATAGAGTTTATAACAAAATTACCCTAAAAATTGAAGAAACTACAAATGTAAAATTTGATGAAAAATCTGACCCAAATAACTCTGATCAAACCACCTACCAACCAATTGACTTTGTTAGATCCAGTACTAACCCTGATGAAAGGCCAATTGAAGACCAAAACGATGATCTAACTGAACCCACACCTGACACTGAACCTAACCAACCCAGAACTGTTCGAGTTAGCTCAGCCCACCCAACTAATCAAATCTTAGGTAATCCAGAACTAAGGGTTCAGACTAGATCAGCTTTTAGGAACCTTAGTCAAATTGCCTTGATTTCAAAAATTAAACCCAAGTCTATAGAAGAGTCCTTACTTGACCCTGATTGGATCATAGCCATGCAGGAAGAGTTAGCCCAATTTGAACGTAGTCAAGTCTGGGACTTAGTACCCCTACCTAAAGGCAAGAAATTTATTGAAACTAAATGGGTCTTTAGGAATAAACTTAACGAACAAGGAGAAACAGTTAGGAATAAGGCTAGGCTAGTAGCTAAGGGGTTTAGCCAAGTAGAAGGTCTTGATTATGATGAAACCTATGCCCCTGTAGCCAGACTTGAATCCATTAGAATGCTCTTAAGTTATGCAGCCCATAAAGGATTTAAGCTTTATCAAATGGATGTTAAGTCAGCCTTCCTAAATGACCTAATTAAAGAAGAGGTTTATGTAGGTCAACCTCCTGGTTTTGAAAGCTTAGAACACCCTGACTATGTCTTTAGACTTAAGAAAGCCCTATATGGACTTAAGCAAGCACCTAGGGCCTGGTATGAAAGACTGTCTAACTACTTAGTTTCTAAAGGCTTTAACCAAGGCAAAATTGACCCAACACTATTTGTTAAAACTCTAAAAACTGATATTTTTATAGCTCAAGTATATGTAGATGATATAGTATTTGGCTCAACTAACTCAAACTTTTTACAAGATTTTATAACGGTAATGGAAAATGAATTTGAAATGAGTTTAGTAGGTCAATTAACTTTCTTTTTAGGGTTACAAATAAAACAGACTAGTGAGGGTACTTTTGTCTATCAACAAAAGTACACTAAAGAATTACTTAGAAAATTTGGAATGGATAGTGCTAAAGAAATTAAGACACCTATGGCTACCAGTCAAACTATAGATAGTGACACAAATGGCAAACCTGTTGACCTTAAGTATTATAGAAGTGCTATAGGTAGCTTACTTTACTTAACTGCAAGTCGACCTGATATTCTCTTTGCAGTTAGTATGTGTGCTAGGTATCAAACATGTGCTAAAGAATCACATCTAACCCTAGTTAAAAGGATATTTAGGTATCTCAAAGGGACAGAAAGTTTAGAAATTTGGTACCCTAGAACAGCCCAGTTTGAACTTATTGGATATTCTGACTCAGATTATGCTGGCTGTAAATTAGACAGAAAAAGTACCAGTGGTGGATGCCAACTTCTAGGACCCTCACTAGTTAGTTGGTTTAGTAGAAAACAACACTGTGTTGCCCTATCCACCACTGAAGCTGAGTACATAGCAATGGGTGAATGTGTAGCCCAACTACTCTGGATGATGCATACCTTAAAAGATTTTAACTTAGATTTTAAGAAAGTCAAAATTTTTATAGATAACCTAAGTTCAATCAATTTAACCAAAAACCCAATCCACCACTCTAGGACCAAACATATAGAAATCAAACACCATTTTGTCAGAGATCATGTAAATAAAGGAGAAATTGAACTTAACCATGTTGAATCTAAGTCTAACCTAGCTGATATATTTACCAAACCACTTCCTGAATCTGAATTTAGCAACTTAAGAAGGTTAATAGGAATGTGTGTTATAGACTAGGAATGACCTGATAAGCTTAAGTTGAATTTTGGTTTTAAAAACATGGATTTTTTTAAACTTGTTTTTCAAAAGTTTATTGCTTTTCAAAATTAAACTTAAACACGGACTTTTCAAACTTGATTTTCAAGAACTTTATTGTATTTCAAAATTTGATTTTCAAAACTGGCAGACTTAGCCTAAGCTTGACCCCTAGAATTGCATGAACCTATAGATTTAGGTAGCCGCATCTCACAAAACACATTAAGATTAACTTGTTTGTGCTTGCAAAAACATAGAACGGTTGTGAGATGCATAGGACTCTGCCTGGACTTCCGAATGCTTAAGTCAGTGCATCACAGTAAGTCTGGGCGTAAAATACCAACGTTACAGTGATCAAGTCAAGTAGTCTTGCACTAAAATCTGAGCCAGACATTATTACTTGACTTGACTAACTCAGTGAACACTACTATCATCTAGATAGTTAGTCAGTAACTAAAGTTAGACACATGAAAAGGGACCACAATCATTACTTGGTCCAGGGGGAGCTGAGGTCTAAATACTTTTTCAAAATGTCATTTTTGACAACACACATTTGAAAATTTTGATAAAAAGTTGATAAAGATTGAGAAGGAGTTCTAGCTAAACCCTTAAAAAATTTTTTTGATATTATATTTTCTGAAAAAAAAAGGGGGTTGAGATTGTTATGCTTATATTTCTAACACTTGGCCTATATTTCTACTCCCTTAAACTTGTTATGCTTATATTTTTTTGATGAATGACAAAGGGGGAGAGTAGGGTAAAAGGGTTAGAAAATTGCAAAAAGCATGCTTATTTCACATTTATTTATCTCTGCCTTCTTGTGTGCTGCAACTTTCATACCTATGCTTGTGTTATATTGTCTGCATGTTTATGCAAGTTCATATCTGCTGTTTTTTTCTAACTTTAACCTGAGTTGTCAATACATCAAAAAGGGGGAGATTGTTGGTGCAGTTTGCACTAACGGTCAAACTCGGGTTTTGAATGTATGACAAAGTGGTTAAAGTTAGGGTTGTTGGTGTTTAACCTATTTACTAAGTGTGCAGGGTTGAAAGACTTAGGACCAGACACCAGGCTGAAGTCCAGGATGGTTGAGTCCTGGCGGGAAGTCCAGTTGGGTCCGCGGGACCTGACAACTGGTTGAAGACCAAGTTGGTTGAGACTTGGCAGGAAGTCCAGGATGGTTGAGTCCTGGCGGGAAGTCCAGTTGGGTCCGCGGGACCTGACAACTGGCTGAAGATCAAGTTGGTTGAGACTTGGCAGGAAGACCAGGGTGGTTGAGCCTTGGCAGGAAGTCCTGGTGGGTCAAGAGGTCAAGTAAAACTGCACAATGGGTAAGTAAGGTAAGTCACTGGAGGAGCGACCCAGTGAGGACGAGTCCAATCTTGGACTTTAGGCGCGGTCCAACTTAGACCCATTTAGGTGATCTAAGTTGAGTCCTGGTTAGATCCTGGTCTGGGAAACAGGATCTAATTAACTTAGAATTATATCTTATTTTAGTCCATATAAAATTGTGCTAGCCTTGTTTTGGACTAACCCTGGATGCAGGACCGAAGGACTGTGTATCTGCAGCTCAGAGAGCCTCAAAGGAGGGAGGCAGTAGCTGAGCTGGGCGCCCCGGATGTGTCGGGCGCCCCAGAGTCAACCCAAAGTCAACAGAGAGGTAAACGCCCCGACAGCAGCGCAATTGGGGGCGCCCCGCGTGTCTCAGGCGCCCACTGTGCCACGCCACTGAAGGCGGCTGCAGCTCACCCTCGCGAAGCCTCGGTGATAAAGTTTGATCGGTCAATCGGGCGCCCCGTGCGCGTCGGGCGCCCCAGTCAAAAACAATCCCGAAGATAACGAGATCAGCTTTGACTAGAGCATCGCCGGATCTGCAGCCACGTGGGGGGCGCCCCGAGCATGTCGGGCGCCCCCTGCCCTATATAAAGAGGGCCTCGACCCTCTTCAAAAGATAACACTTCTTCCAAAGTCTCCAAGTTCTTCTACGCTCGCGCCTTGTTCCGGAAACGCTACACTTCGAGCCGACGACGTCCTGCTGCCCCGAAAGAGTCGACCTACTCCGGACGTCGGTAAAAAGTTAATTTTTAATATATATATTGTTGCATTTAATTACTTGAAAGTGTGGGGTTGTCACACTTTCAATTCCTTTGTACTCGCCTACTCTATCGGTGTTTACCGGTAGAGAGTATTAGTGGATTGCCCAACGGAAAGGTCCGAGGGACCTGGGCCTTCGAGTAGGAGTCGACGAAGGCTCCGAACGAAGTAAAACTCGTCTGTGTTAGTGTGTTCATTTTTCGTCTCTTTCGTTTCCGCTGTGCACGTTTTTTTTAAAGCGCTCTGATTTTTTAAAAACGCACGTGATTCACCCCCCCTCTCACGTGCATCGATCCTACACTAAGGAATACTCCAAATCCACTCTTATGGGACACACCACTCTTCAAAGGTGCTCATGATCCCGTAGGGACACACCACACAACATAAGGGGTGCTCTTGATCCCATACTTAGTGGAGTATCCTTTCAAGCGTTTTATCATACACATCACATGCAATTCATAAAGGGTGCCACGTGGGCTATATAAACATGCTCATACATATGTCATATTTCAACCACTTACACAAACTTATATATGACAAGGTTGGTCACATAAATCATATTCCTGTCATAGAAAGTGGTAGCATACTTCATGAGTTAATCGAGTTCTTCTTAACCCTAAACCTAAGGTCCTGGCCGAAAGTTAAAGTAGAGATAGCTTAGGTTTTTGACATCAAACATCACATACAAGTATCATATCTATATCCATCATATATCATTCTAAGCATAGCATACATCATGGGGTAATCAAGCTTCACAAACCTAATGTTCTAGGCTTGGCCGAATATCACATGCTAGGGGACAGGTTAAGTTTTCCTATCAAACATTCCCTTAAACATCACATGCATATACATATCATTATTCACAAACATAAGCATATCTCCTAGGGTAGTTTAACCTTCACAAACCCTAACCTTAGGGAGTTGGCCGAATGGTGTAGGGTAGGGGAAATTAGGGTTTTTGAATCAACATTCATACAAGCATTTACACAAACATCTCACATACCTATCATGCCACTTATTAAACATAGATTCCATCATAAGATAATTATGCAACCCTAATCTCTAATCCCTCTAGGGTTGGCCGAACTCAAGGGTAAGGGAAACTAGGTTTCTTGAAATCAAATCTTCACACCAACATTTATACAAGCATTTTGTCTACACTACTAAGCATGGATATATTATAGGAATCATACAACCTTAAAACCCTCTTTGCTTCATGCTTTGGCCGAAAGTCACATAAGGGTAGAACCCTAGTTTTTGTTCACAACATCATAAAGAAAATCAACATACCTATATACCCTAAGTCTCAAGGGATCTTCTCATGTATTAAAGAGTAACCAAAGCCTCTCCTAATGGAGGTGGCCGAAACTTAAAAAGGGAAAACCCTAATTCTTTTGTACAAGAAAACAACAAGAATCATGCATAACAATTACACTGCAGGCGAGGGGATACTTACATCCTTTCGCTTGAATTTCACCCTCCCTAAATCTTTAGGGTACCCTTGGTTGAAGTGAGAGTGAGAGTTTCCTTTACCAAAGTTTCTCTAGAACCCTTGGCCCTAGTAGAGGCAAGATCCTTGAATGGTTCTCCTTCCTCCTAATTCCCTAGGGTTAGAACCCTAGGGTTGTGTTTTTCGAAAATGAAAAGGGAGAAGGAGTAGATGAATTTCGGTGGGGAGAGTGAGGAAGAAGAAGAGAGGAAGTTATTCCAACTTCTCCTTCTCTTATTTATACTTTTCCCATGAAGAGACATGTCTCTTCACTTCCCTAGCTTTTAACAAGCATGTTCCTTATTCCCTCTACATGAAATATGGCTTGGTTCATTGGTTATGACATGGTTAGTGCAAGTAGGAGGTTCAAGGTTCAATCCTTGCTTCCTCCTTTCTATATTTCCTTTTTGCACTGTTCCACATCCAAACCCATTAAGCCAAGCCCATCATGAAATTTCATAGTAATAATTATATTTTATGAATTCATAATATTTCATAATATTTCATAATAATATTTCATGAATTTCATAACATTTCATATTCATGAATTCATAATATTTCATGATATTTCATAATAATATTTCATGAATTTCATAATATTTCATATTCATGAATTCATAATATCTCATAATATTTCATAATAATATTTCATGAATTTCATAATATTTCATATTCATGAATTCATAATATTTCATATGGGAAAATTTTGGGGCGTTACACACCATGTCCATTTTGGACATTTTTAGATCTACCAATTTATCTAGGCATGTGTCTCCCTTTCTTTGGGTTAATGCCTTGATCCTTAAGTCTAACAATCCTAGATTTATCATGATACATAAATTTCTTAGGTTTTTGAGGTACAACATTAATCCTATTTCTAACACAATATCTAAAACCAAAATTATGCACAGACAAATAATTCTCATTACTTCTAACATTCATGGAGGAGTTTGAAAAATGTTTAAAGTTAGGGATTATCTCCCTTACCCTTGTAACTCCCCCTTGATATGAGCTTTTTTTCTTTTCCTGCTTCTCCCACATCCTCAAATGCTCCAACTTCTTGAATTCTCCTTTTCTTGAGAATTTGGTGTGGTAGTATCCTAGCTCACCACACGTATAACACCTAATGTGCTTCTTCTTCTTTTCCTTATAACCCATATTAGATTTCAAATGAATTGACTTGGGTTTAGGGTTTACCTCCTTTTTACCTAATGGACACCTGTCCTTGTAGTGTCCCTTCCTGTTGCATCTAAAGCAAATGATGTGATCCTTAGACTTTGCTTTGATGGACGTAGATGCTTCTTCTTGCTCAGGTATTGAGGATGACCTCTCCTCTCCTTTAATCCTTGAAGTGGAGACCTCTTTTTCTTCTCTTGATGACGTGGATGATCTTTCACTTTCTTGTGCCACTTCAGATGTTGAGCTCCTTTCTTCATCCGATTGGTCCTTCTCCTCTTCTTGGACCATTGAGCTCATTTCCTTGGGCTCTTCCACTAATTGATCATGTGTAGGGTTTTCATTAAATTCTAACATCTTGCCCCATAGTTCGTGTGCATTTTTGTATTTACCTACACCACTAATTACATCATTAGGCAAAACATTAAGTAATATTGAAATTACCTTCTCGTTTGCCTTTGATTGGATTTATTGCTCTTTATTCCAATATCTTGGTTGGAGCTTTTTCCCGTGTTTATCTCTTGGAACTTCGAATGACTCTTCTAGTGCGATCATGCAATCCCAATCCATGCCAAACCAAGTCTTTGTCCGCATCCTCCAATAGTCGAAATTCTCACGATCGTAGAGAGGTGGGACATTGATGTCATCCCCCAATTTTTCTTCAATTACCATTTCCTCTAGCTTCTTGCTCTCTCGGCGGTTAGTCCGTAGATGAGCGAACCTTGCTCTAATACCACTTGTTGGACCTTTCCGTTTGCTAAAGGGGGTGAACAGCAACTTTCCGATGGTTTCTTTCTACAATGATTAGTGCGCAAGCGGAATAACAAAAACTATAACTAACAAATAAGAAAGACACACCGATTTACGTGGTTTGGAGATGAAACTCCTACTCCACGGCTGTCTGTCAGGTGGATGATCCTGATCCTTCGGTGGATGATTCCCCGGAACACCTCCGGCTATCTCTTGTCACTCCTTGTGGGTGGAGAAACCTTGCCACAACTCTTTGACACGACCTGAGCACTTGTAGGCTACTAACATGCTCTAATCAAGCTTGTTTTGCCAAAGAAAAGTAGTCAAACACGAGCTCCCTTAAATAGAGCTCGATCCTGATTTGACCATTACCAGTCGACTGCCCCAGGAGCAGTCGACTGGTCTTCGCGAATTCAAAGGTCACTGCCTTGACGATTCGCATTTTGGTCACCAGTCGACTGTCTAGTCAACTGCATCAGTCGACTGGTCCTTTACCAGTTGACTGATCTCTCTGTGCTCTACCTCAGTCGACTAGTAAAGGACCAGTCGACTGCCACCTAGGGTTTTCCTTCCCGAGTACAATTCTCTCAACACTCGACCCCTAGGATTTCCCTTCTCGAGTACAGTTCTCTCAGCACTCGAATCCTCACGACTCAGTTGACTCTTCATTCGGTAGCCTCGACCTGTTGCCTTCAAGCCCTCTTCGACTTTGGCTCTCGTCCCTCGAATGCATGCAAGCCCGTGGTTTGTCTCCCATGCCACCCTTCACGTATGCCTCGAAGTCCGCTTCCCTCAGCTCATCGTCCCTGCTCAAGGAACCTCGATCTGTTGCCTTCAAGCCCTCTTCGACTTTGGCTCTCGTCCCTCGAATGCATGCAAGCCCACGACCTGTCTCCCATGCTATTCTTCACATATGCCTCGAAGTCCGCTTCTCTCGGCTCATCGTCCCTGCCTTGTCCACGACCCCTTGGATGCATGCAAGTCCACGACTTGTCTCCCAAGTCATCCTTCACCGGACCCGAAGACGTCTAACTAAGTCAATGTGTATCCTGCAAATCTGCACACTCACATACACATATTAGATCAACATGAAACCCTAACTTAATTATATTGACACACACATCAAAACCCATGATCTACCCGATCACACTTGGGTCGATTGCACCAACAATAATAACTTGATTTATGGTTTTATTTATGCGTATGAGATGTTAGGATGATACTCATAATTCATATATGCTTATGACACATTGATGGTTATGAAAGGTATCATTTTAAGTAATGATAGACCAACTATGGGAAAAGTAAATATTTAATTAATAGACATCTTGCCCATAAATCATAGTTGAACATTTCAAATATTTTAAAAATAATTCTGTATTTTATTTACTATGACATTGATTTGAAAAAGACATGGGTTCAAAACTAGGGTTTGATTTTGATACAAAGTTAAAGGTTTTTCATATTTTTGAGTTTTGGTCAAAATTAAAAAATATTTTGAGTTTTCATAAAACCATATTTTTCCCTGTTAGAGAATGCCAAAAGAAATATGTTTGCAAAATTTCATGATTTTCAAATTTTCTTGAATTTTTTATGCATTTCTGAAATGCAACCTAAAAGGTTGAATTTCATATCAGAAATGTATCAGTCGACTGGTAGGGACACCAGTTGACTGATATTACTGTTCTTTGAGATAAAGGATATTCTTGTTGAAGCTAGTCGACTGATATTTGTCTCAGTCGACTGGTATCCCAAATTTTTGATTTCTATTTATTTTCATAAATTAAATCCTTGTTTTACCTTGATGTCATAAGTTAGAATTGATCAGTGCAACCTTTTTAATGGTGTTAAAGGGGAAGAATTGAAGGGTTTAAGTTAGAACTTACCTTATTTTCATGTTTGTGTCAAATTTGAAAATCATGAGATAAAATATAGGTTAAAGGGGAGTTTGGATACTTGTAATGCTCTATGTGATACTATGCTTTGATTTTCAAAATTTCGTGTTTGTGACAAATTTGAAAATCATGAGATAAGACATAGGTTAAGGGGGAGTTTAGATACTAGTAATGCCCTATGTGACACTATGCTTTGTATTTTCAAAATTGCTATTCTTGTGCATAACTTAAACATATTGTCACACATCAAAACGGGAGAGATTGTTGGTGCAATCGATCCAAGTTTGATCGGTACGATCATGGATTTTGATATATGTGACAATATGATTAAGTTAGGCTTTCATATTGGTTTAATGTGTGTTTGAGTCATGCAGGACTTCGTGAACCACACATGAGGGACAACGGAGTGAAGTCATCCGAGGGACGAGAGTTAAAAAAGAGGACTTCAAGGGCAAACCAAGGAAGTAGACTTCAAAGGCATATGTAAAGGATGATATGGAGACAAGTCGCGGACTTATGTGCATCCGAGGGATGAGAGCTAAAGGAAGAGAACTTCAAGGGGTGAGTTGGGGAAGTGGACTTTAACGCATACACGAAGGATGAATTTCGGAGAAGTTAAGAGTGAGTTTGTAAGCTGGGCAGTCGACTGGCAAGGGAAGCAGTCGACTAGCAGCGCTGAGAGGAAACTCACAGAAAGATCAATCGATTGGTCTGGGCACCAGTCGACTTGTCTATTCAAAATTGAGTCGTTAGGCTAGCCGTTGGCTAGACACCAGTCAACTAATTCTGGCGGCAGTCGACTGGTGTCGAGGCTGAACTGTTTTGTTAACAGCTCACTCCTCTATTTAAGAGGAAGCTTTGGGACATGAAGAGATTACAAATTGTGATTGAAAAATCCTCTTCTAAGTGTCTAAAGCTTCCAAAGTCTACTCTCTTCCTCATACTCTTAGTCTCATCTTGTAAAAGAGGAAGAGATCATTTTGTGAGGGTTTCTCCACCTTCGAGCTTGATTGAAAAGGAGAAGAGCATAGTGGAGCTTGGTTAAGATAACAGTATTATTTAAACATGCATCACATACAAGCATGACATATATCAATATATAAGCATTAAAATGTGACATAGTTATAGCCAGTCTACTACGATCTTCACAAGCCAATGAGAAGATCAAAAGGTCAACCTAGGGATAACATATTCTCCAAATGTTTTCTTCGATCTTCATATATCGTCAGCATCCTTATTGTATCTCATCATCAAGTAGACTAGTACTTCTTATTTGTACATTACAAATTAAAGAAAACTCGAGTTACATTCAAGTCTAATATAATTTTACAACTAAAAATGTAGAGATAAAGACACGACACTATTATGAATTACAACATGTACATACACATAAATCTAATTATATTAGGGTTAAGAGTCATAACCGTGCACCATGGAATACAACATCCATAATAGATCTATGATATCATTTTTACTATGATTGTACAAACAACTTATGAGCTAAAACCTCACGGCGGTCTCGCTTGTCGATTAGCGGGTGGGATCAAGGGGGCTACACCCCCGAAACAAAATTATTTTTTAATTGACTCATTGAATGAGTCGCTACCCTTAGTCCATCAGGATAAACCTGAGACCCTTCACAATCCGTTGATGCATCCTTGCGATAAAAATCACACAATCTGTTCACAACAGTTCGTGAAAGATTTTTCACAATCTATTCCCAATATATTGACGTAATGCATCATTTATCGTGAACACCATAAGTTATGAAAAATTTGTCGAATGCAATCGGACTATAGCACGTGTTTATATTATGTATGAAGATGTTATAGTATTTTAATTTGATCGACACAAACTATTGTATCTCGGCAAAATGCTTATAAAATCATGCGACCCATAATAAAACATATGTCCTACTTCTATATCACATATAAAAGAACACTAAACTTTATACAGTCTTTCGCAAATGGATCTAATACCACTGTAGGGATTTTTATGCGAAAAATAATAATATACATAGTGAAAAATAGAATCCCAATGATCCATGTGAAAACTTCGTATAAAGTTTTATTTAAGAGTTATACCTTTAATGCATACCCTTAGCGTATCCCGCTAGTCCTTGATTCGTTGGATCTCTACATGATCAGAATGGTCGTGCCTCTGTAGTATTCATACGAACACGATCTCGATCTCGAAGACGATTCCTAATTACCTCTGGGCGATTCACGCGGGATCAGGCGCGCGAGCGCTTCCTCTGGCGGCTTGGCCGTAGGGTCGCCGACGATGCATCCCGCACAACCCCCTCTTCCACCCACCACGTCTCTTTTACCTCCTCTGCCAGTCTCCTGCAGCGCTCCTCACCAAATCCCCGCCATCGGGGGTGCGGCGCCAGGGACAGGAGAGTCGTCGCCCATTGCAAACCTTAATCTGGGATCATCATCAATCGCAAGCGCATCCCTTGCGATGGCGTCACCAGACCCAAACTTCCCTCAAGTTGCGACACAAAGGACTACAATCACATCGTATGCAGCGGGTGTCAAACCCGTTTCCCCCCGAGCAATCAAGAAAAGCTTTGTTGATGTGGGAACTACTTTCAAGCCGATTACCATCTACAATAACAAACCTGGGATTTTTTATTCAGAGGATGAGATCTCAGGTATGGCGATTCCCTATCAATACTCCTTAATTGGAAAATTTTCTGGATGACGCCCTAGTCAAGCGATCATTGTGCAGGCCTTTGGTAACCTTGGTCTTTCTAGCTTTTATAATATCCGATTCTTACGCGCTGGGTATATTTTCATTCATCTTACTTCAAACAAAGACATGGCGCGTGTTTGGAGCCGAGGGGTTTGGTTTATTGGAGGTGTGTCATTGAGAATCTTCAAGTGGTCACCGCATTTCTCTTACGATGCAGAATCATCAGTGGTTCCAATCTAGATTCAATTACCAAACCTACCAATTCATATGTTCAATAAGCATAGCCTTTTTTCGATGGCGAGAATTGTTGGAAAACTGATTAAGATTGATGAAGGTACAACAGATGGATCCAGACTCTCGGTAGCTCGTATTTGTGTGGAAATCGATCTGCTGAAACCCAAAGTTGAGGATTTTTGGATTGGTATAGGGGAAGAGAAGCGATTACAGAAAGTGATTTATGAAAAACAGCCAAAATATTGTGTTGATTGCAAGCATCTGGGGCACTCGATAGAGGAATGCTATGTTAATGGCAATCGACCAAAGCCAGTGTGGAACTCTGTTAGAAATGGTGCTAATCCTGTGGATGAAGATTTAAGGCCACATCTAAACAAGAAAAGAGACCAAGAAATAACACCGTCACATGTAGACGCCCAAGCAGTAGAGATGGGTTTAAAACAGACAGAGAAACAAAAATGGGTTCAAAAGAAGAAAATTGCAGAGATCTTTAGTTATGAGGATAATGTGAATGGAGGAGTTGATAATCGATTTCAGCCATTGGCTAATTTGGAAGAAGAAGATCAAGATGATATTGAATTTATTGAAGAACTTGATGGAAATGGTAAAGGCTCTGAGGAAGATCATAGAGAGGCTACAAGAATAATACAGAATGTATCAAGAACAGAAACACAAAAAAGAAATGAAAAGGGGAAGTTTTTGGCTGTTATAAATTCAAAGAAAGATGCGTTTGTAGCAAATCAGAATGGTCAGGAGAAAAAACTGCAAGAGGGCAATGGAGTATCAGAAGGTACTGAGGCAGAACATGCAAAAGCTACAAGGCCTAAGCAACATGTGACATGGTCTGAAATGCAAGCAAGGAGTGGAAAGGGTAAATCTTTAGCTGGCTCTACTTCTGGGATGGATGTGAGTGTATCAAATTTAAAGGTGCACAGCAAAAATCATCCAGTGGTGCTTGGCAGGACACAAACTGAAGAGATAGACAATGGAGCAGTTGAGCAACAGCATGCTGTGCAATCTGTAGAGGAAGTATATGCAACACGAATTCCAATGGCAGAGGACAATCCTTTGACAGTCGAAGCATCCCAAGCTGTGACACACTATGGATCCCAGGCTGATCAAGATGGCAGGCCTTGGGAAGAGCAGGAGGAAGTTAATGATGCTGATTTTTCAAAGTCCTTTGTGAAGAGGAGGATTCAGACAATTGGGATGGTGGGCAGCTACAAAGATCATCCTCCTATAATTCAGCAGCAATGGTGAACCAACGAATAATTAGAAGCAAGGCAGTGGGGAGAGGACAAAGGTTTTCCAAGGCAGCCGATCTTTCTACAGCAGTTGAGGAGTCCACAAAAGGCTAATACCTCATCCCATTTTTAATGGCAGGTATTGTATGGAATATCAGAGGGATTGGAAATATTGCATCATTGCGGAGAGTACATTTTCTATAGAAATTTTATCATCTGAATTTCTTGGGCATTCTTGAACCGTTTATTGAACTAGATGAGGTCTTTATTACCAAGCGTTTGGGGTTTGAAACTGCTATTTCTAATTGTTCTGGGAAAGTTTGGTTTTTGTTTGATGCTAATATAGAATGTGAAGTGTTATTTGATCATGAACAGTTCCTTCATATGGAAATCAGTTCTCACATCTTCCCTATCAAAATGATAATAACTGTGGTGTATGCCAAATGCACGCAAGTGGAGAGAGCTGCCCTTTGGGAGAAGCTGTTAGAAATCAGACCAGGAGACACTGAATTTTGGCTGATTGGTGGAGACTTCAATGTTGTTTCCAGCCCAAGTGAACACTCCAAAGACTTCCTCTCTAAGCTAGGGCCAGTACATGCTTTTAATGAGTTTCTGATGCTAGCTGGTCTAGTAGATGTTGGGTTTGTAGGAGACAGATTTACTTGGACGAATAATAAAATCTAGAAACGTTTGGACATAATTCTTTTATCACCTTCCTGAAATGATAATGAGTTCTCAGTTCACGTAGAACATTTAAGCAGGGCTACCTCTGATCATTGTCCTTTACTTATTACCTTTCCTAAATTTCCAAAACCTGCTGCCTCATTTCGATTCCAGAACATGTGGATCAAGCACCACAATTTTCTGCAAACTGTGACACTGAATTGGAGGTTGCCGACTGCTAGAAATGGTCTCAGAAAACTGCAATTCAAGTTAAAAATACTTAAAGATCATTTGAAATGGTGGAATTGGAAAGTTTTTGAAAATATACATGACAACATCACGAAAGCAGAGGAATGCTTTGCTGCAGCAGAGAGAAGCTTTGATTTGGATCCTTCAGAAGCTAATAAAATAAACAGAGCTCAAAAACAGGCTCAGCTTTTCCATACTTTGAACATGGAAGAGGCCTTTTGGAAATAAAGGGCTGCGGTGAAATGGATAGCTGAAGGTGAAAGAAATACTAAGTTCTTTTATGGTTTGGCGAAAAAAAGAAGATTGGCCAGCAGAATTTTTCGAATATGGGAGGAAGGTGTTTGCTTGGACAAGCCAGAGCACATCCATGCTTTAAGTGCAGTCTATTTTGAGAAGCTGTTAACTGGTGAGGATTATAACTGTGATGTTGTTAACTTTGATCATATTCCAGTTTTGATTAATGCAGGTGACAATGCTGGCCTCTCTGCAGTTCCGGATATGGAGGAAATAAAGCGAATTATATGGGAAATGCCTATGGATAGTGCTGCTGGTCCTGATGGGTTTTCAACACAATTTTATAGGTCCTGCTGGGAAATTATCAAGGATGATATATATGAAGCAGTTTTGGATTTCTTTCATGGCAGTTCAATGCCAAAGTGTATGGCGGCTACCACAATAGTTCTAATTCCAAAAATAGATAATGCACAACAATGGAAAGACTTCAGACCGATTAGTTTGTGTAATGTTTCTAACAAGATTATCTCCAAAATAATATCGGTAAGGTTGAGCAAAATCATAGACAAAATCATTTCGCCCTCGCAGAGTGGATTTGTGTCAGGTAGATTGATTTCAGATAATATACTGTTGGCGCAAGAAGTTAATCATAAGTTGAATTATCATGTCAGGGGTGGCAACTTAATTTTGAAGTTAGATATGGCCAAAGTTTTTGATAGAGTTCAATGGACCTTTCTCTTTAAAATCATGGAGGCTTTTGGGTTTTCGGGAACAATTATTGGACTTATCAAGCGTTGCATCACTGAATGTTGGTTTTCTGTTAAAATCAATGGGCACTTGTCGGGATTCTTTCACTCCAGGCGAGGCCTGAGGCAGGGTGACCCTATCTCTCCTCTACTTTTTGTCATTACTACGGAATTCTTATCCAGAGGATTAGATGACTTGTTTATCAAATACCCACAGCTATATTTTACTTTGGGATGTGATATTAAATTATCACACTTAGCATATGCTGATGATATTATGATTTTAATGAATGAATCAATCAACAATGTCAAGCGAGTCAAGAAATTTTTAGAGGAGTACGAAATATGCTCGGGACAATCCATCAATGTTGGTAAAAGTTTATTTTTTTCCTGCCAAAACTATTACGAGCACCAGAAAATGTTTAATTGCCTCCATTACTGGTTTCATAGAAGGTCAACATCCTATAATGTACTTGGGAGTGCCTATTGCCGCTGGGAACAGAAAATCAAGTCATTTTCTGTTGGTGCCCCGGTTGGTTTTGATGTGATCAACCAAGTTAGGTTAGGTCCTGTTGGTTTTAATCCCTCTGCTAAGTGTGCAGGAACTTAGGTACGGAGGAAGTCGAGCGTAAGACACAGCGGACGAGAAGGATTGCGCGGGGAAGTGAGCCGACGGGCTCAGTACAATCCGAGGGACGCGGAAGCTGCGGAAGAGTACACCGGTGGAGCGAGAAGGACGTGCGCGGTGTCCGAGGGACGAGAAGCTGGGAGGAAGGACGCTCGAGGGGCGAAAGGCCGGAGTCGGGTTCGGGTGAGCCTAACTTCGGTTGGCCGGAAATCACCCAGAAGACGAAGAATCAAAAAGACTAGTCCAAGCGCCCAAAAGAAATGAAAGAAATTCGCCCAAAAGAAAAAAAAACAAGGTTTTGATGTCAAAGAAGGATCGAACCCAAGTCCTCCACCAAATACACAAATCCACTTACCAACTGGGATAAAGGGCGTTGGCAAATATGTATTGGCGATATTGCTACCTAGATTATAACAGCGAGATGGATACAACAATCATCTCGAGCAAGGGGGGAAGATAAAGTTTTAATTAAAATAATTAAAACTTAAAGGATAATATTACATTATCCTTTAATCAAATCCAATGGATGCAGTTTAATCCCATCCAAGATCAACCATCCAGATTACATCCATGGATCAACGACCAAGAGAAAAGTGATCAACAATCAATCATCCAGATTTATTCTCTTAGGCTATAAATAGACTTAGAGGTTTGCTTTAGAAATTCAATTCATTGAGTTGTAAACTCTCTTTCTCTCTAAGCTTTCTCTGTGCTACAACTGTAAAGGCTTCTCCGCCTTAAGGAGTTTCTGTTTGAGCATCAACTGCCTTGGAAGCAACGACTCTGTTGCAACCAAGTTTATTTCTTTTTAAAGACGAGTGTTAGTGCTTATTTTTCATAAACCGTCTATTCACCCCCCTCTAGCCGGTCGACCCGATCCTACAAGTGGTATCAGAGCGGGTTCGCTTTTGAAGGACTAATCGCCTGAGAAAGCAACAAGACGATGGCCGTCGCGCACATTCATCCACCTAAATTCGAAGGGGATTTCACCGTCTGGAAGAAAAAAATGGAGATATTTTTTCGTACAGATTTTGATATTCTTTTATCAATAAAATATGGTTTTGCAGTTCCTAAAGATGCGAACGGGGATGAAAAAGAAGAAAGCTTGTGGAATAAGAAGGAGCGGTCGGAATCTGTTGCCAATGGTAAGGCCGAGTTCCACCTCCTAACAGTCTTGCCTACTCAAGAGGTAAACCGGATCGGCAACTACCACTCCGCAAAAGAATTATGGGAGAAGTTCCTAGAACTTTATGAGGGTACCTCTGAAGCCAAATCAGCAAGAAAGGATCTCCTCCGGAACCAGCTGATAAACCTGCAAATGAAGGAAGGAGAAACGGTGGCTGAACTTCATGCCAAAATAAAGGAACTAATCTCCGGACTCACCCAACTCGGCGAATCGGTAAGTAATCGCGACTCCATTCGATACGCCCTCAACGCCTTCCCAAGGACCCAGGAGTGGAGCTCAATCGTCGACGCTTATTACATCTCCAAAGATTTAGAGGTAAGTACATTAGATGAAATGTTTTCCATTTTCGAATTACACGAATCTCGGTGGGCAGGATCTAGAAAGACGAAGAATCTGGCCCTAAACACAAGGAGAACGGAGAAGGAGTCAGAATCCTCGACGGATGACGAGACAACACAAATAGTAAGTTCGTTTAAAAGTTTTTTTAAAGCTAATAACTTTTCGAGAATGCAGAAGAAAAGGCGGTCTCCGAAGAAACGAACTGTCCAATGCTACAACTGCAACGAGGAGGGACACCTAAAAGATCAGTGTCCCAAAATCAAAAACCAGCCAAAGAAAAAGAAGGCATTAAAGGCCACCTGGGACGAGACCTCGTCGGACGAATCAGAAGTTCAAGAGTACGCGGGACTTGCGCTGATGGCAAGTCATCAAGAGGGGAGCAGTGTTGAAGGGGGAGCGACATCAGAAAGCGACAACGAAGAAGGAACCTCGCTTTTCGAAAGCGATCCGGTAAGTGAGGTTTGTTTTCTTCCTCATGATCAATTGTATGCTGGTGTTAAAGCCTTGCTCAAATCTAATTGCAGATTAGAAAAAGAAAATTCTAAATTAAAAAATGAAAATATTGATCTGAAAAATTTAGTTGAGAAATTAGAATGTGATATTGTCTGTTTGCGACACAAGAAAAATAGTTATCCTGAAAAGTTGAATTGGTATTTTAAAAACCATAAAGGCCAATTTAAAAAGGTGCCAAAGAATTACATTCCATCCAAATTTTTAGTTAATCCTGTCGATAGAAATCTATTTTGGATACCAAAATCAATTTTGAATTAGTTTTCTATTACTGCATAATTTTTCTTGCAAAATTAGAAATAGATTAACACATTTTATGATTAAGTTTCTTTTGAAAAATAAAATTTTAACTTTAAAAATAGAAAATTAATTTATTCTGCAAGAACCGATTTTTTTGAGATCTACACATAGTCAATTAAACTTGGTAATTTTTTTTTTTCATGAGATTTTTGAATTTTAAAAATATATCTTTGAATTTTTTATTCTGCCACTATATGATTTATTTTTTTAATATACAAAATAGATTTTAATTTGGAAATTTTTGTAAAAATCAATAATTTTATCTTCCACCTGTACAAAAATTTTTTAAATTTTCCAATGGACGAATTAATTTCTATAAATTTTTAATTGAAATTCATATTTTTTAATTTTAAAAAATATTTGGAAATTTTTTATTCAAAAATTAAATTTCGGTGATATGCACTTAATCTATTCACGGCTCAAAAAAAAATGTTTCACATTTTTCTAAGTTCTAATCATATTTTTTCCTTTCCCTATTTTTTGTGCCCCATTTTTGCTGTGATCAAAGGGGGAGAGTAGCTTAAGTTTAGGGGGAGGTTGTGGTTATTAATTGCAATATTTTTTTTCTATGCTTAACTGCATAATTTAGTTCTAGTTTTATTGTTTTTTTTGGTTTACCCTAACTAAACTTGGGTTGATCCACATCAAAAAGGGGGAGATTGTTGGTGCCCCGGTTGGTTTTGATGTGATCAACCAAGTTAGGTTAGGTCCTGTTGGTTTTAATCCCTCTGCTAAGTGTGCAGGAACTTAGGTACGGAGGAAGTCGAGCGTAAGACGCAGCGGACGAGAAGGATTGCGCGGGGAAGTGAGCCGACGGGCTCAGTACAATCCGAGGGACGCGGAAGCTGCGGAAGAGTACACCGGTGGAGCGAGAAGGACGTGCGCGGTGTCCGAGGGACGAGAAGCCGGGAGGAAGGACGCTCGAGGGGCGAAAGGCCGGAGTCGGGTTCGGGTGAGCCTAACTTCGGTTGGCCGGAAATCACCCAGAAGACGAAGAATCAAAAAGACTAGTCCAAGCGCCCAAAAGAAATGAAAGAAATTCGCCCAAAAGAAAAAAAAACAAGGTTTTGATACCAAGGAAGGATCGAACCCAAGTCCTCCACCAAATACACAAATCCACTTACCAACTGGGATAAAGGGCGTTGGCAAATATGTATTGGCGATATTGCTACCTAGATTATAACAGCGAGATGGATACAACAATCATCTCGAGCAAGGGGGGAAGATAAAGTTTTAATTAAAATAATTAAAACTTAAAGGATAATATTACATTATCCTTTAATCAAATCCAATGGATGCAGTTTAATCCCATCCAAGATCAACCATCCAGATTACATCCATGGATCAACGACCAAGAGAAAAGTGATCAACAATCAATCATCCAGATTTATTCTCTTAGGCTATAAATAGACTTAGAGGTTTGCTTTAGAAATTCAATTCATTGAGTTATAAACTCTCTTTCTCTCTAAGCTTTCTCTGTGCTACAACTGTAAAGGCTTCTCCGCCTTAAGGAGTTTCTGTTTGAGCATCAACTGCCTTGGAAGCAATGACTCTGTTGCAACCAAGTTTATTTCTTTTTAAAGACGAGTGTTAGTGCTTATTTTTCATAAACCGTCTATTCACCCCCCTCTAGCCGGTCGACCCGATCCTACATTTTCAACTTCTAATTGAAAAAGTCAGGAAAAGGTTACTTGGGTGGAACATCCGGAGGCTAACGCATGGTGGTCGTTTGCTACTCATACAAAGTGTCTTATCTTCACTTCCGTTTTATATCTTGCAAGTTCTTCTTCCACCCTTGTTTGTTCAACATCATATAGAAATGTTATTCGCTAACTTCTTCTGGGGAATGGCAAATTCAAAAAAGAAGACTTACTGGATAGCTTGGGCTGAGATTTGCAAGCCAAAGTTGGAGGGGGGCTTGGGCATCAAGAAGCTAGCGGATGTTGCCACAGCTACTGCGATGAAGCTTTTGTTTAGATTCCATTAGCAAAGAACTCCATGGGCAATATTTTTGTTAAAAATGTATTGTGGAACAACTTCACCAAGTGTTGTTTCGGCAAATTGGAAGTCCTCTCCTTGTTGGCGCCGACTGATTAAAATTAGATGCTTAGCAGAGGATAACATTGGTTGGATCATTGGCAACGGAGAACTAAATTTTGGTACGATACTTGGCTAGACCAAGGCCCATTATTCCAGTCTGTGTGGTTGTTGGGAACCCAAACTGCAAGGTGGTAGATTTTTCTAGTAATCAAGGATGAGATCTAACCAAACTGCAAAACACTGTCCCAGCTACAATTGTGGAGGAGATTTTGGGGATTGCGGTGCCTATGTTGGAGGAAGGTGCAACATCAATAAGGGATGATTTGAACTACCGAGACAGCATTGTTTGGAAGCCAACATTGAATGGTAAATTCACGCTAAAATCTACTTGGAACTGCATTAGAAATGCACAGCAGCCTGCTGAGATCTGGAGAGCTTGCTGGAACAAGTTACTCTACCCAAATATATTTGTCTTTATTTGGCGCTTCTTGAGGAAACGGATACCACTAGGTGATGTACTACAGCGAAGAGGAGTGAATTTAGCTTCCAAATGTCAATGTTGTGAATCTGTGGAATCTTGGGACCATTAGTTTTTTAATGGACCGGTTGCTAAGGAGATTTGGAGACATTTTGCCCAATTGTTTGGAGTTGATAGATATCAAATTTTTGAGAGTTGGCAAATGGGACGATCCTGGTCGAGAGATGGTCATATTAAAGAGGTCATGCCTTTATTGATTGTTTGGCATTTATGGTGCGCTAGAAATGATGCTAAGCATCGTGGAATCATGCCGTCAATAAATAAGATAATATGGAAGATCAGTTACTACATACATTTAGCCATGGCAGCAGGATTGGTCAAAAAGATACACTGGAAAGGTTATAGCAATGCAGCTCAGATTTTGGGATTTCAGGTGGCAAACAGAGTTATAACTACCATCTCAATGGTGCACTGGAGGAAGTTGAAAAATGGAATTTATAAGCTAAATACAGATGGATGTTCAAGAGGGAACCCAGGACCCTCTTCGTATGGGGTTATTATCAGAAACCATGAAGGACAGATCATCCTAGCAAGGAATGGAGTGATTGATGTGGGATCAAACGTGAAGGCAGAGCTAACCGCAATTTTGATGGGATTAGAGTTGTGTCTGCGCAATTGTTACTTCCCCATTTGGCTAGAATCTGATTCCCTAGTAGCCTTGAAGATTCTGCAATCTACTTCGCTTCCTTGGGAATATCACAATCTGATAATTAAAATCAAATGCATATTGAGACAACATCAGGTTTGGCTTACACATGTATACAGGGAGGCCAATTCAGCAGTTGACTATCTTGCAAATCAAGCTTTTAACTCTCTTGCAGACAGAGTTTTGTCTACTGCTGAGATAGATAAGACTCTTTTTGGCATTTGCAAACTGGATAGAATTAACCTGCCATATATCCACTTCACAAGGAAACCATAGGGCTGAGTAAGTTTTGGACTCCTAACAACTAACTGTCATAGCAGAAAGATGGAACTTTCCTGCAACTGTAATGATGGATCGAGGTGAAACTGTTAAATCTAGACTCAATGGATCTGTATATGCCAAGATGGAGAAGTGGTCTAGCAATTTCAGGCCCAAGCTCGATTTCTGCCCTGTTTTGGCTGACTATTCAGTTCATGCACTTCTGCTGTGCCAACATGTTGCTATGCGTGCCAAGGAGAAATTATTTCTCACATTTCTGAATTTTCGTTTAGTGTGCAACATACTTGAATATGGAGCAGCTATGAGGAAGATAAGGTTGCTATTATATACTAGTGTTGGCTGTGCTGTAAATGATACTTTCCGGCTACCTGCAGATATTAGAAATTAGGAAAATCAGTGATGAGGGCCAATTGCTAGCGAGCCAAGTCATGAATGTTGAGTGCTAAAAATGTGCAAAAGAATCAGTTTACAGTGCTTTAATGTACCACATGATCTGTGCCAATGCTACTCGGAAGTCAGCTGGTAGCAATATCATAAGTTAATTGATATTACGTGTGGTGGCTAATAGAATGTGTGTGATGGCTGTGTCAGTAAATGATACTCATTTGGCAATCTGCAGAAAACAGTAACCTGGAAAGATCACACTTGGCTGTAATTCTGAGTTAGCTTGTGGAGGTCCAGTACTCTTAGATAAGCACAGGAAGAACAGAAAAGAATGCAGAGTGTGGATGAATTTTCTGTGCTGATATGATCAGTTTGGTTTAGCTGAGAACTCACTTGTATAGGATTGCATGTTGCTGTGAAAGTTCAGAAATCAGATTTTGAAGATTTTCTGCAAATAAAGGTTTCTTCAGCAGTGTGATGAAGATTTGCGTGTTATATGTGTTAGTGTAACTTTGCTGCCTAAAATTTTGCTCACTCCCCAATAGATTGCTTGGCAGTAATAATCGATTGGAACCTAAATCTTTATTGTCTGGTTTTGGCTACATTGTTTTGGCTTGCACTTAAATTGGCACGTGACCCAGACCTTTTTGATACCTTTCTGTGTGTCAAATGAAGGTCTTGGTTTTCTCTGTTGTTGTGAAAGTTCAGAAATCAGGAAGATTTTCTGCAAATTTTTTTTTAATGTTTCCTCAGCAGTGTGATGAAGATTTGCGTGTTATATGTGTCAGTGTAACTTTGCTGCCTAAAATTTTGCTCACTTCCCAATAGATTGCTTGGCAGTAATAATCGATTTGGCTTGCACTTAAATTGGCACGCGACCCGGACCTTTTGCCTTATCTGTGTGTCAAATGGCCCTTTGAGTGTTTGGATTCTGGATGGACAGCTGGGGTTTCAAGATGGAAGTATGTGTAAGATCTTTCCTTGAGGTGAGGCTTCTGAATCATTTTTTGAAGAGGTGCTACATGCTCTTATGCCTATGCTGATAGGGATAGAATTAATAAAAGCTGGCTGATAATCTGTATTGACTCATATAAACTCAGTCAGTCTAGTTCTTTTATTATACCTGTAAATCATTATAAAGTCTTTGTCATTCTGTATTAGAAGGTCAGGTCTGGCCCCCCCTTCTGATACAGATTTTCTTCTTTCAATAAAAAAAAAGATCTCGAAGACGAACCATCTTAGTTGTGTTAGCAACTTGGGATGATTCACAAGACAAAAGGACCAAAAACACAACTTGTGTGTTTCGTCCTAGAAGAAGGAGAGGAAGAAGATGGGGAAAAAACTCCATTCATTCTCATGAATTCATTAGGTTTTTGACTTTTGGTATTCTATTTGATTAATGTGCATTAATCTCAATGAATATTAAAATCTCTTAGTCTTCTTTTGGCTCTTTATCTTCTATTCATTCGATGAATAGAATGTCTTTCGGCCTTCCTCTCAAATAATATTTCATCAAATCTTTTAATGAACATTATCCATTATTAAGTGGTTGAGTCTAATCTAAATGAGTCTAACTCGAATTAGACTCAATCCCATAATCTAATTAGATTTATTTGAGTCTAACTCAATTAATCAAATTTCGGATCACATTTTAGTCAAACTAAAATCAATTTATCTCCGAAACATCGTGTTCTTTGCGTGTGACAAAATAGGTTCTCGTAATGTTGACAATATATCTACAACACTTTAGACACATAAATAATGAGCGACATTTAGCAATGCATCATTGCTACCCAAGTAATGGAAAAATCGAGATCGACCTAACCTTTCCGTGTCTATTATAATGTATAACTTTGTCCTTCTATCCTCGATATCTATATTAATCAATGAAGCATAAACTGTGACATTCTCTTATCAATTTTTGTGTTCTTGATCTCCAAGTAGACTCACTCAAGCAAATGAGCTTAATATCTCATATTGATTCATTTGAGCATGATCATACGTTTTAGTAGTTATACTCGATCAAGGGGTCCACAAATATCACTCCAGTTATATGGGAGGAATAGATCTCATCTATATCACTTATCCCTTTGCATAATTTGTTGCATACACAGTGATCGACTTTATAGTCCACCCTATTACGGCTGATGTTTGACGATACCAAAGTATACAACTCCTTAGGTAGGAAACCTTAATGACTTCAAGTCTAAAAATTATTCATACTAGCAACCATTAAGACAGTTTATGACACTCATATAACGATCCATGAAATTTTCTCATGACGGGTCAATTCAGTACATATTCTCTAATATATACTCATGTGTCAACTTGATATCTCATATCCATGACTTGTGAGATCAAGTCATTAATTTACTTACATGCTAATCTTAACGCATTTCTTGAATATTAATACTTGACTAGGAATAGTTAAAAGTAGTGTTCATTATATCATCTCACTATAAATTCAACCAATTGGTATGATATAGATTAGAACCTACTATCCAAGGACATTATTATACTTATTCATTTAGCACAAACATGAAGTAAATATAATAACCAAAACTTTACCTTTATTAATCAAATATGATAAAAAAATTACTTAGTCAATTATCTCATAATTGACTCCAAAACCAACACTAACATTGACAACATCATGCAGGACCACGGAGTCAATCTTCGTATCCCTCTCAGGTTTAACCATCACCATCGATCTGTTTTGACATAAGGGAAAGATCAAAATTTAAATGAGTTTCAGCAAAGAAAACATGGCGAAAACAAACCTTCCACATTCCTCAGCCAGGATCCGACAGAGAAAGGCAGTGGTCTTTCCGGAAAACATCGGGCCCAGGATAACATGGATATCTCCTGAAGGCAATCATGAACCCATCGGCATAAATTGATTCTAGATTTTAGGAAAGGAGAGTTGATTTATCTCCAATATATATTTGTTGGTATTGGGAGCAACTTTCTTGAGTTTAAATTAAGTTTGGTGGGAAAATTCAAATGGGATTTTAAAACATAGCTTTGGCCTTTTGGAGGGAAGTCGGTAGGTATAAAAGTATTTTAATTTTTCAAAATAATGAAATAAAATATTAATCATATTATAACATATTACTGATATATTTTCTACATAAAGATATCTCATAAATATTATTTCTTGGAATTAAATAAATACTATTGTCATTTCTACATAGATGGCATAAAATCATAGCCATCAAATTTAATACTATTTCTTATGGACACTTATTGTGTGCTTGTTTTCATTGAGTTAGATATCTTTTCTCATTCAAATGGTTGTATGGATTAATAAACTTGAAGTGACTTAACTAGTGGTCGTTTTCCAATTCATGTGCCATGTGAACATTGTCTTTTACCTACAAAGTTTGTCACAAACTACCTACCTGTCTTAATTCAACTTTGATAAATTTCACCCCCAAAAATGCCCTTTTAACCTTTGCACCATTCAGATATAAGTGGAGAAACTCATTTTTCTGGTCCAAACTGTTTAAGATCATAAAAATTCCACAATCAACTCGAAACAATTTGAACAAGCATTCCAATTTGTAATATTTAAAGGTATCAAACTGATCGAGACTTAACTTCAGTGGCCAAACTAAATTTTCCATTTAACTTGGGATTACTTCAGAATGATCAAGACATCAATATCCAAATGAACCAAACAGTACAGCATGGCAGTAAATGGTGGATGATGATGGTGTAACCAACTCACTATTGCGCAATTATCACTTGCTATTTTGACCCAAGATTCAATCAATAACACACTTCAACACAATAAATAAATAAATAAATAAATAAATAATAAAAGAAATGAAGAATCTTAAATGTTTGTAGCAGTGGTGGATGAGCCATTTCCATACATCAGACAAGGATATGAAATAATTGTTTCATTTATGTCAAAGTTTAGTTTGGATTTGGTAGTTCAAGGTGGTTCACAGCTGTTGTTGCTTTATATAATTTAAAGCAAACAGAGCGGCAAAACACATTTATATTAATCAGGCACTAGCTATCACTATCTTAACTTATCTACAAATATCTATCTACAAAGGGATGCTGGGCCAAAGAGATTACAATAATTGTTGCAAATAATACTTGAGTTTCTGTGCAGTAAGACAATAACGACTCCTGAAATTGTTTCGTATCCCAATGGATAGATTACCAAACAAATATGCAGTGGAATTTCCAAGGTTGCAACTAGGGAATGCAGACATCTTACCAATAACTATCCAGCAGAGGCCATCACTGCAATTTGCAGGGGCTATTCATAAGCCAAGTTGTGCAAGTAAAGCATTGTCTAGCCTGTGGGATTCTATCTTATCGAGAGGCTGTGAGGAAGGGCCAGTTTCTATGCATCAACATAGTTTACAGAATCGCGATCCTGGATCGTAGGATCGTACGATCCTACGATCCTACGGCAGAAAACGATCCAGAATCGCGCAGAATCGTTTTTTGTAGCAGGATCGCAGCAGGATCGGTAGGATCGGACAGAATCGTATAGGATCGGACAGGATCGGAACAGAATCGGAACAGGATCGATGAAAGCTTTAAGAGGTCATAACTTTTGACTCGGATTGAACCACGTGACCCATAATATATCAAATTGAAACTCGTTCAAAGATCTACAAGTTAGTTTTAAGATTGAATCCCAAAAAATATTGTTTAAAGCCTTTTCAGAGGCCCAGAAGATTATTAATCTTTTTTATTATTTTTTTTATCTTTTACCTCGTTAGTGTTAGTGTTTTAAGATTATTTAAATATCTATTTAATTATTTTTTAGTTAGTTTTTGATTAATAATATTATGTTATATCTTTTTTCTAAAATGATGAGTCTTTAGATGCCTATTATCTAATAGGTTGACAATTAAATTGGATCATCTTGTAATAAATAGAATATTCTTGAAGTTAAACGTGATTGTTTTCATTATAGTGTTAATAAAAATTGTATATTTTTTCATTTTAAGGATTTTTGATAGGATCGTACGATTTTACGATCCGATCCTGACCGATCCGATCCTGACCCCAAATCGATCCTGTGTAGGATCGCGATTCTACGAACCTTGTGCATCAATGATAATATGAAATCATGACAAAATTATTTGCAAACCAAATATCAATTCCGTATATTTGTATAGGAAGTACACAGAACTAAGAAGCCATTGTGATTTATCCCCTTATTTTTTCTCTCTACTGGAAGTCTCTCAGCTGACCAGTCGTTACCTGATAATGTCACAAAGTAGCAAACAAATATTTTTTACAACTCATTAATGTTGGACCCCCTATAATAATTTACAGATAAAGAAGCCCATGTTGTCTTATCGGCCAGCAGGGGAGCATACCTGGAGCCCTTACACTACATGGTTCTTATAAACTGAACATGTGTGAAGAGAATTAGAGAAGTACATTATTCATGTTCAGTCAAAGTTCTCAGCTCGATGGATTTATCAACTTATCTTAAGTCAGTACCTAATACAACATCTACCGCACGAGGGGTCTGCAACTGGTCAAATACAAACAGGTACTAATTGTTAATACCAAAGACTATGACCTAGACGTAGTTGGCTGTTCACATCGGAGACAGCACAGTGTTAAAATAATCTCTTCCCAAGCATTGGTTTCAATGTGCAGTTATTTAAAACTTTAGGAGTAGCTTTCAGATGATTCCTGTCATTAACACAACTTTGGACTGTTTAAGTTTGGTTTACCATGTAGTTAGTTCTGCTCCTGCACACTCTTCATGCATAAAGAATGACAAAGACAACTAAAGATGCAAAGCAAAAGTTATCATGCACACTTGATTAAAGATGAACCGGAATGCTACGAGGGACCCTCAACAAGATTTTCAAATGGAGGTCCTTTTTTCTGGCCGTCTCATTGGTCCAGGCCACTGAGGTGAGGGTTAATAAAGAGTGGTCATCGACAGAGTTGAAAAGGATGCTCCATAGGATTTTCTATATGGGTCCCCTTTATGAGATTCCCATTCTTTACCTGAACTAGTCTGAGAACTGGGGGACGGCCCCTCTGATCCCTATTTTTCTATTGCAACAGGGCAATCCTAAGGAGGGTTCCCCCATAGTATTCCTGTTCGACAAAGAACAGAGTTTTAAACATGAACCAATGCGCAACTGTTGGTTGGACCTTCCAATCTCTGATTTATCTATTGCTTCAACCAGTGTTTCTTTTGAGTCACAGAGACAAGTTTAGGTTTTGGTTCCCAAGTGATGAACACTCCTTTAGAGCAACAAGCATTGGCAACTAGAAGAAATTACTCTAAACTCCTAGTAAACACCATCTACTACAGACCAATCTAAATTTCATGAAAACTTTCAGTTATGCTAGATAAAAATATTGTATTTACCTTGCCCAAATCAGAGAAATCCTCACTGAGACCCATATTTTTTTCTGTCAAAACCAATATTATTATTACACATCTGTAAAACGAGGTAGGAGTGGCCACTTACATATAAGCACACTGTTAGACTGTTAGTGACTAAACAGCCAAAATTATATTCACACAACTACTTACAGTTCAAAAAAAAAAAACTACTTACAGTTCAAGACTTGCCCTAGTCCACTTATACAAAATGGTAAAATTTGTACAGTGCTTAAGGTTACCAAGTAATCTTTACCCTGCTGCCGCCGGCGCAGATTAGTTCTAGTACCGCAGCTCCCGCAAGTAGCCCAGCAGCGTCGCCGCCTGCGAAGCAATTCCGACGTTGGTAAGACGATTAATAGAAGATTGAGTAAAGGAAAAACAAGCAAAAGAGATACCTTGCGCTTAGCCCGCGATGAGCCCGACTGCGACAGCGCAACCAGCGGTGGAATTGCGCCTTCGCCCACTAGGAGCCCTTGGATGCGGGGGCTTTCGGCAGCGAGCTGCAGCAGCACATGCACAGCGAATTCTCTCCCCGTTGTCGATCCTGTTTCCGTTGCCTCCACGAGCACCGCGATCCCACCCGCCTCCACCACCGCCTCCCTCCCCTCCGGTATCGCTGCCAGGCTTCCAAGCACCACCAGCGCCTTCTCGGCTGTGTCTCCGCCGCGTTCCCCCACCAGCTCCACCAGTGGAGTCACAGCCCCAGCGATGACAGCCCGTTCCTTGTTCCGCCGGACTGAGCAAAGCTTGTACAGCGTGGTTAGAGAGTCCTTCTTTCCCCGGCTCGAACCGTTCACGAGCAAAGACACCAGCGGCGGAATCGCCCCGCACGCCCCGATTGTTCCTCGATTCCCCTCGATCATCGACAGGCTGAGCAGCGCGCATGCCGCGTTTTGCTTGGCCACTGCTGTCCCCGTCCGCAGCGCGTATACCATCGGCTTGATAGCCCCCGCGGCCGTGATGGGCTCCTTGTTCTCCTCCTCCAGCGAGAGATTGAGAAGCGCCGTCACCGCGCTCTCCTGCGTCGCAGGGTCCATGCTCTTCAGCAGCGGCACCAGCGCCGGAATCGCTCCCGACGTCCCGATCAGCGCGCGGAAGTCGGACCGATGCTTCGCCAAGAGCCTTATCCCTGCTGCCGCGGCCCGCTTCACCTCCGGGGACGACGCCCCAAGCCCCTCGACACAGGCCCTAGTCGCCGGCTCGATGCTCTCCACCGTAGCGCTCTCGAGGACCTCCAAGGACGACGAAGACAAAGCAATCGCGTACTGGAACGCCTCAGCGTCGGCGGGAGCAGCATCGCTCGGCGGCGCCTCCGATGGGGTAACGCAGGCTAGCCTCTGAAGCTCGTCGGAGATATCAGAGTTGAAGCTAGAACAGTCGGATAGACCCTGGGAGAGCTCGAGGATCTCGGACACAACTCCCGCGGAGAAGGCCGCCGACTTGGCATCAGAAGGGCGAGGGAGGCCGACGGCGAGCTTCTGAAGCTCGAAGTCGACGACGGAGTCGGTCAAATTCTCGGAGACAGCGGCGGAGCGCGACGGCGGAGGAGCGCCGGGCGGCGGATCGTCGCGGAAGAGGTTGGAGCGGACGGTGCGCATGGACCGACCAAGGGAACGCTGGATTCGCGATCGCGAGGGACTCGAGGATGAGTCGGCGAGGGAGACCATGGCAGCGGAAGAGGAAAGCAGCCAGCCGTCGGTGGGAGGGGAGTGGAAGTGGTGGAGTACCATGTAGAGCGAGGGTTTTGTCGTGTTGCGATGAGTTGGATCGCGGCTACGTCGTGGGTTCCGCGGTTCCGCCTCCGATCGTCGAGGCCGTCGTGTACATCTGGCAGGTTCGGTTTAGGATGGATACACTTCACTCAAATACGAAAATAATGATAATTAATTAATTGGGTTCAGATAAATAGAAAAATAATACTAATGCAACGAAATTATTCTAAAAATAGGTCTTAAAGCAAAATATCATAAAAAGTTGATTGTAAAATCTTTATTTTATGATTTTTCAATAAACATTAATGGAAAAAATTAAAAACTCACTCTTAATTGTCCCAAAAACAAAAGGGCCAAAATTAGGAAGCTGCCCCATATATTATATTAGCTATTTAAAAAAAAATCAGATGGGTGTTTCTTCTATTATTTAATATTGAAAATATTTTGAATTTAACACTGATCCCGCCCTAACTTACGTACCGCTCGGTCAGTCAGCCTGGTACCACCCAAGGCCAAGTCGGACCCGCCACATGTGGGCAGACTGATACGGAGGGCGGGGTGAGAATCCTAGGGCTTATTCGGCCGGGGGCACCCGACTGAGTCGGTAGCAAGGTGCACTCCGACCCGAGTCCTAGAGTTGGATGTCGAGTATTCAATCTCGTCTGACACCCCAGATACCTACGGTGGAGGTCCCGGGCACAAGGCCCCGATAGCCGAGCCCCGAGCCCGCCGATCCCCCCTCGTAGAGGTTTAATCGACGCTCGCACAGCAACTAACTCACGCGATTCGGACTTAAGTTGATTAACCGCTTCCGAGCCCTCCCTGACTCGGAGAATGCTCCTGAGTCACTCGGGGATGATACTTAAGAGACCTGGTGTCACTCGGGTCGGCCAGCTCATTCGGCTACCGAAAAATCTGTCCTTACGACATCCGCTCCCTGACATCGCATTTATGACCGTGGTACGGGGGTCGGCGCAGACCTTACCTATTTATAACGCACGCGGACATCCTGTCGAGTCCATACTTCTGTCCTACCTGGGTACCTCGCACCACGTTGTTATTTACTACGGCAGACTAAGCGGCGTCGCTCGGTGCCATCCTGTGAGCTGACAGCTCCCATGCCCCTGTCTCGGTAGGGTACAGAAGGACAACTGGCCCAGACAGGGGTTGTCAGCTCCCCGGCTATATAAGCCCCTCCCTTTTTTATTCCGGAGGTATGTGCAATCGTGTTTTCAGCCACTGTTCATTGTTTTGTCTTGCTCTTGTGGAGACTGACTTGACCGTCGAAGGGCCTTGCCGGGGATTTTTCTCGGCGGATTTGCTAACGGACGTTTTCTTGCAGACCGATGTTAACACCGGAGTCGGAGTCAACACCGGAGCCGGCGTCAACACCAGAGTCGGCGTCAGCAGCTCGCGACACTCGGGGGACCACTCCGCTCTTGGGACTCCACCTCACTCGGTGACAGGATCAAATTTGGTGCTAGAAGGAGGGACTTTCTGCTTGATCGGGAGTGCAAGATGGAAGAGCCCAACCGAGTTATGATGACCGTTACGCCCGAGGAGTACGAGCTCTTGATGGCCGCCCGAGCTCAGAGAACCCCTCAGAGGCATACGCAGGCTGGTAGCCCGGCAGCTCGATTTCCCGAGTCATCGGCACCCGGCCCCTCAGGAGGTCAGGGAAAGGCTGCCCGACCCGAAGGGGGCTCAACCCCCTTTCCCGCAGCTTTCTACCGAGGTCGGGACGACGAGATTGATTCTATGCCAATCGAGGCGTCCGCGTCCAGTCAGATGCACAGGCCACGTCTCAATAAGGGAAAGGCCCCAGCCGACTTGTCGCCAGCCGCCCTGGTACGTAGCCCCTTCTCCCCTTGGATCCTGGAGGATCCGGTTCCCAAGCATCTCAAGTTCTTTACCATACCTGAGTATGGTGGAGCGACCGATCTCGAAGAGCACTTGATGAAGTTCGAGAGTGCGACATTGCTGCACCAGTACCCCGAGGGCGTGAAGTGCCGAGCCTTCTTGACCACGCTCTTGGGACCAACTCAACGGTGGTTCGACCGACTCCCCAATGGGTCGGTATCATGCTTCGAGGAGCTTAGGAGGGCGTTCCTCCAACACTTCGCCAGCAGCCGGAGGCACTATAATGTTGAGGCAATCGACCCTTAAATGATTGGAAGATCATGGTTTTGATGTGTGTGGTTGAATATATTTAAGGTTAGAATGTTATGTTGTATTTAATGTGTGTGATTGAGTTTGCAGGACTTGGAGAATCACACATGGTAGACATATCCGAGGGACGAGAGCCGAGGGAGGAGAGCTTCAAGGGCAAGCCGGGAAGTGGACTTCAAGGGCACACGTGAAGGGTGGCATGGAGGCAAGCCAAGGGAAGGCTTGCGTGCGCATCCGAGGGACGATAGCCAGAGGAAAAGGACTTCAAGAGGCAAGCCAAGGAAGCAGACCTGAAGGCACACGTGAAGGAAAAGGTCCGGAGTTGCTGGAACTAGGCTGAGAGGTAGGGCAGTCGACTGGCCCAGGGCCAGTCGACTGCCAAAACTCACAGAAAGTTTTCGGTCTCGGACCAGTCGATTGCCCCTGGGGCAGTCGACTGGTATACCCCAAAAACTAGCCGTTGGCTAGCAATTAATGTTAGACCAGTCGACTGCCCCAAGGGCAGTCGACTGGTGCGGGGCTGGACAGACTGCGAGTTTGTCCTGTTCACCTATAAAAGGAGCACCTTTTTGCACAGAACGGTACAGTTCCGTACAATGTCGAAGTGCTGCTCGTCTGATGAGTGATTTTCTACTTCCTCTCACATTCTATTTCATTCTGTAAAGAGGAAGATCTACTGTAAAGGTTTCTCCGTCTGAAGGAGAGTTTTCCATAGTGAAAGTGGTGCTCGCGGCATGGATCCTTGGATTAGTCACCCATCTGGGTGGATACCAAGTAAAAAAATTTCATTGTTAGCATTGTGTTATTCATTTGCATATTATTGTTTCCGCTGCGCTAACGAAATTGTAGAGATCCAAACGAAAAGTGCTATTCACTCCCCCCCCCTCTAGCACGCCAAGACGATCCTTCAGTTGGTATCAGAGCCGGTGCATTTCGGAAGAACTAACCGTCAACCAGAGCAAATATAATGGCGTTTCAAGAGGGATACTCCACCGCACGACCACCCTTCTTCGACAGGAACGACTTCGCTTACTGGAAAGGTAGGATGCAATACTACCTTATAAACGATATTGAGAACTGGATTAGTGTTGCAGATGGCTTCGAGGCACCCGTCGATGAAAGAGGAGAACCAACACCGATGAGATCCTGGTCGAAGGAGGTAATGAAGAGGGTGCAATCCAATGCCAAGGCCGCCACCACACTGCAGTGCGGACTCTCAAAGGAGCAACTGAACAAGGTAGGGTCATTCAAGAGCGCCAAGGAACTGTGAGACAAATTGGTGGAATTGAACGAGGGTCAAACGAGTCCAGAAGAGCCAAGAAGGACTTGCTAGTGGCCCAACTGCAATCCCTATCCATAAAGAGCAACGAGACTGTCAGCCAGCTACATGGAAAGGTAAAGGAAGTGATCAATGAACTCCATGTGATTGGAGAAAAGATCGAGAACCAGGACATCGTCAGGTATGTTCTACAAGCCTTCCCGAGAACCACCTTGTGGGCATCCATGGTTGATGCCTACAAGGTATCAAGGGATTTGTCCATTGTAAAATTAGACGACTTATTCTGTGAATTTGAGCTACACGAGCAAGCTAATGTATCGGCCAAAGAGAAGGGTATTGCCTTTGTTGCAGAAAAGGAGAAAAAGAAGAGGAAGGAGAAGAAGAAGGTGGTTTACTCATCCTCATCAGATTCAGAGGAATCCAGCGCCTCCTTGGATAGCGATCAAGAGGCGTTCATGGTAAGAAAATTTCGTAGAGCTTTTAAAAGTTTGTCTAACAAGTTCTATGCTAGGAAAGGGTCCAAAGGTAAAGGTAAGGCCAAGGACATCATATACTACAACTGCCACCAAGAGGGACATATGAAGAACGAGTGCCCTCAATTGAAGAGAAAAGAGGACAAGAAGGAGGAGAAGAAGAAAGGTGACAAGAAGAAGTCAAAGGAAAAGGGTGCCACCAACCTCAAGGCAACTTGGGATAATCCATCATCCTCAGAGGAAGAAGAAGAGCAAGTCTCCCACTTCGCTCTTATGGCACAAGACCACTCAGATTCATCAGATGATGAAAGAAGCTCAAGTAGTGAAGATGAGAGCTCCTCCACTTCATCAGCAGAGTCAGAAACTTCGGTAAGTGAGGTATATCACTTACCCTCCTCTACCTTAGTAAAAATAATTTCTAGCACTAACATGGACTTAGCTAAGGCTAGAAGTAAAATTAAGGAGCTAAAAGAAGAAATTGTCATGCTTAGAGTAGAATCTACTAAACTTAAAGAATTGCATGCTAGTTCTACCTCTTCACATGCTTCACATCTTGAAACTGAAAATAGGGAATTAAGGAAAAAGATAGATGACCTCACAAAGGCCCTTAGGAAATTCCAAGTAGGATCTAGTAACTTAGACATGATAATTAACAGTCAAAGGACCGTTTATAACAAGGCCGGTTTAGGATATGGGCCAAAGACAAAGGAGGTAGCCTTTGTCTCACTCACCAGTAGGATTGGTGCATCTAGGAGACTAGGGGCTAAGTGAAACACAAAGAAGGCATGAGTACCTACGAGATTTCTAAATGATGCTTATGGATCAAAGATTTGGGTACCAAAAGAGTATGTTTTTCATGTTGTATAGGTAAAGGTGAAGGAGACCTCAACTATGTGGATAGTAGATAGAGGATGCTCAAGACACATGACCGAGGATGTGAGCAAGTTCACCACTATTAGCTACTTAAGAGAAGGGACGGTCTCCTTTGGAAATAGTGAAAATTGAGAATCATTGGTAGGGGCACCATTGAGGTATCTCCCACGATTTCTATACATAAGGTATTCCTAATCAAAGATATGAAGTTCAATTTACTAAGTGTGAGTCAATTATGTGATGCCGATTTTAGGGTTGAATTTTATGCTAGGAAATGCATGATAAGACATAATGAATCAAATGATGTCATATTAGAAGGATTTAGAGAGGTAAATTTATATTATCTTGATCTTCCTTATGCTACTAACAATGTTGCTAAGTGTTTCATGTCTAAAGAAGAAGAAGGGTGGCCAAGGAAGCATTGCAAGAGTGGCCAAGGAAGAGTTGGTGAAGGGGCTACCAATGATCAAGTATGAGAAGACCAAATTGTGTGATGCATGCCAAGAGGGTAAGCAATCAAAATCATCACACAAAGGTAAAACCTTAACCATTACTTCTTTGCCATTAGAACTTTTGCATATAGACTTATTTGATTGTCATAGTACTCCCTCACTTGTAGGGAGTAAATATTGCTTAGTCATAGTAGATGATTTTTCTAGATTTACATGAGTTTATTTTTTGAAACATAAGGATGATACCCTAGAGATTTTTATAGGATTTAGTAAAAGTGTAGAAAATGAAAAACATATCAAAATAAACCGAATTAGGAGTAACCACGGTGGGGAGTTTCAAAATGCAAGTTTCATACAATTTTGTGTTGAAAATGGATACAAGCATGAATTTTCATGCCCAAGGACTCCTCAACAAAATGGGGTAGTTGAGAGAAGAAACCGAGCCCTACAAGAAACTGCTAGGACTATGCTTAATGCATATTCCCTTCTTAGCTATTTTTGGGCCGAAGCGGTTAATACTGCTTGCTATATTCAAAATCGGGTATTGGTACATAGGTTCCTAGGAAAAATACCTTTTGAATTATGGAATGGAAGAGTACCACAAGTCCACTACTTAGGGTCTTTGGATGTAAAGTCTATATCTTAAATACCAAAGATGACCTAAGGAAGTTTGAGTCAAAAGCCGATGAAGGAATTCTAGTAGGGTACTCATTAATGTTGATGCAGTCTGACCCTGATTGTTGTTTTGGTGTTGACATCGATTTTAATTTAGGTTGATGATTATGATGATTATGATTAAGTCCTGATCGGGGATCATGCATGGTATGGAAAATCCTAGCTTGGAGGGCTAGGTGTTGGAAAATCCTAACCTGGAGGGTTAGGTGTGGAAAATCCTAGCTTGGAGGGCTAGGTGTTGAAAAAGTCCTAATTCGGAAGGGTTGGGTGAAAAGTCCTAGCTTGGAGGGCTAGGTGAAAAGTCCTAACTTGGAGGGTTAGGTGAAAAGTCCCAACTTGGAGAATTAGGTGAAAAGTCCTGGCTTGGAGGGTCAGGTGCCTAGCTTGGAGGGCTAGGTTTGGAAAAGTCCTAATCCGGAAGAGTTGGGTGAAAAGTCCTAGCTTGGATGGCTAGGTGAAAAGTCCTAACTTGGAGGGTTAGGTGCAAATTCCCAACTTGGAGGGTTAGGTGAAAAATCCTTAGCTTGGAGGGCTAAGGTGGATGAAACCCTAGCTTGGAGGGCTAGGTTGGAGCCCCTGGATCGGTCTGGTGACCGATTAGGGAGTTGGCACGGTGCTCCTTCGTGGATCGATCTGGTGACCGATCCAGCGATGACTGATCGATCTGGTGACCGATCAGGGAGTATGCGTTTCACCCATTGCTTGGCTCCTGATCGGTCTGGTGACCGATCAGGGAGCAAACAGTGAGGTTGAGTTCCCTTGCTGATCTGCTTCTGATTGGTCTGATGACCGATCAGGATCACTATGCAGATCGTTATGGAGAACGATCCAGCGTCGCGGGTTCCTCTCTATGATCGATCAGGACGGAGCCTGATCTGTCTAGTCATGACCTGATCGGTCTGGTGACCGATCAGGAGGCTCCCTGATTGGTCTGGTGACCGATCAGGAGGTTTGGACTGCGAAGCTCAGAAATCGCCTGATAAAGGGGTGGATCGGTCTGGTGATCGATCCACAACCTGGGATCGGTCTGGTGATCGATCCAGGAGAGTCCCAAAGAAATCACGATTTCTAATTGAGCGTTGGGGACCGATCAGGACGGAGCCTGATCGGTCTAGACCCAGCCTGATCGGTTTGGTGACCAATCAGGAGGCTCTCTAATCGGTCCGGTGACCGATCACTTTAATTCAAAATGAACTGTCAGACGCTCTGATCGCGTCTGAACGTATCCGATTCTCTCCGCTTAACATCTGATACATGATTTCCTGCTTGATATGCTGTGCTAACACTCTGATTAAGCTGCAGGTGACAGGGAAGATTCAAACACTCAAGGAGAGTCAATGGAGGCCTTTCCTTGGAGCAGGTTTGTCCGTTTTCCATCTCAGGTTGCAACGGCTGGAGCTGCAGACTGGAGCTGCTGACTGGAGCTTGGCTGAGGGAAGCTCAGGAAGTCCAGGGAGAGCTCAGTGGTAGCTGGCGTTGGCAGGGAAGCAGCTGGAGGCTGCAGGAGATGGTGTCACCTGGTGCTGAGTGGAGAAACAAAAGGGCGCAAGAAAGCTTCATTGAAGAAGAAGTTCGAAAGACAGTGTTCTGCTGCTTGAGTTCTTGCTGCGACTTTGTGTTCTCCACAACTTGCTTGCGTGCTCTGAAGTTCCATCACTTTGAGTAAGCTACTGCAATCTTGAAGCAACCATCCCTTGCTTGAGCACTTGGTGGAAAGAACAAGAGGCTTCGAGTCCAACAGCGAAAAGACACGGGGAAAGGGTTCTTGCGTGAGATCGTCGCTGGGTGGAGCTCAGGGGAAGCTTGCTGTGTTCTTGTCTTTGCTAGTGCTAAGTAAGATCTTTCTTGTGTTTCATTGTGCTTAAACCTATATCTGTGATTGAAACGCTGTGGAGAGGTTTCTCCACCGAGAAGGAGGTTGCTATCTATCCGGTGTTCACCGGGGCTTGATCTGTCGACGATCAAGGGATCGCCCACCTTACGGGCACGCCAATGAATAGGGGCAAGTTATCCCCGAACCTTGTAAACCCTCCTCGTTAGCGATCTTGTTTGTTTGTTTGTGTTTTTTGCATTTCTGCATTTCTCAGTTTCAATTGTTTCTTCCGCTGTGCTACTAACAAATTGAGTGCAGAAGTTTGAAAAGTTTTAAGTCCAAGTGTTTGGCTATATTCACCCCCCCCCTCTCTAGTCATTCGAACTCCAACAATTAACTAGTAGGGGTTATAGAGTTTACAACAAGAGGATAAAAGTGATTGAGGAGTCCTCAAATGTTAAGTTTGATGAAACAACTAGTACCTACCCTAGAAAAGCCTCAATTGATAAGGATATAGAAGAGGTCCAACCCCTTACCCAATGAATCCAAGACATACATTTGGAGGACAATGATCAAGGGGGAGTAAAAGTACCCTAGAGGATATGAGGAAGAAGGAGTAAATGAACCCACAACCTCTAGGCCCTTGAGACATCACCATGATCACCCTATTGACCAAATAGTAGGTGATGTAACTCAAGGAGTAAGGACTAGGTCATATTTTAGGGATCAAACTAGTCAAATAGCTCTAATCTCTAAATTAGAACACAAGTCCATTAATGAAGCATTAGGAGATGTGGATTGGGTCTTAGCCATGCAAGAAGAGCTAAATCAATTTGAGAGGAGTAAAGTTTGGGAGTTAGTTCCTAGGCCTAATGACTGCACCATTGTAACCACAAGATGGGTCTTTAGGAACAAACTAGATGACCAAGGCAAAATCACTAGGAACAAGGCTAGATTGGTAGCTAGGGGGTTTAACCAAGTTGAGGGATTAGATTATGATGAGACTTATGCTCTCGTAGCTAGGTTAGAATCTATTAGAATTCTACTAGCCTATGTCACTCACATGAGTTTCACACTTCACCAAATGGATGTGAAGTCGTCATTCCTTAATGGGATCATTAAGGAAGAGGTCTATGTAGAACAACCCCCCGGGTTTGAGGACCCTAACTATCCAAGACACGTTTACAAATTAAGAAAAGCCTTATATGGATTGAAATAAGCTCCCCGGGCTTGGTATAAAAGACTTTCTTCATTTTTAGTGTCTAAGGGGTTTAGGAGAGGAACAATTGACCCTACTTTGTTCCTAAAATCTAAGGATAAGGACATATTTGTTGCCCAAGTCTATGTAGACGATATCATTTTTGGGTCAACAAATAATGACTTCTTACAAGAGTTCATCAAGTGTATGGAAGATGAATTTGAGATGAGCCTTGTAGGAGAGTTAACCTTCTTTTTAGGTCTTCAAGTTAAGCAAACTAATGAAGGTACACATGTCTTTCAAACCAAATATGCTAAGGAAATGTTAAAGAAATTTGGTTTAGAAAATGCTAAGGTAGCATCTACACCCATAGGAACCAATGTGAAAATGAATAGTGACCTTGAAGGGAAAATGGTAGACTCTAAGCAATATAGGAGCATGATTGGTAGTCTCCTATACCTAACCGCTAGTAGACCCGACATACTTTTTGCGGTAGGTATATGTGCAAGGTACCAATCTTGTGCCAAAGAGTCCCATTTGGTTGTAGTCAAGAGGATCTTAAGGTATGTCAAAGGTACCCTCAATGTCGGATTTTGGTATCCTAGAACCCCTAGTGTTGATCTAATTGGATACACCGACTCGGACTATGCGGGTTGTAAGCTAGATAGGAAGAGTACTAGTAGAGGGTGTCAGTTTCTTGGATCTTCCTTAGTTAGTTGGAGTAGTAGGAAACAACCATGCGTTGCCCTATCAACAACGGAAGCGGAATATGTGGCAATGGGTGGGTGTGTTTCCCAACTCCTTTGGATCATGCACACCTTAGAGGATTATGAGTTACATTACACTAAAGTCAAAGTCTTGTGTGATAATGTAAGCACAATCAACTTGACTAAAAATCTGGTTCACCATTCTAGGACAAAACACATTGAAGTGAAACATCACTTCATTAGAGACCATGTGGCAAGGGGAGACATAGAACTACACTTGTTGAATCAAAGTCGAACCTAGCCGACATCTTTACCAAGCCTCTTTCCGAATCGGAGTTTACATCCTTAAGAAGAGGCCTTGGAATGTGTTTTGTGGAAGTGCAGGATGAACTTTGAGATTTTAAACTTGAAAAAGGGTGCTTGATCCATTAGGGTGATACATTTGGCTCACTTGTGCTTGTGACATATTGTTGTACCATTAGAACTATCAAAATATGAAAATTAGACCAACTATGGGGAAGACAAGTGTTTAATCAATAGACACTTTGCCCAAAAATCATAGTTGAACATTTTAAACCTTTGAAAACTATTTTATGCTTTATATAAGTTGTCATGCTTTTGAAAGTTATATAATTGCAAAATTGGATTGTAAGTTTAGGTACAAAATGTAGTGGTTTTCAAAGATTTTAGATTTTTATCAAAAGTCATGCGTGTTTGAATTTTATATGGATTAATATTTTTCCTTGATAGAGTATATCATTTCAAACATGTATACAAAATTTTATAATTTTTGGAATTTTCTGGGAGTTTTTGAAATTTGGCAGAAAAGCTGAAAATTCAGACTGATAGCGTATCAGTCGACTGCCCCATGGGCAGTCGACTGGCACGCTTGGTTTCAGGTTATGAGACTTACTTTCAGAAAACCGAATCTCTTTCATTTGATGTCATAGGGTTGGATTGCTTGAGGCAATCATTTTGATGGTGTCAAAGGGGGAGAATGGGTGGTTTAAGTTAGAATTTTAACTTGGAATGGATGGTTTAAGGTTTTCTTTCTCACTTAGACCTTGAATGATTAAAAATGGAGAGAAGACATAGATTAAGGGGGAGGTTACCTCTTAGGTTTTAATATGTCTTACATTTTTATGATGGTTAATGTTAAGTGTAAACTTAACTTGGAGTATGAGTAGAATTAAAATGGGAAGAAGACATGGATTAAGGGGGAGGTTACCTCTTAGGGTTACTATGTCTTATGCTTTTTCAATTGTTATCTCTTGTTATTGCTGTTGTTGGTTGTTATTTATCTCTAAACTTAAACATATTGACATGCATAAAAAAGGGGGAGATTGTTGAGGTAATCAGCCCTTAAATGATTGGAAGATCATGGTTTTGATGTGTGTGGTTTAATATGTTTAAGGTTAGAGTGTTATGTTGTATTTAATGTGTGTGATTGAGTTTGCAGGACTTGGAGAATCACACATAGTGGACATATCCGAGGGACGAGAGTCGAGGGAGGAGAGCTCCAAGGGCAAGCGGGAAGTGGACTTCAAGGGCACACGTGAAGGGTGGCATAGAGGCAAGCCAAGGGAAGGCTTGCGTGCGCATCCAAGGGACGATAGCCAGAGGAAGAGGACTTCAAGAGGCAAGCCAAGGGAACAGACCTGAAGGCACACGTGAAGGAAAATGTCCGAAGTTGCTGGAACTAGGCTGAGAGGCAGGGCAGTCGACTGGCCCAGGGTCAGTCGACTGCCAAAACTCACAGAAAGTTTTCGGCCTCCGACCAGTCGACTGCCTCTGGGCAGTCGACTGGTATACCCCAAAAACTAGCCGTTGGCTAGCAATTAATGCTAGACCAGTCGACTGCCCTTGAGGCAGTCGACTGGTGCGGGGCTGGACAGACTGTGAGTTTGTCCTATTCACCTCTAAAAGGAGCACCTTTTTGCACGTGAACGGTACGGTTCCATACAGTGTCGAAGTGTTGCTCGTCTGAAGAGTGTTTTTCTACTTCCTCTCACATTCTATTTCATTCTGTAAAGAGGAAGATCTACTGTAAAGGTTTCTCCGCCTGAAGGAGAGTTTTCCATAGTGAAACTGGTGCTCACGGCGTGGATCCTTGGATTAGTCACCCATCTGGGTGGATACCAAGTAAAAATTTCATTGTTAGTATTGTTTTATTCATTTGCATATTATTGTTTCCGCTGCGCTAACGAAATTGTAGAGACCCAAACGAAAAGTGCTATTCACCTCCCCCCCCCTCTAGCACGCCAAGACGATCCTTCATATAAGACTAGCCTCAACCTGTTCGCATTGAAGCAGGGTTCAAAGGAATCACTTCGAGCCTACATCAAGAGATTTAATAGAGTGGCACTGGACGTGCCAACTGCCACACCCGAGGTGCTGATCACCGCCTTCTCCTAAGGACTGCAGGAGGGAGAGTTCTTCCGATCGCTGATCAGAAAGCCGCTGAAGGACTTTAACGGCCTGCTCGGGAAGGATGCCAAGTATATTAATGTGGAGGAAGCACAGGGCAATGTGGAGGAAGCACAGGGCACCCGGAAGAAGGAGGTGGCTAACATACCGACCCCAAGCCCTGCGCAAAATAGCTGACCCTCGGGCAAACCCATCTGCAACCCACGGGGGACAGCCGACCGGGTAGGGATGGAGCGCAGGCACATGCAGCAGGTGGCTCAGGGGTGCCTGCCGACCCGCTGGAGGCCTTATTGTGCCTTCCACTAGAGTCATACGCATGACACGGAGGAGTGTCGGCAAATTGGGAGAGGCCGAGCTCCTAACCCCAGAGGATGGGGGCGGTCGGTAGCCCCCGGATGGGGCTCAGGTAGGGGAGGTCCAGCAGCCGCACTCCCGGTCGAAGAACCTAGGCGGAACCCCCCCCCCCCCCCCGACAACCCGCAACTTGTTTCCACCGGAGGAGCGGATCGAGTCCAAGGAGCAAGCCAACCGACAAAACACCGTCCGAGGAGTACACGTGATCTCAGGCGGGCCTCCCGGGGGAGATTCCAATCGAGCCCGGAAAGAACAAATACGCCGACTTGAAATCCACCAGGTCGGCACGAGTGCCGCTCAGGTGCAGGGGCACCAGATCAGCTTCGGGCCACAGGATCTACAGGGGCTGGAAGTCCCGCATGATGATGCCCTGGTCATCACCGCCGTGATCGCCAACTACCAGGTCCACCGGACCATAGTGGACACGGGCGGTCAACATACTCTACAAGAAAGCCTTCGACCAACTACAGATCGAGCCGTCCCAACTGGAGTTGGTGGTCACCCCACTGTTCGGATTCACGGGGAGCCAGGTGCAGCTGATTGGGCAGATTTGGCTGGTCATATCCTAATTAGGAGAAGAGCCCCTGAAGCGCACTAGATGGTCCACCTTCCTGATAGTCGACGCCCCCTCGGCCTACAACGCGATCCTAGGTTGACCGGCCCTCAACGAATTCCAGGTCGTCACCTCGACTTTCTACCTCAAGATCAAATTCTTGGTCGGCGACAAGGTCGGGGAGGTCAGAGGAGATCAGAGGGTGGCCCCCCGGTGTTATATGGATGATGTTCGGATGGAAAGCCAGAAGGCTCAGCGCACATCCACCAGCTGTAACATGGTGCAATCCTCTCCTTGGGCCGAGCTGCACGACGACAAGGAAGAAGTTCAGTTGCTTCTCGACCGTGAGGAAGCCCGAGTAAAGATAGTCACCGATTTGCCGTGCGAGCTGAAGGAGCCGCTGTTGGAGTGCCTGACCCAGAATCAAGATGTGTTCACCTGGTCGGTAAAGGAGCTGAAAGGAGTCCGATCGGAGGTGGCCGAGCATCACCTTCACGTCTGCCCTAACACCCAGCTAGTCAAGCAGAGAAAGTGGCACTTCAGCACGAAGCAAAATAAGGTGATCCAGGCTGAGATCGAGAAATTGCTGGAGACCGGACACATCCGGGAAGTCCAATTCCCGACCTGGCTAGCCAACGTAGTCCTGGTAGCCAAGCCCGACAATAAGTGGAGAGTGTGCATCGACTTCCGGGACCTAAACCGAGCATGCCCGAAGGACTACTACCCTCTGCCCCAGATCGACCAGATGGTTGACTCGACAGCAGGAAGCGAGCTCATCTCCATGCTGGACTAGTCGCTCTACCACTACACCATAGCCCCGGTGGCTTCCATGCTGGACGCCTACCAAGGATATCACCAAGTGCCCTTGGCGGCCGAGGACCAAAAGAAAGTTAGCTTTATCACGGCTGGCGGCGCGTACTGCTACACGGTCATGTCGTTCGGGCTGAAGAACACCGAAGCCACCTATCAGTGGATGATGAACAAGGTATTCCACACCCAGATCGGCCAGAACATTGAGGTATATGTGGACGACATTCTAATCAAATCAAGCCGAGCGGCAGATCTGGTGGCGGATGTAGAAGAGACCTGTCAGACCTTACACAGGTATGAGCTCAAACTAAATCCCGCAAAGTGTCTTTTTGGGGCCCGAAGTGGCAAATTCCTCGGATACATAGTTACCGAGAGAGGCATAGAGGTCAACCCGAGCAAGGTCAAGGCTCTGCTCAACATGCCACCACCAAGGAATCTCCGAGAGGCGCAAAGGCTCACCGGGCGTATCACGGCATTATCCCGCTTCATATCCCGGTCTGCCGAGCAGGGGTTACCCTTCTTCAAGACCCTCCAACGAGCCACCAAGTTTTAGTGAGACGCCGACTGCGATAAGGCGTTCGAAGAATTAAAGATATATCTGGCCGAGTTGTCGGTGCTGGCCAAGCCTGAAGTAGGAGAGGTGTTGTCTGTGTATTTGGCCGCCTCGGCTGAGTCGATCAGCATGGTCTTGGTCAGACAGGAGGGGGTCGAGCAACAACCGTTGTACTTCTTCGCTCATTTACTAAAAGGTGCCGAGTGTCGATATACGACACTTGAGAAATTGGCTTATGTTCTGCTGTTAGCCGCCCGAAGGCTCCGGCCCTATTTCCTGGCACATTCGATTGTAGTCCTAACCAACAGCAACCTAGGGCGAGTAGCCTCAAACCCTGAGGCATCAGGGTGACTGATTAAGTGGACGATCGAACTAAGTGAGTATGATATCCAGTATCAAGCTCGGTCGGCCATCAAAGCAAAAGCCCTGGTCGATTTCCTAAGCGAGCTGCACTCAGAGGAAGTTGAAGAAGCTTGGCAAGTCTATGTAGATGGCTCGTTAGCTCGATAGGGCAGTGGCATAGGAGTACTGATAGTCTCGCCAAGGGGAGAACAGTTGCACCTATCGGTCAGATTGGAATACTGAGCCACGAATAACGAGGTCGAGTACGAGGCTCACATTGCGGGATTACAAGCAGCTAAGCATGTGGGTGTCACTCGGGTCGTGCTATACTTGGATTCGCAATTAGCCACCTAGCAACTCGTCGGTCGGTTTGAAGTCAACATCGACCGATTGCAAGCCTTTGGGGAAGCCTACTAGAAATTGAAAGTCAGATTCCAGGAGGTCCAACTACAAAAAAATCCCCAGAGAAAGTAACCTATGGGCAGACAATTTGGCTAAGTTGGCTAGCTCGGTAGGTTCTTGGGTGCTTCCTCAGCCAAGAAATCAAGCAATGATGGTGATGCATATTGAGTAGCAGGCTGAGCTGGAGCTCGAGACGGATTGGAGAGCGCCGCTCATCGCCTACCTCACAAACAGAACTCTCCCCACCGATCGGGACGAGGCCCGACTCCTGAAGAAGTGGGCAACCCAGTACTCCCTAGTCGAGGATACACTATACAAAAGATCATTCGCCCGACCCCTACTCAAATGCTTGGGTGAGGAAGATGTAGATTATGTACTGAGAGAGATACACATGGGGGTCTGTGGAAGCCATGTCAGAGCTTGGGTCGTGGTCCGAAAGGCACTACTGGCCGGATATTATTGGCCAACCCTACAGAAGGATGCCGACTGGATGGTCTCCACATGCATATCCTGTCAAAAGCACCAGAATCTCCCTCACCGACCTGTGGAAATGATGAAGGTGTCGGTGGTCTCCTGTCCGTTCGACCAATGGGGCATGGACATAGTGGGCTCATTCCCGACCGCGGTGGCTCAGAAAAGGTTCTTGTTAGTGGCGGTCGATTACTTCTCCAAGTGGATAGAAGCTGAGGCCTTAGCACATATCACAGAGCAAACCGTGATCAAGTTCCTGTGGCAGAACATCCTATGCTGATATGGGATTCCCCACAAGCTCGTCTCAGACAACAAAAGATAATTCCAAGGTCGAAAAATACAAGAATGATTCTCGGCCTACGGTATCCAGATCCGAGCTAAGGAGCAGTAGATCAGAGCCCTTGATCAAGATCTGGGAAGTTTGGGTTCGATCTGACTTAATTCGACCGTTGGATGGGATCAGAGTAATCGCAGCCATCCAAATTCAAAGTCAATTGATTAAAACAGAATTCCCTCCGTGCTTCTTCGTCGTCACGTCTTCGCCACTTCCTTTACTGTTCTTGCGACTTTTCTTCTCCGATTCTTCCTCCGATCGCGCGACCACAGTAGTTGGAGCTTCAATTCAAGTTCCTAAGTCATCGAGATCAACTCCCCGTGAGGATTCTGATGGATTCTCGTCGTTGAAAAGCCTTGCGGAGAGGGTTTCGCCAAAGGGTCTGTCTTCCGTTCGATCGCCTCTTGGATGCTCGACTTCACCGATCGGAGCTGCCAACGAATTCAGAAGGGTTTTCTGAAGTCCATTGGAAGGTTCTGATCATCAAGCTTCAATCGATTCGCAGATCAAGAGGATGCTCGGATGAAAAGATATCTTTGACTTGATTCAGCACAATTGCACAAGGAGAGCTCAGATCCGGGTGATTTGGCAAGCTAGAGGGTTTCTAGCTAGATCTTGGGTGACAACAAGATAGTTTTTGTATTGAACTTTCATTCTGCTGTTTAGTTTTTGATTCGAATTCATTTTCTTCAGTGATTCTGCTTTGTAGCAAACTGCGATAAACTCTTGATCGGTCATTGTGACCGATCCAGGCAACACCTGATCGGACACCAGTCCGATCAGGCTTGTATCTGATTGGTTAGCCGATCGGTCAGGGAATTTCCTGCACAACCGTACTCTATTTTAGTTTTAAGCATTGTTTCAATCCTTAATTTCCGAACTTAGACACCGCTTTAGTGTAACTCTGCACTTGATATCAGAATTATATCTCAACCTTTCGATTTCAAATTGTTTTGTTCAACTTTCTTAGTGGTTGAGTTTACTTCTTGCAAAACCTAGTTTAACTTTACTTAGTTGAGACAATTACATTCCAAACTTCACTTCCCTTCTTACTTGCACAATACACCCCCGTTTTATTCCGAAAACCCAAATCATTTAACGGCAAATAACTTTCAAGCTCAATTTAAATACTCACGACTAGTCCTTGGGAAAAAATACGACCTAAGGCCCCTATTCTACATTTCTATTTTGCTAGCAAGGGTTTTCAGCTTTATAAATTTCTAAATTTGATATCCACATTCGTGACATCTATATTGGGGAGCATCAAATTTTTGACGTCGTTGCCGGGGAACAACTAGTTGAGTTTGTTTGATTTAGCTTGTGTGCTTACTTCATATCTTGTGATCTATTTTTGTGCTTATCTCTATATTTTGTGATTCATTATATTTGTTTCATTCTTTTGCATACATTTGCTGCGATTTTTATATTTGTGTATGACCAGGTCTGCAGGTGGTATTCTTGAAAACCTTGATCCTGAAATTGAAAGAACTTTCAGAGCCAGGAGGAATCAACTCAGTGTTTCAGAGGCTTGTGATATTATTCCTATTCAGCCTATTTCTGCTTATTCAGTTGATCAGATGGCAAACCACCAGAAAACTATGAAGGAACTAGCAGCACCAGATGATGTCTTTCAGTATTCCTGCATTGCCTACCCAGAGCTCACTGGAGATTTTGAATTAAGATCAGGATTCATTCATCTTTTGCCCAAATTTCAAGGTCAGTCTGGGGAGGATTTCAACAGACATTTACATGAGTTTTACGTTGTTTGCTCCACCATGAAGCCTCAGGGTATTTCAGAGGAAGATATCAAGCTAAGGGCATTCCCATTTTCCCTGATTGGAGCAACGAAGGATTGGTTTTACTACATACCTACTGGGCATGTATCTAGCTGGATTTCTATGAAGAAAGCATTCTTGGAGAAATACTTTCCAGCATCTAGGACTGCAATCATCAGGAAGAGCATATGTGGAATACAGCAAATAGTGGGAGAAACTTTGTATGACTACTGGGAAAAGTTCAACAAACTTTGTTCTAGCTGCCTACAGCACCAGATTAGTGAGCAGCTACTCATTCAGTATTTTTATGAGGGACTTCTTCAGATGGATCGGATCATGATAGATGCTACAGCAGGAGGTGGCCTAGTAAACAAAACACCAGATCAAGCTAGGGAGCTAATTTTAAATATGACAGAGAACTCACAACAATTTGGGAGTAGAGCTTTGTCCACCAGAGGAGTTAATGAAGTTCAGATGGTATCAAATGAGCAGAAGGAAAACAAGAATTCATTGATGGAGCTTACATCCCTGGTGAAGCAAATGACTCTAAATAATGTGAGTCAAAATCAAAATTTCTCAGTACCACCACCTTCAATCCAAGTGATGAGGTTATGCAGTATTTGTTCAAGCCAAGACCACAACTCAGATCTATGTCCTAACCTCCAACAAGATGAGACATTAGCTACATTGACTAGGAGACAATTCCAAGCCAAAAACAACCCCTACTCATCTACCTATAATCCGGGTTGGAGGGATCATCCCAACTTGAAGTATGGTAATTCTTTCTATCAGCAAAACCCATCACAACAACAGCAACAACAATATCAACAGCCCCAATCAAATTTCCAGCAAGTTCATCAAGGACAACAACAATTTCAGCCATTTCAACATGCAGCAATCTCGGCCTCTATGGTCCCCGCAGGCAACCCTCTAGGCCCGAGACCCTACGGGTCTTCCCACCCCTGGTCAGTGGATTTTTTCCTTTTCCAGGATTCGAACTTTAGACCTCCAGGCTAAGTACTAAAGTTCCTGAATTCTGGTACTAAGTGAGTTCGAATCCTGGGAAAGGCAAAAATCCACTGGCCAGGGGTGGGAAGACCCGTAGGGTCTCGGGCCTAGAGGGTTGCCTGCGGGGACCATAGAGGCTGAGATTGCTACATAAAAAGGTGCCTTTTTAATATAGCGGCCCCGCCTCTATGGTCCCCGTAGGCAACCCTCTAGGCCGGCGACCCTATGGTCTTCCCACCCCTGGCAGTGGGTTTTTGCCATCCCCAGGATTCGAACTCTAGACCTCCAGGCTAAGTACTAAAGTTCCTGAATCCTGGTACTAAGTGAGCTGTAGCTCAATTGGTTCCAGGATTCAGGAACTTTAGTACTTAGCCTGGAGGTCTAGAGTTCGAATCCTTGGAAAGGCAAAAACCCACTGCCAGGAGTGGGAAGACCGTAGGGTCGCTGGCCTAGAGGGTTGCCTGCGGGGACCATAGAGGCGGGGCCGCTACATAAAAAGGCACCTTTTTATTGTAACGACACGGTCTCTCAACCCATTGGCGGCCAAATCAACATTTAGCGACCCAACAACCTGGCCCCTCGGCCCAACAACCTGGTGGCCAAATCAACATTTGGCTGCCCAACTATGTCGTCGACCAACAACCGATGTCGACGACCAACAACCGTGTCGTTACTCACTAGGTCTTTCCACCCCTGTCCAGTGGATTTTTGCCTTCCTCAGGATTCGAACTCTAGACCTCCAGGATAAGTACTAGAGTTTATGAATCCTGATACCAAGTGAGCAGCTCACTTGGTATCAGGATTCATAAACTCTAGTACTTATCCTGGAGGTCTAGAGTTCGAATCCTGAGGAAGGTAAAAATCCACTAGCCAGGGGTGGAAAGACCTAGTGAGTAACGACACGGTTGTTGGTCGTCAACATCGGTTGTTGGTCGACGACATAGTTGGGCCGCCAAATGTTGATTTGGCCGCCAGGTTGTTGGGCCGCCAAATGTTGATTTGGCCGCCAAAGGGGTTGAGAGACCGTGTCGTTACAATAAAAAGGCGCCTTTTTTATTGTAACGATCCGGCCCGTCGACCCGACCACTCGGCCCCTTGGGCGGCCAAATTCCATTTTTGGCGGCCCAACAACCTGGCCACTTTGGTCGTCGACCGTCGACCGTCGTTACTCACAAGAACTTCCCACCCCTGGCCAGCGAATTTTTGCCTTCCCCAGGATTCGACTCTAGACCTCTAGGCTAAGTACTAGAGTTTATGAATCCTGGTAACCAATTGAGCTATAGCTCACTTGGTACCAGGATTCAGGAACTTTAGTACTTAGCCTGGAGGTCTAGAGTTTGAATCCTGGAGAAGGCAAAAACTCACTGCCAGGGGTGGGAAGACCGTAGGGGTCGCCGGCCTAGAGGGTTGCCTGCGGGGACCATAGAGGTAGGGTCGCTACATTAAAAAGGCGCCTTTTTATGTAGCAATCTCGGCCTCTATGGTCCCCGCAGGCAACCCTCTAGTACTTAGGATTCATAAACTCAATTGGCTATAGCTCAATTGGTTACCAGGATTCATAAACTCTAGTACTTAGCCTGGAGGTTTAGAGTTCGAATCCTGGGGAAGGCAAAAATTCACTGGCCAGGGGTGGGAAGTTCTTGTGAGTAATGACGGTCGACGGTCGACGACCAAAGGGGCCAGGTTGTTGGGCGGCCAAAAATGGAATTTGGTCGCCCAAGGGGCCGAGGGGTCGGGTCGATGGGCCGGATCGTTACACAACAACCTTTCCAACAATTTCAGCAACCCTATCAAGGAAATCAGCCATCTTTTCAAGTAAATCAGCAAGGGTTTCAAGGAAGTTTGAATTTCCAGCAACAAAATCAATTTTCACAGCAAGGTTATCAGCCATTCAACCCAAGTTTTCAGCCCTCAAATCAGAATTTTCAGCCCACACAATTTCAGCCCTTACAACCACAATTGCAACCTCAACCTCAAAATTTTCAGAGTTACAATTCTCAACCATTTCAGCCCTACAATCAGCCCCAACAACCCTACTTTCAAGGATCACAGCAAGTTCAACAATTTTAACCACCTCAATCATCATTTCAAGGCCAATCAAAGCCTCATGGTAACCAAGGGGGCTATGGAGGTTCTAGTGGGGGAAATGTGCAACAACAAAGAATAGAGGAGATGCTTCAACAACTTTTGCAACAACAATGAAATGATCCCACCATACAAAACCTTAAAAGATAAATTGGACAATTGGCTAGTGGGATGAATTAAATTTAAGCTCAAGGATCAAGCCAACTACCTTCTCAAGCTACTCCAAAGCCAAAGGGGAACGTTAATGCTATTACTTTGCGGAGTGGGAAGGTGGATTCAACTCCAAATGGTCCAAGAGTTGATTTTTCTGAAAACAGGATAGAAACTTCATTTCCAGCCCCAAACAACCCTGAAAACACTTCAAATTCAGTTGGTTCCACCCCTAGTTCGAGCCTAACTCCTTCATCAAGTAATCCTGTGATTTTGGTGGAAAATGAGGGAAAAATCAGTATCAAAGATGGACTTACAGCAGCTACCTCAGTGGAGAAGTCAGTCCCAATTTCAACCCCTCAACTTTCGGTTCAAGAGGAAGAAATGAGAGTACCTTTGCCTTTTCCTCAGCGAAAGACCCAAGCTAAGAAGCAAGTGGAGGAGGAGAAAGCTAAGGAATACAATGAGCTAGTGAAATTGTTTAGCAAAGTGGAGATTAATGTACCCTTGTTGACCATGATAAAACAGATTCCTAAGTATGCAAAATTCCTGAAAGACTTATGTGTTCACAAGAAGAAGCTTAAGGAGAATGAGTTGGTCAACCTGGGGAAAAATGTTTCAGCACTTATTCATGTCATTCCTCAGAAGTGTGAAGACCCTGGAGTGTTTACTGTATCTTGTGAGATAGGGAGGACCATGTTCCATGATGTTATGTTGGATTTAGGAGCCTCCATAAATGTGATGCCCAGATCAGTCTTCCAGATGCTTGGTATAGGCCCTTTACAGCCTACTGGTGTGGTGATTCAGTTAGCAGACCGGAGCTAGACTCACCCAGCCGGTATAATTGAAGATGTGTTGGTAAAGGTAAATGAGCTGATATTTCCTGCAGATTTTTACATTTTGGACATGGAGGGAGACTACCTTGCACACAGATCCCCACTTATTTTAGGAAGACCATTTCTGAAGACTGCGAGAACAAAGATAGATGTTTATGCTGGTACACTTTCGATGGAAATTGGAGACACAGTTGTCCAATTCAGCATTTTTGATGCCATGAAGCACCCTAGAGAGGACCACTCCATTATGAGCATTGGTATTCTAGAGGAGTTGGATGATGCAGATATATTGGCTGGGGGAGTTTCATTTGATATTTCCAGAGGAGTTGGCAGTTCAGGGGAGGCTGAGGATTTATTTGCTATTGAGGCTGAGGACATTTCCGAGGGTATTTCAGATTTATTTTCAGCTGGAGAGGATTTTCTAGGTGTAGGGGATTGCACAGAGCCCCAAGAATCACCTATTTCTATTAATATTTCAGAGGATTCAGAGTTTAGGTGTGATAGTGTAGGGGATTGTACTGAGCCCCAAGGATCACTCATACCTTCTGAGCAGGCCCAGATTGAGCTTAAGCCACTACCAGACCATTTGAAGTATGTTTTTCTAGGAGAGGAGCAGAATTTTCCAGTTATTATTGCTCAGCACTTGGAATCAGAGCAGGAAGAAAAATTATTGCAAGTCCTGAGGCATTACAAGAAAGCTATTGGGTGGACTTTATCAGATATACCAGGTATTAGCCCAGTTATCTGTATGCACAGGATATTCTTGGAAGAAAATGTTAAACCAGTGAGGCAACCACAAAGGAGACTTAATCCACTCATTTTGGATGTTGTTAAGAAAGAGGTGACTCGACTTCTACAGGCAGGTATCATTTACCCTATTTTTGATAGTCAGTGGATTAGTCCCATACAAGTGGTGCCCAAGAAATCTGGAGTTACAGTGGTGAAAAATACAAGTAATGAACTAGTGCCCACCAGAGTAAAAAATTCATGGAGAGTATGCATTGATTACAGGAAGCTCAATACAGTCACGAGGAAAGACCACTTCCCTTTGCCCTTTATTGATCAGATGCTTGAGAGACTTGCAGGGAAGTCCCATTACTGCTTTTTGGATGGGTATTCAGGCTACTTCCAGATTTGTATCGATCCGGAGGACTAGGAGAAGACTACCTTCACTTGCCCCTTTGGCACTTTTGCCTACAGACGGATGCCATTTGGACTCTGCAACGCTCCAGGAACATTTCAGCGATGCATGGTAAGTATATTTGGTGAGTTGTTAGAGCATTGTATGGAAATCTTTATGGATGATTTTTCAGTTTTTGGCACGTCTTTTGATTCATGCTTAGAAAATTTGTCTAGGATTTTACACCGTTGCATTGAGACTAACCTTGTGCTTAATTTTGAAAAATGTCACTTTATGGTAGAGCATGGAATTGTATTAGGTCACATAGTCTCTAGGAGAGGTATAGAGGTAGATCCTGCTAAAATCAGTGTTATTTCTTTTTTATCTTACCCCGTATGCGTACGGGATGTTCGTGCCTTTCTTGGACATGCAGGTTTCTACCGCAGGTTTATTAGAGACTTTAGCGATATTGCTCGGCCCTTGACAAAACTTTTGCAAAAAGATGTTGAATTTTGTTTTACTGATAAGTGCAAAGAAGCTTTTCACAGACTCAGGGAGGCTCTTACCTATGCTCCTATTATTAGATCACCTGATTGGAATTTACCATTTGAATTAATGTGTGATGCATTTAACTTTGTAGTGGGAGCTGTTCTAGCACAGAGGGTGGATGGAGTACCTCATGTCATATGCTATGCATCCAAGACCCTAGATGCCGCCCAAGCAAATTACACCACCACTGAGAAGGAGCTTCTTGCCATAGTTTTTGCTTTGGATCGTTTTAGATCTTATTTATTGTGCTCACATGTCATTGTTTTTTCTGATCATGCAGCTTTAAAGTACTTATTGAAGAAGCCAGATGCTAAGCCTAGGCTAATCAAATGGATGCTTCTACTCCAGGAGTTTGATTGGAAATCAGAGATAGAAGTGACAAAGAAAACTTAGTTGCAGATCACCTGAGTAGGATTGAAGGAGATGGATCTTCTACCACCATTGATGATGATTTCAGAGATGAGCACCTTCTTGTAGTACATGGTGAGTCACCTTGGTATGCAGATCTTGTTAATTTCTTAGCTGCACATGTTTTTCCTACACACTTTTCTAAAGCTCAAAAAGATAAACTTAAAAGTGATGCTAAATTCTATGTGTGGGATGACCCATATTTATGAAAATTTTGTAATGACCAAATAATTAGGAGATGCATACCTGACCATGAGATTTGTTCAGTTCTTACTTTTTGCATTCATCAGCATGTGGGGGACACTTTAGACCACAAAGAACAGCTAGGAAGGTTTTAGAGTGTGGTTTATACTGGCCTACCTTATTCCATGATGCATATGTATTTTATAAAAATTGTGATAGATGTCAGCGTACTGGAAACATAGGAGCTAGAAATGAGATGCCCCAACATACTATGCTATATTGTGAGATTTTTGATGTTTGGAGAATTGATTTTATGGGACCTTTTCCTGCATCCTATGGTTATTTATACATTTTACTTGTTGTAGATTATGTTTCTAAATGGGTGGAGGTCATTCCTCCAGGACTGATGACTCTTGTGTTGTTGTTAGTTTTGTCAGGTCGCACATATTTTGCAGGTTTGGAATTCCCAGGGCTATAATAAGTGACCAAGGATTTCACTTTTGCAACAAACACATGAAGACCTTGCTTAGTAAATATGGGGTTGTACACAAGGTTTCTACTTCCTACCATCCCCAAACAAATGGCCAAGCCGAAATCTCAAATAGAGAAATCAAAGCAATTTTCGAAAAGACAGTTGGGCCCAATAGAAAAGATTGGAGCAAGAGGCTAGATGATGCACTTTGGGCTTATAGAACGGCATTCAAGACACCAATAGGCATGTCTCCCTACCGCTTAGTGTATGGAAAAGCTTGTCATCTACCCGTGGAGATAGAGCACAAAGCATATTGGGCGGTGAAAGCTTGCAACTACGATGCTACTAAGGTGGGAGAAGAGAGGAAACTTCAACTTCAAGAACTTGAGGAGATTAGACTAGAGGCATTTGAGAATTCAAGGATCTACAAGGAAAAGACCAAGAACTTCCATGATAAACACATAGTGAGAAAAGAATTTCAAATTGGTGACAAGGTCTTATTGTATAAGTCAAGGCTCAAGTTGATTAAGGGTAAGTTAAGGTCAAGGTGGGAAGGTCCATTTATTGTAACTAATATTTTTCCCTATGGTGTTGTTGAAATTAAAGATGAGACTAATGGTTTTGTGTGGAAAGTAAATGACCACCGGCTCAAGAAATATTTTGAAGAACTAAAGGAGCTAGAGGTGGATGGAATGGACATTAAAGATGCTATCTACCCAACCTAAGGGGAGTTTCCTTTTTCTTGCACTTTATTTCATTGTAAATTTCATTTTATTGTTTTCAAATAGTTTAATCTTTCTTTTCCAATGAATTTTTTTGATAATAAATGTTAGGAAGTGTAGATTGAATAAATAGTGATTGTAGATACCATTTCACCATTTGGCACCTTAATTTTTGCATGAGTAGGAATAAATGTATCCCTCTAGGTTTTCTCTATACCATCTTAGAGTCTTTTGAAAGTAAATTAAATTTGGTTGTCAAGACTTAGGATTTAGCCTATGGATGAAAATTCTTGGTTGCTTGAGTATTACTTGGTTATGGACTCTAGAGTGATGACTTAGGATGAATTCTTTTTGCCTAGTGAGAACTTAGCTTTATTTGTGAGATACATACATGTGATTGCACTCTAGAATTTGCTTAGGTTCTTTCAAAATCATATTTCTATGATTGGACCACATTCATAAAGGTTAGTCACTTTGTTTTCCCTTTTTCATGTAATTATTGCATCATATCTTGTTGATACATGCTTAATTCTTCCCTTCCCCTATTTTTCTGCTCATTACCATATTTCTCTATAGACTTGGTTACTTGGGATTTTTTTTAATGTTACTTTGCCAAAGACGGACAAAAGTTTAAGTGTGGGGGAGGTGGCTAGTGCTTTTTAATGGTTTTGGGATGAGAAGTGTTGTATCATGATGTTTATAATCTGTTTTTATGGGTTTTAAGTTGGATTGTTTTTGTGGATGCCGAGTGTTTGAAGGAACTCAAGGAATGGAAGAATATGATGAACGCAATGCAAAAACAGAAAAAAATAGAGAATTGTGCAATTTGATGGGTGATGTATCAAAGATGAGTTGTGAGTATTGAAAAGTTAAGTTCACTTTTGGAGCAATCTGATTTATGGATGTTGTTTGGTATTTCAACTCTATGAAGCTAATGTTGAAAGGAATGGGAGCTCATAAAGGTTAGTTTTTAGTGATACTTTTCAAGCCTACCAAAAGTTTCATTTAGACATGGAATTGGCAAGTGAAATTGTTTTCAAAAGTTCAAATTGTTGCCATGACTAAACTGGAGATGAATATGTTAGATTTGGTCGTGGGATCTGAATTGAAGCTGCAAGAAAAGAAAGAAAAAAAAAGAAGCAGCTGGAAAAAAAACAGAAAATAGGAAAAAAAAAGAAGAAGAAAAGAAAAGAGAAGTAAAGGAAAGACAAATGAAAACATGAAAGTTCAAAAGATGGATAGATTTTTGAATGTGAAGTCGAGGATAAGAAGCTAGATGGGTTAAGATGTAGTGATGATTGGAAGAAAGGAAAAATTCAGGCAAAGTCAGTTTTGAAATTCTGGAATTTGGCTACTAATCAGCCCCTGATCGGTCACCAGTCCGATCAGGGAGCACCAGTCCGATCACCAGACCGTTCAGGAAATGATTATCGGTCTCTGGACCGATCCGAGCAGCTCGCACAGCACAGAATATTGCTTTCAGTATTAAACCTCCTCCAATTCAGCTCATAATCACTCCCCTTGGCTCAGGATTCATAAGAAGCTATCACAAAAGGGCAAAGAGCATTAGGAATAATTTTGAGTATCCAAGTCTTCTATTTTTCCTTACTTTTCCATATTTCTTCTTCATGCTATATCTCTTCATCATATTCTTTTTCTTATCATGTCATATGTCTTTATTTCCTTTACCATTAGCCTTTGGTATCAGAATTCATGGAAAATTCTTTTTCATTCTATCCATTTCATACTTCTTTAATGTTTCTAATAAACCTTTGTAGATGTGGATCCAAGACAAGAATGATGGTGGAGAGTAGATAATAAGCAAGCTTATGGTAGTTCAAGAAACATGTGAGCTCCACTATCACTGAAATGTAGAACTTAGGAAGAGAGCCACTAAAAATTTCTTTGGGAGGTTTTGTGTGTTGAGTTCATCTCTATGAATCATAAAGGAGAAAGTATGCTAAGTTATTGATTTAAGGACAAGTTTCTAGTTCATCGAGCTTAGATTTTTGAGAATTGACAACCCTAGGTAATTTCTTTTCAATGCTTCTTACAATGATTGAGAATAATCTAGGAGGGATACATCTTAGTTTCCTAGTAGCTTGTGCGAGACACCCAAGAATAAGTGTGGGGGAGTTGATAACTTTCATTTTGTTGATTAAACTACGCCCTCAAATCCATGTTTTGATCCAATATTATATGCTTAAGTTTGCATTTATATAAGGTTTTATGAATTACATCAATTTTGCTTAAGATTCAATTCTTTCTATATTTAATATGTTTTGGCACTTAAATTTAATATCATTTTGTAGGTTTCAAATGATCATGGACCTGGATCATATTGGGTCAGAATTGGATCCGGATCAAATGGATCAAGCATTGGGTTAATATGGGTCGTCCATTCAAGAGAACGGTTAGATCCAAGCCACCCTCTAACTTCTGGTCGATCCGAGCTCAAGATAGACTTAATCAAGTTCATGGATCAAGATATGAAAGTTTGGGCCAGATCAGAGTTAATTCAACTGTTGGATTAAGCAATGGAGGATCTAAACCGTCCAAGCTAAAGAAGAAAAGATCTGAGCCATCCGCTTCAGATCTGAGTGATCCGAGCTAAGGAGCAGTAGATCAGAGCCCTTGATCAAGATCTGGGAAGTTTGGGTTCGATCTGACTTGATCCGACCGTTGGATGGGATCTGAGTAATCGCAGCCGTCCAAATTCAAAGTCAATTGATTAAAACAGAATTCCCTCCGCGCTTCGTCGTCGTCGCGTCTTCGCCACTTCCTTTACTGTTCTTGCGATTTTTCTTCTCCAATTCTTCCTCCGATCGCGCGGCCACAGCAGTTGGAGCTTCAATTCAAGTTCCCAAGTCATCGAGATCAACTCCCCGTGAGGATTCTGATGGATTCTCATCGTTGAAAAGCCTTGCGGAGAGGGTTTTGCCAAAGGGTCTGTCTTCCGTTCGATCGCCTCTTGGATGCTCGACTTCACCGATCGGAGCTGCCAACGAATTCAGAAGGGTTTTCTGAAGTCCATTGGAAGGTTATGATCATCAAGCTTCAATCGATTCACAGATCAAGAGGATGCTCGGATGAAAAGACAGCTTCGACTTGATTCAGCACAATCGCACAAGGAGAGCTCAGATCCGGGTGATTTGGCAAGCTAGAGGATTTCTAGCTAGATCTTGGGTGACAACAAGATAGTTTTTGTATTGAACTTTCATTCTGCTGTTTAGTTTTTTATTCGAATTTGTTTTCTTCAGTGATTCTGCTCTGTATCAAACTGCGATAAACTCCTGATCGGTCGTTGTGACCGATCCAGGAAGCACCTAATCGGACACTAGTCCGATCAAGCTTGTATCTGATCGGTCAGCCGACCAGTCAGGGAATTTCTTGCACAACCGTACTCTATTTTTGTTTTAAGCATTGTTTCAATCCTTAATTTCCGAACTTAGACACCGCTTTAGTGTAACTCTGCACTTGATATCAGAATTATATCTCAACCTTTCGATTTCAAATTGTTTTGTTCAACTTTCTTAGTGGTTGAGTTTACTTCTTGCAAAACCTAGTTTAACTTTACTTAGTTGAGACAATTACATTCCAAACTTCACTTCCCTTCTTACTTGCACAATACACCCCCGTTTATTCCGAAACCCCAAATCATTTAACAGCAAATAACTTTCAAGCTCAATTCAAATACTCACGACTAGTCTTTGGAAAAATATACGACCTGAGACCCCTATTCTACATTTCTATTTTGCTAGCAAGGGTTTTCAGCTTTATAAATTTTAAATTTAATACACACATTCGTGACATCTATATTGGGGAGCATCAAGCACCCCGGCTCTAAGCCTTTGGTGCAAATAGCATTCTACATGGCTCGGCCCCCCCTCCCGACCGGACGCGTGGCGACCCACGCTCCCCGGGGTCAAGCCGGGCAAGTACGTGAACCTTGCTCCCTGAGCGGGCAACGATGTACTTGGTCGATTGCTTTAGAGCCCCCGTTCCTTAAACAGAAGCCGACTGTAAGTGGCTAAGTTCCCTCAAGCGGGTAGAGGCTTGGGGGCTAGTCCCTAGCCTTAAGCAATTCGAAGACTTGCGTCTTTTGGCCGAGTTAGCTGAGTCGACTTCACTGAGGAAAGAAGAAGGAAGGGGTTTGAGCATAGGTTCGAGTGACTGACACTTAGAATCTAAAAATAACAAACACACATCACAAAGCTCAAGCAAAAAAGAATTTCCATTGCAAGCAGTCTTAGTACAAAAGAAAGGAGGCCAGCCTCTACAAGGAAGAACAAAAAAAGAAGAAAGAAACAACGAAAATCCGACCCTCACTTGAAGGGTTGGAAGACGTTCTCCATTCCCTGGGTCAGCCCGACCATCTTGACGGTGCTGGCCGGGAGGTCGAGCGGAAGGTGCCCGCCCTGCTTAAGCTGCTCGAGGGTATTGAGCAGTTGCTGCTTAAGCATGGGGCAAAGCCTCCCCGACAGCTGCTCGTAGAAATCTCAGGAGTTGATGTACTCAACCCTCCGAGATTCCCATCGAGCAGCCTCCCCAGCCTTGTAAGCTCGAAACTCCTCGAGCTCCGACCGGGCAGCTTCCAGCTCCGACTGTCTAGCCTCCCAGGTGGCTCGCTGCCCTCGGAGTCGACTCAGCTCCGCCGCTTGAACGTTCAACTCCTCGTCCTGGGTGGCCAACTGGGTCATTAGAGTTGCAATCTTTTCCGCTTGGGCCGCCAGCTACTGGTCCTTGGCAGTCAGATCGGCACGCAAAGCTGAGGCCGACTGGGACACCTCCAGGAGCTCGGCCTTAGCAGTCAACAACTCGTCCCGGGCTTGACCTTCGAGGGTCCAGGCTTTACGCTCGGAGTACTCCAAGTTGGAGATACGATGATGCGCCTGGGCCACGGCCATGTCGGCTGAGTCGAGCTGCGCCCGCGTGCTCTCGAGCTGCTCCTCCGAGTGAGCTAACCGATCTTGCATAGCCAAAACCTCAGCCCGCAGCCCCGCAGCCCGCTCAGAGTCTCCTCATTGGAGACCAGCTGCGCATGCCGGAGCTAAGTCTCCAGCCTTGCCACCCGACAATCCGCTTGGTGTCGAGCCTTGGCACGAGCTATAAAAGACATGGCCAGGCTATAGGTCGAGCCAAAGAGCTGCAAACCATAAACAAAGCTCAGTGGCAAGTCAAGAATAAGCAAGAGGAAGAAAATACAAAAGCAAAATTAGACTTACCTGACTGGCCTCGGAGAGGAAGGCGTTGGCTCGACTGGTCGAGCCCCGGTAATTAGCCTCCCGAAGGCCCTGGTAGAAGTGGTCGCCCAAGGGACCGTACAGATGAATCTCCTGGGCTTTCTCGGTTGGCTCATCGATCGGCCTCTCGTAGCCCATGGCCCGTGGTGGAGACAGCGAACGAGGGCATGACCAAGTACAGAGGTCGTTTCTTCAGAAGAGGGGGGGGGAGGTGGATCCCCCTGGGCCGGCGCCGCTGGAGCACTTGAAGTACCGGCTTGACTCGGAGTGGGGATGAGGGCTGGTGGTCGAGGGGCCGCCTTCTTCTTCTTCTTTGGGGGAGTGCTGGTTGAGGCTCCGACTTAGGGAGTGGCCGAGGGCGCGGCCTCTGAGGTGGCCGGTCGGTCCCTCCGGCGCCTGGTGACCAGAGGCTCGTCCTCCACTTCAACCGGCTCGGGATCCGCGGTCGGCGTAGCTCCATTACCGGAAGAGGAGGACAGATTGGCAGGAGACACAACGAGCGAAGCTGCCTCTCGCTGGGTTAGTTGCTCGTTGACTCAGGATTCCAACTCGACATCGTCCATGTCGAACCCTTCCTCGAGGACAATCGCTAGCATCATGATCGCTGCAAAATAATAAAAGTTTAGTTAGCCAAAAATATTCAAAGGACGGAGAGGAAGCCTTACCGAGTGATCGGGGACGGCGGAACGACACTTGGCTGAGGCCGAACACGTACAAAATCCCCTCACTTAGCAGTTAACCCCCGTGGAAATGTCGACCCTCGATCTTGGACAGGGCCGACTGATAAGAAGGGAGAGTTCGGTAATTTTAGGGGAGAGGGAGAGATGAAGGAAGATCGGAGATCCAGGTGGTGGGCCAGCTCAGGGCCGGGGTAGTATTGATGAAGAAATATCGCTCCTTCCAACCCTTGTTCGAGGTTGGAAGTTTGGACAAGAAAGAGGTCTTAGCTCGGGCTTGAAAGAAGAAATCGCCCAGCTCCTGCCTCTTGGGATAGAAAAAGAAGTAAAAAATCTCAGGCTTGAGGGGGATCTTGTATAGAGTAAAAATAATGACGGAGCCGCACATCAGACGGATGACATTCGGAGTGAGTTGAGAAAGAGGAATCTAAAAAAAGCGACAAACGGAGGAGATGAAGGGGTGGATGGGAAAATAAAGCTCGGCTTGAAGGTGGTCTCGGAAAATTGTATTAAAACTAAGGGGGTGGTCTCAGGACGGTCGGTCGGGTCGGGTAGGCGGATTCGGTAGTCGAAAGAAATGCGATATTCAGCTCGGATTTGATCAAGGTCATGATGGTGGAGCTCGGACACCATGGTAGTATACCACGGGTCCGAGGGGGAAGAGGGAGAGTCCATGGGTGAGGGAGAAGGCGAGAGACCGAGTGAAAAGGGGAAAAACCCGAATGAAAAGGAAAAAGGACTGAGTGAGAAGAAGAACTAACCGAGGGACAAAAAGATTGCCGGAGAAGATGACTGGAAAGAGGATATCGCCGGAACCCTAGCAGAGCGCGCAGCAGCAGCACGACGGTGTCGGAGTGAAAGGCGATGGTAAAAATAGGGGGGCGGTAAAGCCCTATTTATAGGGCCAAGTAGACGAAGACAGCCGTCCGATGGTGATCCAGGGAAAAGGCGGGAAGGAACGGGGACCGTCCGATCAAGCGACACGGCGTCGCACGTGCGTGCCGCCCATTCGCTGAGCCAGGCGACAGTCACTTCGGCGACCGAGTAGCCAGTAGGTAGCAGACACATGGCTCTGCAGTTAAAACGGCAATTAATGCAGGAGATCCTAATCAGCTCGGTGAGAGTCAGGGACCAGACTGATAAGACGGTCGGATGGGACAAGCGTGACGTCCCATGGGGTGACCGGGCCATAGGTTGCGCAGATCGGTCGGGCCGACACTCAGTCGGAAGTGCCAGGCTCGTTCCACACTATGGGTCCAGTCAGTCAGACTCGTTGCCTCCTTCAACTAGACTCGAAGGGGATGCTTATGATCCTGACCTAGCTTACGTGCCGCTCGGTTGGCCAGTCTGGCACCATCCAAGGCCAAGTCGAACCTACCATGTGTGGGAAGACTGATACGAATGGCGGGGGTGAGAATCCTAGGGCTTACTCGGCCCCGGGGCACCCGACTGAACCAGTAGCAAGGTGCACGCCATCCCGAGTCCTAGAGCTGGACGCCGAGTATCCGACCCCGTTCGACACCCCAGATACCTGTGGTGGAGGTCCCGAGCACAAGGCCCCAATAGCCAAGCCCCGCGCCCGCCGATCCCCACTCGTAGTGGCTTAATCGGCGCTCACACAACAACTTACTCACGCGATTCGGACTTAGGTTGATTGACCGCTTCCGAGCCCTCCCTGACTCGAAGAATGCTCCTGAGTCATTCGTTATTTACTGCGACAGACTAAGCGGTGCCGCTCGGTGCCATCTTGTGAGCTGACAATGCCCATGCCCCTGTCTCGGTAGGGTACAGAAGGACAACTGGCACAGATAGGGGTTGTCAGCTCCCCCGGCTATATAAGCTCCTCCCTTCTTCATTCCGTAGGTATGTGCAATCGAGTTTTCAGCCACTGTTCATTGTTTTGTCTTGTTCTTGCGGAGACTGACTTGACCGTCGGAGGGCCTTGCCGGGGATTTTTCCCGGCAGGTTTGCTAACGGTCGTTTTCTACAGACCGGCGTCAACACCGGAGCCAACGTCAGTAGCTCGCGACACTAGGGGACCACTCCACTCTTAGGAATCCACCTCACTCAGCGATAGGATCAAACACAGTTACAGAAAGTATCGAGTAATTTTTATAATATATAAAAATTATCAGCTATCAAAGTTAATAACTAGTTGCTATATATTATAATTATAATATATAGAAGTTAGTTGTTAATTGTTAAATATTGTAAATTTTACACGCTCCATTTATTTTGATAGTCAAAATATTATTTTAATCAGATTATAACTCAACCAAGTAAAATCAAAATAATATCAAGTCTTTATTTTAGAAACTAACAATTAGCTTTCACACGTTGTAAAAGTTACATGTCAACTTCTACACTTGATCCTGTAATATTTATTTGAAATGTAATGATTATCCTATAATTCTAATTATTTATTTTACTTGTTAAAATACTATTTTAACTAAATTATAGAGTAAAATTAAAATATATAGAGTCACTATTATAAAAGTTAACAAATAATTTCTACAATTATAAAAGTTAGTTACTAGATGATACAATTAATTAAGTTTGGCTCGACATATTGTAGGATCCGTGCAGACCGATTAGAGGGGGTGAATATCCCTGCAATAAAAAACTGATCTTTTATCGTTTTTAACAAAGATAGAGATTAGTTAAGTATAAAACTAAACAAACATAACATAAATAATTTACTAAGGAAAGAAGCATTAGAATGTACTTGGTTTGCAACCTGAGTAGTTGTTAATTTAAGGCAAATGAAAAGCTCAACTCCAGAATAACTCCTTGTGGGTAAAGAAGCCTCTTACAGATTCTAAACTTAGAGAAGACTAGAGAAATAAATACAGAAGTTGTTTACAGCTTGATTAATTAAAGACTCCAAGTTAAAGAGTTTATTTATAGCTCTTGGACAATCTTATCGATGTGTTGACGTGACACATCACGGGTGCCCGAGTGTAACATGGGCGCTTAATCAGGGTCAACGTTTATCCACGTCGCAACAGCCGAAACACAACTAGTTGGTGATAGACTCAAGGTCGGGCACCCGAGTTGACTCGGGCGCCTGTATTGTCGAGCACCCGAGTTGATCGGTTATGATCAACCTTTGGTTGACTAGTCTTCTAACGCTTCTTGGTGATTTATGGCCATCTAAAGTTGGATTTACCCGAATCCGTCTTTGGTCTTCTCCTCAAACGGACTTCCTCCCCGGTTTCTCATCCTTCGAACATCGTATACGTCATTCTTGTTCACCGGTGTACTCTTCAGCAAAGCTTGCGCCCTTGAATGCACTAGCTTGTCGGCTCCTTTTCCGTGTCATTCTTCTTGTCTGCTGTGTTTTTCGCTCGACTTCATGCGCTTTTAAGCTCCTACATAATTAGACACTAGGATCAAAACAAACAGCACCTAACTTAACTCAGTTGACAACATCAAAACTACTTACAATCTCTCTTTTTTGATGTGTATCAACCTAAGTTAAGTTAGAAAAAAATATAAATAGTAAAAAAAATAAGTAATAATATTTTTGTAATAACTTATAAAATATATTGCAATTAAAATAATATTTTGCAATTAAAACATTCCCCTTAACTTAATTCTCTTTTCTGCTAGTGAGGGTACTCTGTCCCACTTTTTTGATATCCCCATGTCCCACAATCGTTATTTCTCGCCGGCGGCATGTCCGATCGGCAATCAGAGTCAGGGCAGCGGCTGGAAATTGTCAGCAGTGTTCGATTGCCTATCGGATGTGCTGCTAGCGAGAAATGACGATTGTGAGATACGAGAACATCAAAATTTGAAGATAGAAGATCTGGACTTCTTTTCACCCCCTTTGAACATACTAAAAAATAGTTAAGGGAAAAAAACTTTTAACTTCAAAGATATATTTTGAAACAAAAACTATTTTTAAGGAATTTCAAGGTTAAAACTCAATTTTTGAAAAATAATTATAAAAAATTTTGAGGATATGTCAAAAAATTTTAAGTTTTTCATTGAGTGTGAAAAAATTCAAAAAAATAAATATTTAAAAATTTATTTAAACTTTGAAAAATCATGATAATTTTTTGTAAGAGTCAAAATCCAACGGTTAGTCTTCCAAAATTTCAGTTTTTTAAAATTTAATTTTAAAATATTTTTAAAATTAAAATTTTGAATTTCGATAAAAAAGTTTGTAAAAATTTGTCTACTTTTAGAAAAATTCTCAATTTTTTTTCTAAGTGAAAAAATTGGCATGTTCATCTCTGAAAAACTCGTTTAAAATAAAGTAAAATTTAAACATGTAAAGTACATATCCAGAAAAATCAGATTTTCAACAACAAAATATATATATATATATATATATATATATATATTAAAAAATTAAAGATATGAATTTCTAATAAAATTTGAGAAAAATCATTTAAGCATCGGAAAAAAATTCAAAAAAATTCTCTATAGATAAATATGAATGAAGTCTATCTCAGAACAATCTAAAAATAAATTTATTGCAAACAATAAATTAAAATATAATAAATTTTCTATAAACTTAAATATTCGACAAATAGAAAAATTCTAAAAATGACAAAGAAAAATATCAATTAAAAATTCAAGCACAGACATTATTAGCAAAAAAAAAAAACCTAACAATTCAATATAGATTTAGTGATCCAAATTAAATTTCTACCAATATGATTTATCAAATATTTCGGAGGAATGTAATTTCTAGGAATTTTAGCAATTTGCCCCTTATAATTTCTTACATACCAATTTAGATTTCTATAAAAATTTCTATAATTTAAATTTTAAAAATTATTTGAACATGTAGATTTCTTTTCTAAGGTCTCTATCTATTCTTTTAATTTTTAATTTTCAACATTAATTTTGTGAAATAATTCTAGTGGACATATATTGGATAAATTCAATTTCAATTCTATATTTTCCTTTTTCAAATTAATATCCTTGGTTCGTAACTTACATAAGGACCTACTTAGCATTTGGATGAAATCATATAGTTGACCAGGAAGGAGGTTACGTACCTCACTTACCATATCGGATTCGCAATCTGACGCTCCCCCTTCATCGATGCTCTTGATGCTCATTTCGGATGAGTTTTCGTTGTCCTCTCCTTGGTAACTCGCCATTAATGCAGGACTGATATACTCTTCTATGTCGGATTTCGAGGATGAAGATTCGCTCCATGCCGCCTTTAAGTTTTTTTTGCTTACCAGACTTCTTTTCTTTATTTTCTTCTTCAGTTTCGGAAAGTTATCCTTGACATGTCCTTTCTCTTGACAATTATAGCAGCGAACCTTCCTTTTACTTCTCAGGAGTTTTGTTGCTAACGACTTATTAAATTTATTAGTTTTAAGGAACTTTGAAAATTTACTTACATGTACGCTTTTCCATCCGCATCGAGCGATGTGTCTGAATCTGATCTGTTCTTTTGAGCTTTCACGTCTTTTTGGGTCTCTAGCACTAGGTTCTTGCTTAGGCTTTCTTTTCTTTATCTTACACATCTAGACTCGTGAAGTTCAAATGTTAAAAACAACTCTTCTAACGTACTTACCTTGAGATCTTTCGAAATGTAGTATGTGTTGATTTTTGTTTCAATTTCAAATATTTTGGTGTATGTGTTTGGTCCTACATTGTTAAACTAAGAGAGTTGGAAGGCTTTATATATGAAGTCATTCCTACTATGCTTAGAAAGCTTAGGAAGACCTACACGCATGTGCAGGCTGAGCCCAAACCAGGTGGTTTCGGGGGTATGGCCGGAAATCCATAAACCGGGCACGACGCACGCGATTATCGCGCGCAGGGGGGGTACAAATCCCCAGCCCGTGGGCCTCGCGCTTGCGGGCGGCCCGGTTCGTTTTTGTAGATTTCTGATTATAAACCAATTTAGTTTTTTTCTTTTTTTCTGTTCTTTTATTTATTCTTTTATTTCTTTTATTTTGAGAAACCAACAAGCGCGACTTTCCTCAGCGTTGCGCACGACGCGACGCCTCGCGGCCTCAGTGCGAACTCGAAGAGGCACTCAGTGTCTCTTCGGATCTATAAAAGAAGGGGAAGAATGCAGAGAACTCATTCACTGCTTCTCTTCTCTTCGAGCATCTCCTCTTCTCTTCGTGCGTTTCTTCGGTTTTGGGTCTTGAGGCTTCGCCTTGTGCGATCTGAGTTTGTCTCCGAGGGCAGCGTTCGTCTTGGAGTGCACCTACGAACGCCGCGTGGTTGTCGGATCTTGGGAGAGTTTTGCCAGGAGCCTTTGCACCATAGGGCAGCAATCAATTCTCTAAGGACAGTCGGCACGCCGGCGCTTCAACCGGATAACTATTCCTAACTCTGCACTTTTCTTATCAGATTCCTGCATCTATATATTTTACTGTCTACTTAAGTGCCTGCTTATTTTATTTTTTACAATCTTAGAGAATTGATTTGTGCCTAAGTAGACATGTTCAATATTAGAACGTCGGGGTCTGATGAGGCTAGCGCCAAACCCGAGAGGTTTTCCGGGCAAAACTTCAAACGTTGGCAACAACGGATGAAGTTTTGTCTTACTACGCTGGGGCTTTTCTCCGTTATAGAATCGGATCCTCCTTCGCCTGATGAAGAAGAACCTGCCCGTAGTGCTTCCACCGAGAGGTTTAAACAGAGGGATTATCTCTGCCATGGGAGAATCCTGTCTGCCCTCTCAGACGCACTATTTGATGTGTATTGCTCTACAACCTCGGCCAAAGAGTTATGAAAATCTTTGGATAAAAAATATAACTCCGAGGACTCTGGTTTAGAGAAGTACACCGTGGGGAAGTTCTTAAACTTCAAAATGGTTGAGGGTAAATCAGTCATTGAGTAGACCCATGAATTTCAAATTTTGATTCACGGTCTTGCTGAGGGAGATATGCCGATACCCGAGAAACTTCAAGTCTTGTCTATCATCGAAAAGTTGCCTCCGAGTTGGGAAGATTTTGGCATGACACTTAAACACAGGAGAGGTAAAATCTCTCTTGAAGATTTAATGATTGCCTTAAATATCGAGGAAGAACATCGGAAGCAACATAAGGATGATGATAAGGGGATACCTATGGAATTTGCTCCAAAGGCAAATGTGGTGGTCTCTTCTGACAAGAACAAGTTCAAAAACCAAAAAATGAAGAACAAAATGAAACCCAAATCAAAGGTTCAGAAGAAGCATGGAACTAGGCCGTGCTGGGCTTGTGGACAAGTTGGACATTTTGCCAAATTCTGTCCTGAGCGGAAGGACAAGAAGAAGAACCAAGGCAATGTGCCCAACACCAAGGCACAGGTCAATGTTGTGACCAGCACCAGCAATGGGTTTGTTTCCTTTAACCCCGAACTAAATTTGATTTATCAACCCAATGAGTGGTTAGTTGATAAAGGTGCTAATATGCACTGTTGTGCTGATCGTTCTGCCTTCCTTACTTATCAGGTAATTGAAGGCCCTTCCGTAACCATGGGGAATCATTCTGCAGCCAGAGTGTTAGGGATTGGACGAGTTGACTTAAGGTTTACCTCAGGGAAGGTCCTGTCACTGCATGAGGTGCATCATGTTCCAGCGGTCTAACGGAATTTGATTAGCGGGTTAAAATTAGTTCGTGCTGGTTATGAGCTAAACTTCAAATGTAATAAAGTTGTATTGTTATATTTAGGAACCTTTATTGGAAAGGGTTACCTTAATGAAGGTTTATTTAAACTCAATGCTGAAAATACGACTATAAATAAAACTAGTGATATTGGTTGTTCATATAACATTGAGTCTTATAATGTGTGGCATGATAGATTAGGACATGTTAATTTTCAAACTATAAAAAAGATGATGAATCTTGACATGATACCTAAGCATGCCATAAATGATAAGAAAAAATGTGAAGTTTGTGTGCAATATAAACAACCCCGTAAACCCTTCAAATCAGTTGATAGAAATTCTAATATTTTAGAATTAATTCATACTGACTGCTGTGAGTTTAACGGTATAATAACGAGAGACCATAAAAGGTATTTCATTACCTTCATTGATGATTACTCTCGTTATTGCTATGTTTATTTGCTAAAAATTAAAGATGAAGCTTTAGATAAATTTATGATCTTCAAATCTGAAGCTGAAAATCAATCAAACCAAACCATTAAGAGGATAAGGTCTGATAGGGGTGGAGAGTTCACCTCAAACATGTTTCAAAAATTCTGTCAAGATTCAGGTATAATTCATGAGGTCACTGCTCCATATAGTCCTCAATCTAATGGTGTAGCAGAACGTAAAAACCGAACCCTTGAAGATATGATTAATTCCATGTTAGGCAGTTCTGGGTTACCCAACTTCTTATGGGGGGAGGCTCTATACAGTGTTTGTCATGTGTTAAATAGAGTACCAATGAAGTCAAGGGATAAAAGCCCATATGAACTTTGGAAAGGTCGAAGGACAAGTTTGAAATACCTTAAAGTGTGGGGGTGCCTTGCAAAAGTACTAGTACCTGAACATAAGAGGAAAAAACTTGGTCAAAAAACTGTAGATGGTGTCTTCTTGGGTTATGCTCAGAATAGTTCTGCATATAGGTTTCTGATTATTAAATCAGAAATTTCTGAATAGATGCAAACACTATTGTAGAACTTCGTGATGCTACATTCTTTGAGGATATATATCCTATGAAGACTAGAACACCTCAGTCTATTTCTAGTACTCCTACTAGAGATGACTCTGCCTCCATAGAGGTCCCATTATCCTTAGTGGGTGTACCTTCCTCAAGTCACTCTAGATTAGATGAATCTAGTGAGTGTACAGAATTGAGAAGGGGCAAGAGGCAATGTATGTCTAAGGATTTAGGCCAAGACTTTATCACCTATAATATAGAAGGTGACCCTGTGACATATAGAGATGCTATGGCTTCTCCTGAAGCTAAGCACTGGAAAGAAGCTATTAAAAATGAATTGGACTCTATTATCTCTAATGCCACTTGGGAGTTAGTAGATTTGCCTCCTGGTTGCACCACCATTGGATGTAAATGGGTGTTTAAGAGGAAGTTAAAAACTGATGGGTCAGTAGATAAGTTCAAAGCCCGCCTGGTTGCTAAGGGATTCAAACAGAAAGAAGGGATTGACTATTTTGACACTTATTCCCCTGTTACCAGAATTACTACAATCCGAGTATTGATAGCATTAACATCCATATATCATCTTGAGGTCCATCAAATGGATGTCAAAACGGCATTTCTTAATGGAGATCTTGAAGAAGAGATATATATAGATCAGCCAGAGGGATATGTAGTTTTGGAAGTGAGAATAAAGTCTGTAAGTTAGTAAAATCTCTTTATGGTTTGAAGCAAGCCCGAAAGCAATGACACGAAAAATTTGATAGAGCTATGCTATCATTTGGCTTTGAAATTAATGACTCTGATAAATGCGTATATACTAAAATGAAAGGTGATAAATGTATCATTTTATGTTTATATATAGATGATATTTTACTTTTTGGATCTAACCTTTCAATTATTAACGAGACCAAGGCTCTCTTAAGTGGTAAGTTTGATATGAAGGATATGAGTTGTACTGATGTGATTTTAGGGCTGAAGTTGACTCGCTCAACTGATGGAATAGCAATTTCTCAGGCACACTATGTTGAGAAAGTGTTAGAGAAATATGGCTATAGCCACATAAAATCTGTAGTCACACCCTATGATCCTTCGAAGACTCTCCACAAGAATAAGAGTGGCGTGACTGTGTCTCAATTAAGATATTCCCAAATAATTGGTAGTCTAATGTATTTGGCAAATTGTTCTAGACCTGATATTTCGTTTGCTATAACTAAATTGAGCAGGTTTACCAGCTGTCCGGACAGAACACATTGGGATGCATTAGACAGAGTACTCAGATACCTAAAGGGTACTATATCCTTGGGCTTGTGCTATGGGAGGTTCCCTGCAGTCTTGGAGGGATATAGTGATGCCAGTTGGATCGCTGACACTACTGAGTGTAAAGGCGTTACTGGCTATGTTTTTACACTTGGAGGCGGTGCGGTTGCTTAGAGGTCTGTTAAACAGACGATCATATCCCGTTCTACATCTGAGGCAGAATTGTGTGTTTTGGATACCACAGTAACTGAAGTTGATTGGCTTAAGGGTCTTCTTACTGAGATTCCCTTGATTATGAAGCCAATACCTCCTATCTCAGTGAACTGTGATAATCAAACAACAATAGCTCAAATTAGAAGCTCCAAGTATAACCAGAAACAGAAGATACATGTACGAATAAGATTGAAGTCTGTTCGTGAGCTAGTGTCTCTAGGAGTGGTGTCATTGGACTTTGTAAGTTCAAAAGACAATATTGCTGATCCACTCACAAAAGGACTTGATTCTGAGAAAATCAAGAGATCCAGTAAGGGAATGGGACTGAGGCCTATTCTGGTTTCATCTATAGTGGCAACCCAACCTATTTGATTGGAGATCCCAAGAAGTAGGTTCAATGTGGTATAAACAAGCTATAAGGGTGAACCGTAAGCATAAATTGTTTGAGATATAATCTCAAAGTCTCTTCCCTAGATAGATGCTTGACTGCTAGTAAGGATGAGCTTAAGGCTCTTAATGAGTTCTAGGTCTTTATGACAGGATGCTTGCAGTACATCCTTGGAGAACTCACCTATGTAAGTGTAACTGTGAGGCCGCAGTGTGGGGGGTCTGGGCAACTCTCCTTAACACTTATGAAACAAGATTCGGTGGCATGGTCGTAATGCACCAACCCAGAAGGATTCAACCGTCGCATGTGATGAGTTGTTGCCAATTGATTTTCACATATTAAAGGTTTAAGTTCAAGATTTAGTTCACTTCAAACATGTGTGAATAAGATTGGTTTACTGAGGTGAAAATTCAAACCGGAAGGTATTTTCACTGAAAGCTCATTACGACAAAGCCTCAAGACCTGTTTTTCTACCAAAATAATTTGAAATTTGTGGGGGATTGTTGATTTTTGTTTGAATTTCAAACATTTTGGTGTATGTGTTTAGTCCCACATTGCTAAGCTAAGAGAGTTAGAAGGCTTTATATATGAAGTCATTCCTACTATGCTTAGAAAGCTTAGGAGGACCTACACGCATGCGCGGGCTGAGCCCAAACCAGGTGGTTTCAGGGGGTCTGGGCCAGAAATCCATAAACCGGGCGCGACGCACGCGATTATCGCGCGCATGGGGGGTGCAAATCCCCAGCCCGTGGGCCTCGCGCTTGCTGGCGGCCCGGTTCATTTTTGCAGATTTCTGATTATAAACCAATTTAGTTTTTTTTTCCTTTTTTTCTGTTCTTTTATTTATTCTTTTATTTCTTTTATTTGAGAAACCAACAGGCGCGACTTTCCTCAGCGTCGCGCACGGCTCGACGCCTCGCGGCCTCAGTGCAAACTCGAAGAGGCACTCAGTGTCTCTTCGGATCTATAAAAAAAGGAGAAGAATGCAGAGAACTCATTCACTGCTTTCACTGCTTCTCTTCTCTTCGAGCATCTCTGTAGGACCGGTGCCGTCGATAGAGGGGGGGTGAATATCGATCGTGAAAACCTTTCGCGGAGAACTCGTGAAAAACTCGTTCGTTCTAGACTTAGAATATTAGTAACGCAGCGGAAAATAAATAGAACGAAAAACAAGACAGTGACACGGCGGATTTTTACTTGGTTCCCGACCCCCCAGAGTCAGTACATCCAAGTCCTATGCACGGGAACGCCCGTCCACTATTGGTCTCCTTTCCGGACTTTCCGGAGGCGGAGAAACCTGACTTATAGTGCAGAATTACAAGCAATAATATGGAAATTTAAGTACAGTAATTAAAAAGCAAACCAACGAGAAAAGGTCTGAAGCTCGGCCGATCTGGACCTCCGAAGTGCCGCGCACCTCCTCCTAGAGCCTCCCGGTCGTAGAGCCTCGTTTCTAGCGCGTTGTCGTCGGTCAGAATGATCAGAACAGTGTTTGGCAGTTGTGTCTGAAGCAGAAGGGTCGAAGCCCTTTATATAGGCCTCCTGGGGGCGCCCTGGACGCTGGGGGCGCCCCGGAAGACTCGGCCCCGGACGCTCCGGGCGCCCCCGTGAGGGCTTATCCTATGTTCTGACTTCGAGACTGCAAGATAGCTACTAATCCGGGCGCCCCGGTTGACACCTGTTCTGCTTGCGTCACCTTTTCTGCCACTTTAGCACTGTCTGGGGGCGCCCCCACTGCTGGGGGCGCCCTGGTTGCATGGGGGCGCCCTGGTTAGGGCCTCCAGCAAGCTGCTTTGTCTCCGGTTCTTGATACCTGCAAGATACACAAACACAAAGCATAGATACATATAATGTTAGCCTTAAGGACTTGGTTCGGACTTCGGATTTGCACGAAACCCTAGGTCGAACCGGCACGAGTTCCTATCCCCGAGAACTCGCCCTTCACCTACTCCTTTCAGGAGACGGTTGCCACCCAGCCCTTTGGGTGGACTTTTACTTAGCTTCCGATACCTCCGGACCTCGAGACGCCCAAACCCTGACCCGTCTCTACTCCTGTCCTTAGTCATCGCTCAGCTAAGTTGCTCAGTCCCTTGGACTAAGACTTCCTTACCTAGCAGTCCTTCGCCAGGTGCCTAGCAGCCCTTCGCCAGGTCTTCATTCCCTAGCTGCCCTTCGCTAGGTGCCTAGCAGCCCTTCGCTAGGTCTTTTATGCCTAGCAGTCCTTCGCTAGGTGCCTAGCAGCCCTTCGCTAGGTCTTCTATGCCTAGCAGCCCTTCGCTAGGTGCCTAGCAGTCCTTCGCTAGGTCTTTAGGTTACGATACCTAGCAGGCCTTCGCTAGGTGCCTAGCAGCCCTTCGCTAGGTCTTAGGGTTATGATACCTAGCAGCCCTTCGCTAGGTGCCCAGCAGCCCTTCGCTGGGACTTAGGGTTTCGATGCCTAGGTTAACTAGGACTTTTCTTCAGCTTTGGTTATTTCTCTCTTATTCCCCTTTGTCTGTTCAATGTACCACTGACTTAAGTGTATTGTCAAACATTAAAACACTTAAAGAGGAATATCATTGATGCAACTTGCACCAACAATCTCCCCCTTTTTGATGTTTGACAATAACTTAAGTTAGATTGGTTTAAGGGGCTAACTTACTATCCTTGGGATCAAACTAAAACATGACTTTAGTTTTGAAAAACATTTTGATTAAATGGTCCTTTGGTAAGAATCCAAAAAATTTCTAACTTAAGCACACCTCTCCCCCTTTGTCATACATCAAAAAAAACTTGCACCAACAATGAGAGTATTTTTGAAGATACTTAGTATAAAATTTTGAAAGCATGGCATAAAACTAATACATAAGTATTTTGAACTTAGACAACATAGACAATATTTTTGAGAAAATGCCAAATATTTTGAAAGATGATCTTTGAGGCATGCAACTACCTTTGAAGAATAATAGATTCAGCAGTTTTGAACAATGATATTTTGAAAAATAATAAGTAATTTTTGAAAAATATAAGTACCTTTGAAAAATGTATTGAGTTTTTTGAAAAGAGTAGGTACTTTTGAAATATATATATATATTTTTTTAAATTAAGTACTTTTGAAAGAATATTAGACTTTGAAAGACATAAGTACTTTTGAAAACATAATATTTGACTTCACTTGGATTATTTTCCAGTCTGACACCATCCTAGGAAACCTTGTTGACTACAAGGACATTTCCTAAGTGTCCTGGAAGTTTTCCAACCTAGGTAAATATTATTTCAAAAATTTCATAAGTCACAGAATGTAAGTTAATTTTGAAAAATATAAGAATTTTAAAGTTATAATACTTGATTCGGTTTATCTTCCAGTCTGACACAATCATAGGAAACCTTGTTGACTACAAGGACATTTTCCTAAGTGTCCTGGAGGATTTTTCAAACTCAAAATATTATTTCAAATTGATCAAAATCAGATGAATTTTTAAAAAATTGATAGCATTTTAAAATAATACTTATGTTTTCAATAGGATTTTGAAAATACCGCGCATGAAAACATTTGAAATATTCAATAATTCTTTTAATTTGACCTCCCCCTAAACTTGACCCAGTCCTGGGAAGCTTGTTGACCACAAGTACTCTTCCTCTGAGTCTTAAGGTTTGATTTAAATTAAAGAAATTATCTAATAATTAATCAACATTATTTCAGAAGTTTGATTTATACTCCCCCTAAAGTTGACACATCCTAGGAGTCCTTGTAGATTATGAAGTGGACCTTCCTCTGTGTCTTTAGGGTTTATCAAAATCAAACAAGATAGATAAATTTTACGACATAAACCTTTTTCTAAAAACACAAGTGATAACGATTTAAAGCTCAGTTTTCGAAAGGTATTTTCAAATAATAGTAATTTTGCAGTGTAGTTTTCGAAAGCCAAAAAAAAAACTCCCCATGTATCCGATACCGTTTGACTCTATCTAAGTGCCTTAAGGAACTTTAGTGTTGTCCTAAGAGGCTTGTGTTTAATTGCGTGAGTCAAACAATTTTTGAAAAAAGTATAATATGTATATTCAATCAGACAAGCATGAATTCCATAAAAACATTATTATGTTGAAACACTATTTTGAAAATATATTTTTAGAAAAATATTCTAATGATTTTGAAAAACAATTTTGAAAAATATTTTTCAATTTATTAGTCCTTAACATCTCACCCATTTTAGATGTATCAATACAACAAGCATGGTTGCCTTATAGGTGTATTGTGAGATGCTTGATTTATTTTTCTTAATTTATTAACTCTAAGAATTAATTGAAGCTTGTGTTAGATTTGAATTTAACAAAGAATAATTTGAATTTGAAATTCAAAAATTGGCTTCCAGGTCTTGGCGAGGCACTAGGCCTTCTTTGGCCGTAGCCTTATGGGATCATCCACCCTTTCCTTGACAAAGTCGTTTAATGAAGTTTCATTTTCAAAATTAATCTTTGAAAAAGTTCTGGTTTAACTAGTTTGGGTTTTGGATCGGTAGCTTCGGCTAGTTTCACCAGTCTAAAGAGACCAAGTGAACTTGATCTTATTAGAATTGGTTTCCCTAACGTACTATCATCTCACCGCCACCCAATACTAGGTTGATCAAGTTTCAATTATTCTTTTTCCTATAGCCGTTCTAATATATGCATAAAATTTAAATATGCATGACATGTCATATATTTTAAAAGAATAGCAAATGCATGTCATGGCAGTTATGCATGAGTCAAACAAGTCAAATAATTTTATTTAAGTTTTTAAAATGTATCAAATTCCCGATTTGATACCTGTCGAGTGAACCCGCGAATATGTCAAACCCACTTTGACATATTTAATGTTATTAATTTTAATTGTTATACTTTGGGTAAAATTTTAGTTTTAGTTCGAGTTTATGTTATTTAAGTTTTAATTGGATTTAATTAAGAATTAATCGATGTTTGAATTTAAAGTCAAATTTTAATTGGAGTAAATTGAATTAATTAAGTTTATATGAATTAATTTGAATTTAATTGAATTTTACTTAAATTATTTGAATTAATTTAAATTGTTTAAGATTTAATTAATTAATTTGAATTTGAATTATTAAGAATTAATTAATTCGAATTTGAATTATTAAGAATTAATTAATTTGAATTTAAATTATTAAGAATTAATTAAGATTTAGTTTGAATTTAATTAGGATTTAATTAAGATTTAATTTGAATTTAGTTAGGATTTAATTAAGATTTAATTTGAATTTAATTAAGATTTAATTTTAATTTAATTAGGATTTAATTAAGATTTAATTTGAATTTAATTAGGATTTAATTAAGATTTAATTTGAATTTTAATTTAAATTTAATTTGAATGTAATTTGGATTTAATTATGATTTAATTAAGATTTAATTTGGATTTAATTATGATTTAATTAAGATTTAATTTGAATTTAATTAAGATTTAATTTTAAATTAATTAAATTTCGAATTAGGATTTAATTTAATTTAATTTAATTTCGAATTAGGATTTAATTTTATTTAATTTAATTTCGAATTAGGATTTAATTTAATTTAATTTGAATTTTTTAAGGTTATAATGATTAATTAATAATTGTGGGTTTAAATTCATCATTTTCATTATTTCAAAAATTTATTCTTCATCTTTATCTTTCTTTTCAAGTTTTTCTAATAATTTTGATTTATTCGAATTTTTATAATTTTTATTGATTATGGCCCTAATCTTGGATAGTTCAATATCCTCCTTGAGATTAGGTTTTTCAATATCCTCACAGTAGGTGGAGTAAATTGGGCCACTAGTTAAAGTTTTATAATAATATTCAATATTATCTATAATTAAATTATTATCTAGGAGAATTTTATCTTCACCATTATCTTTGGAATTATCCTCAAATATATCTTCAATATTTTCCAGAAATTAATCTCTAGATTATCCTTAGAATTAATTTCTGGATTATCTTTAAGATTTTCAGATTCAGATTCAGATTTGTACAATGTATTTTCAAATTTGAATCTGTAATTATCTAAAGAATTTTAAGATTTAGAATTATCCTTAAGATTTTCAAATTTGAATTCGGGATTAATTTCAGATTTAAAACTAGAATTAATTGTATCATTATCTGTAGAATTATCAGAGTTTATTTTAGATTTAATATCAGAATTAATTTTAGCAATTATTGAATTGGTATTAATAATTAAATAGTTAATTTTGGATATTTTAATCATATCCGTATTTTCTAATTTTTCATGCAAAATATTTAATCTACAATGCAGTAAATTTAATTTTTCAGAAAAATTAACTGAATTATCTAAAGACAGTGCAGGAAATTGTAAGACTTTTGGAACGTAAATCTTACGTACCTTCGCCGGACACTTGTTTTTGTAGTGTCCGTATTTCTTGCATTTGAAGCACTGTACGTGACTTTTGTCCCTCCGGTTTCCTGGTGCTGGTACCTCCTTTGCCGCCGGTGACGAACGATTCTTACGAGTAGGGCACTGATTTTTGTAGTGCCCTCTCTCCCTGCATGTGAAACAAATAATATACGATTTAAAATTAGACATTAAAAAAATGTACCTGATTCACCCCTGGGCTCCCCCTCAACTCCTGGCGTCGTTGCTCCGTCGGCGGTTAGTCCGGTGAAGAGCGGCTCGGCTCTGATACCAATTGTAGGACCGGTGCCATCGATAGAGGGGGGGTGAATATCGATCGTGAAAACCTTTCGCGGAGAACTCGTGAAAAACTCGTTCGTTCTAGACTTAGAATATTAGTAACGCAGCGGAAAATAAATAGAACGAAAAACAAGACAGTGACACGGCAGATTTTTACTTGGTTCCCGACCCCCCAGGGTCAGTACATCCAAGACCTATGCACGGGAACGCCCGTCCACTATTGGTCTCCTTTCCGGACTTTCCGAGGCGGAGAAACCCGACTTACAGTGCTGAATTACAAGCAATAATATGGAAATTTAAGTACAGTAATTAAAAAGCAAACCAACGAGAAAAGGTCTGAAGCTCGGCCGATCTGGACCTCCGAAGTGCCGCGCACCTCCTCCTGGAGCCTCCCGGTCGTAGAGCCTCGTTTCTAGCGCGTTGTCGTCGGTCAGAATGATCAGAACAGTGTTTGGCAGTTGTGTCTGAAGCAGAAGGGTCGAAGCCCTTTATATAGGCCTCCTGGGGGCGCCCTGGACGCTGGGGGCGCCCCGGAAGACTCGGCCCCGGACGCTCCGGGCGCCCCCGTGAGGGCTTATCCTATGTTCTGACTTCGAGACTGCAAGATAGCTACTAATCCAGGCGCCCCGGACGTCCCGGGCGCCCCGGTTGACACCTGTTCTGCCTGCGTCACTTTTCTGCCACTTTAGCACTGTCTGGGGGCGCCCCCACTGCTGGGGGCGCCCTGGTTGCATGGGGGCGCCCTGGTTAGGGCCTCCAGCAAGCTGCTTTGTCTCCGGTTCTTGATACCTGCAAGATACACAAACACAAAGCATAGATACATATAATGTTAGCCTTAAGGACTTGGTTCGGACTTCGGATTTGCACAAAACCCTAGGTCGAACCGGCACGAGTTCCTATCCTCGAGAACTCGCCCTTCACCTACTCCTTTCAGGAGACGGTTGCCACCCAGCCCTTCGGGTGGACTTTTACTTAGCTTCCGATACCTCCGGACCTCGAGACGCCCAAACCCTGACCCGTCTCTACTCCTGTCCTTAGTCATCGCTCAGCTAAGTTGATCAGTCCCTTGGACTAAGACTTCCTTACCTAGCAGTCCTTCACCAGGTGCCTAGCAGCCCTTCGCCAGGTCTTCATTCCCTAGCTGCCCTTCGCTAGGTGCCTAGCAGCCCTTCGCTAGGTCTTTTATGCCTAGCAGTCCTTCGCTAGGTGCCTAGCAGCCCTTCGCTAGGTCTTCTATGCATAGCAGCCCTTCGCTAAGTGCCTAGCAGTCCTTCGCTAGGTCTTTAGGTTACGATACCTAGCAACCCTTCGCTAGGTGCCTAGCAGCCCTTCGCTAGGTCTTAGGGTTATGATACCTAGCAGCCCTTCGCTAGGTGCCCAGCAGCCCTTCGCTGGGACTTAGGGTTTCGATGCCTAGGTTAACTAGGACTTTTCTTCATCTTTGGTTATTTCTCTCTTATTCCCCTTTGTCTGTTCAATGTACCACTGACTTAAGTGTATTGTCAAACATTAAAACACTTAAAGAGGAATATCATTGATGCAACTTGCACCAACAATCTCCTCTTCTCTTCGTGCGTTTCTTCGGTTTTGGGTCTTGAGGCTTCGCCTTGTGCGATCTGAGTTTGTCTCCGAGGGCAACGTTCATCTTGGAGTGCACCTACGAACGCCGCGTGGTTGTCGGATCTTGGGAGAGTTTTGCCAGGAGCCTTTGCACCATAGGGCGGCAATCAAATCTCTAAGGACAATCGGCACGCCGGCGCTTCAACCGGATAACTATTCCTAACTCTGCACTTTTCTTATCAGATTCCTGCATCTATATATTTTACTGTCTACTTAAGTGTCTGCTTATTTTATTTTTTACAGTATGAGTCTACAATCGAAGACCAATCCTACGTCCGTGGGAATGAGTTCAGTGCATATCTGATTGTGTTGCGGTTTGAGATTGATTCTCAAAGGTTGATGAGTCCGGTTATCAATTCCTTGGTTCATGCATGCAGTCGTGCTATCGTTTCTCCAATGTCCATCCGGAGATTTATCAGTTGATTCAGTAGAAGATCTCATTGTGCTAGTTTTGCTTTTGACATCCCTTCATGCAGTCCCAAGAACTTCTCCCAAAGTTCTTTTGCCGATTTGTAAGCACTGATCCGATTGACTTCTTATAACAGCAAGACATTTAACAGATGGAATTCTACTTTGTCGTTGGCCACAAAGTCTGCTTGCTACTTTTTAGTCCATTGGAGTTCTTCTTTTTCTTTTCTGTCGTTATCATTTGGTACTACAAAATCGAATTTAATTATTAATAAAATATCGAAGTTGGTTTTAAAGAATACCTCCATTTTGCACTTCCAAAGTGCAAACTCTCCTTTGAACTTAGGTGGCCATATATGTTACTTTAGTTGGGCTCACCCAAATTCGTCTCCGACTTTCTTCACGAACGGACTCCCTCCCCAACTTCTCATCCCTTGGGGGTTGCGTACACCCTTCTGGTCCACCGGTGTACTCATCTATAGAGCTTGCGTCCCTCGGATGCATTGAGCTCGTTGGCTCCCTTCGGTGTCATCCTTCTCGACTTCCTATGCTCCTAAGATCCTGCACACTTAGACACAGGGATCAAAATAAACAGGACCTATCTTGACTCAGTTGACCAAATCAAAACTATCCCAAGGTACTTATACATATTACTTAGTAAACGATGTACATGTTCTATGGTTAGTTAAAGTTTGGTTGTCCAAAACATTCTCCATGAAAGACATGGGAGAAGATAATGGTACAGTTTGCACTAACGGTCAAACTCATGTTTTGATGAATGACAAATAGGTTAAAATTAGGTTTGCTATTTTCTAATTTTGTTACCGAGGGTACAGAATTGAAAGGCTTAGGACCTGACACTAGGTTTAAGTCCAGGGTGGTTGAGTCCTGACAGGAAGTCTAGTTAGGTCTGCGGGGCCTGACAACTGGTTGAAGCTTAAGTTAGTGGAGACTTAGTATGAAGTCCAGCTAGGTCTGCGGGACCTGACAGTTGGTTGAAGACCTGATGGGTTAAAAAGCTAAGTAAATCTATATAAAATAATTGAGGTAAGTCACTTAAAGAGCGAATTCTGGTGAAGACGAATCTCGGGAAGGGACATTAGGCACGGTCCAACTTATAACCATTTTGGAGCTCTAAGCTAAGATCTTAATTGGATCCTGGTCTTGAAAAGATAGGGTCTATATAATACTAAATTTACTTAGTACAAATTACACTTGTGCTAAACTTATATTGCAGGAAATTTGTTGTTTTAGACTAACATGGTTTTGTAGGGGTATTTCTGTAAAATTGAGTATCGGATGAACAGTACCCAAGGCGCCTCAGTTGAGACTGGAGGCACCTAGAGTGGTTGAGGGCCCTCCACGCAATCTTTGCTGAAGATGAGATTTTAACGAACTGAGACGTCTTAGGTTGGATCCAATGCACCTCAGTTGGGAACTGAGGTGCCTCGAAGTGCATTTAAGGTGCCTTCCAGAGGATAAGAGGCGAAGACGTAGGATTCGGATTGGGATCAGATTTGCCTTATCTGAGATGTCTCAGTTGGGAACTGAGACGCCTTAGATACCCTTTATAAGGGTGTCTTGTCGAGAGTTTCAAATAATCAATTACGTCAATTCTTTCTACTTCATTTGTGCTTCTACGTTCGTTCTGCTTCCACATCTTCCTGCTGCGGCCTTGCTACGAATCGTCTACATCCGATCGCTGCCGAAAGACCGACGCCAACACATGAGCTAATCAGATCATACTACAGTGTTGGGTAACGAATTTCAGTTCAATTATTCTGTACTTAAATTACTCTAAGTAGGAAGTGTAGGGTTGTTACACTTCCTATTCCCTTTGTACTCAATCCCTCTATTGGGAGTTTACCGGTAAAGGATATTAGTGGTTTTTTCGTTGGAAAGGTCTATGTTGTTGATGCAGTCTGATCCTGATTGTTGTTTTGGTGTTGACATCGATTTTAGTTTAGATTGATGATTATGATTATGATTATGATTGGGTTTAAGTCCTGGTCGTGGACTAGGCATACCTAGTGGAACTAGGTTTGATAAAATCCTAGCTTGGAGGGCTAGGTGTGGAAAAGTCCTAACTTGGAGGGTTGGGTGAAAAGTCCTAGCTTGGAGGGCTAGGTGAAAAGTCCTAATTTGGAGGATTAGGTGAAAAGTCCCAACTTGGAAGGTTAGGTGTGAAAAATCCTAGCTTGGAGGGCTAGGTGTGAAAAATCCTAGCTTGGAGGGCTAGGTGTGGAAAAGTCCTAACTTGGAAGGTTGGGTGAAAAGTCCTAGCTTGTAGGGCTAGGTGAAAAGTCCTAACTTGAAGGGTTAGGTGAAAAGTCTCAACTTGGAGGGTTAGGTGAAAAGTCCTAGCTTGGAGGGCTAGGTTGATGAAATCCCGGCTTGGAGGGTCAGGTCCTAGCTTGGAGGGCTAGGTTGGAGCCTCTGGATCGGTCTAGTGACCGATCAGGGAGGTTGGCACGGTGCTCCTTCGTGGATCGGTCTGGTGACCGATCCAGCGATGAATGATCGGTCTGGTGACCGATCAGGGAGTATGCGTTTCACTCACTGCACAGCTCCTGATCGGTTTGGTGACCGATCAGGGAGCCCACAAGTGGGTTGAGTTCCCCTGTTGCTCTGCTCCTGATCGGTCACCGGACCGATCAGGGAGCATCCAGTAAGTTTTTGGGAACCTCACTGATCTGCTCCTGATCGGTCTGGTGACCGATCAGATTGAACGATTAACTGTCGCGAGGTTTCTCACCTTGACCGATCAGGCTGGAGCCTGATCGGTCTGGGATCAGCCTGATCGGTCTGGTGACCGATCAGCCAGTGAATTCCTGGCGGGATTGTGGGAAGTTGATTTCCGGATCGGTTTGGTGACCGATCTGGTGACCGGTCTGTTGGGTATGGCTTGGTGGGTTTCCTAAGCAAATACCTAGTCGATCTGAGAGACCTCTCTATGCCTACGGATTAAAAATTAATCCGAGTGAAGAGCCGTCTCCCATCGACCATCTCGTGCCGTATCGAATGATTCAAATTGCAACTTAGCCAATTACCAAAATTGGTCTTGCAATTTGCTCGACCGTTCGACCGCGGAAAAGGCGACGAGTTGATCGCCAGCTTTTGTGTTTATGGTCGGGGTCCAGTTAAATAATTATTTACTATGATTCGCAATCAAAATAATTAAATAACAAACATGAAATGACGAGACAAATATATAAGCCACAAAATAACGTAACGAAAGGAGCCGAGGAAGAATATACCTTCCGTTACCTTACGATCTTCTACCGTATAACCCTCCCCTCTTGGACGTCGTGTGGGCGACGATCTACCAAGAACTGTGGTCACCAAGTTGATCCCTTCTCCTTGCGCCAACTAATCCCTTATTAAAAGGATACCGCCGGCCGCTCGCTTGGAGAAACAAGCTACTGTTCTGCTCCAAGAAAATTGCCGAGACAATTTTCCTCCCTTCTCTCAAGAAATTGCCGTAAGGCAATTGTCTTCCTCACCTCCAAGAAAATTGCCGACAGGCAATTGTCTTCCTCAGAAAAATTGCCGTGGAGAAGCTCACTTTTTTTCCCTCGCTCACAGCAGGCGGCAATTTATTTGCCTTAGGCGCACGGGCTCACGGCAAGAAACGCCAAGAGGCAATTTTAATTGCCTTGGAAACCGTGCCTTGGCAAATTAATTGCCTTCGTTGGAGCAATGCAACGCATGAGCAAAATAATTTCCATGGAACGGCAAGAAACGCTAAGAGGCAATTTTAATTGCCTTGGAAACCGTGCCAAGAAAAAAACTTCTTTCTCCACAACGTCGAGATTAATTGCATGCACGATGCAATTAATTTGTAGAGGAATTGCTCACTTTGAGCAGTTAATCTCCTCAAGATTAATTGCATGCAATGCAATTAATTGGAGAAGAACGGCTCCCTTCGAGCAATTTTTCTAACTCCCTGCCGTTCGGCGCCGCAAGAGAGAAAGAGGGAAGAGAAGAGATCTATTGGATTAATTTGATCAATCATCAACTTGGTTCTATGCCACCATGGGGTATTTATAGGGCTACGATAGGGACCATGAGGAGGAGTTGGATCTTGGCCTGCTAATGGACCCGGTCCATTAAGAGGATTCATTCCACTAGAGGGCCCTCGTTGAATTACCTCACCAACTCTCATATTTACATATGGGCTCCACTTATTACAAGTCGTCCATCCCCCCGTGTTTAAGATTTCGAATACCCGTTAATTAATTAAATTACTGACAATTTAAATTAATTAATTCTGGATCCTTGACTAGTACCACTCGACCTTATCATCATGCCGGATTAAATCCACCTGCAGGGTTTAGCATGATGAACCTTTCGAGCTCATCAAGGGGGCATCATCAACCCGACTCACCAGGACACGGATTCCGTCAATAATCAACGGCACATCATATTATTAATATTATCTCCCAACTTACCTGGCCTATCGATCTAACAGAATAGATCTCGCCCATTGGTAAATTAAAGAAATAATAGTTAATAATATATGCCCGTTATTATATCGGGATTAAGGGATCGTACTCCATAATAAAGTCTGAGGTTCTATCTAATTATCGAGTCAGTACAAATTAGATAGCCTCGTGTTTTGGTCCTGCTCAATGTACTCAAAGCACACTAGTGTAATCCTATGGTCAAGACCAACCACACTTAATTACACTACAACCATTCCGATGGGTTGTCCAATTCCATCTCGGTTGTGAGCCTCTATTTATACTAAGCAAGGAACTAATAACATGATCTTCCGTGTGACACCACACACCATGTTATCTACAATGCAAAGTAATTGGACTTCATGTATGTACTAATATAAACAGGCACCTAGTGTAGTTGTGATTCTCTTTTCAAAATAAAGATGTTCATATATATAAAAGAAGCATGTCTTTCAGTATACACATCTATCACGGTCATGGTGACCGATCATACGAGCTTGCGATCCGAAGTTTCTCACTGGGGACCGATCAGGTTGGAGCCTAATCGGTCTGGGATAGTCCTGATCGGTCCGGTGACCGATCACTTTAATTCAAACGCGTTGTCAGACGCTCTGATCGCGCCTGCTTTCACTGATACGCTACTAATGTCACTTTGATCTTCTCTGCTATTACTGATATGAGTTTGATTTCATTTGCTAAACCCCTGATTGAGTGTGTAGGTGACAGGGATGGATTCAAACACTCAAGGAGAGTCAATGGAGGCTTTTCCTTGGAGCAGGTTTGTCCATTTGTCATCTCAGGTTGTAACGGCTGGAGCTGCAGACTGGAGCTGCTGACTGGAGCTTGGCTGAGGGAAGCTCGGGGAGTCCAGGGAGAGCTCAGTGGTAGCTGGCATTGGCAGGTGAGTAGCTGGAGGCTGCAGTGAGGTGGTGACCTGCGATCAGTGGAGGGACTTAAGCGTTTGGTGGCGAACAAGTCTCCACAACTCTTACTCTAACAGCGATACTGCATACACTCGATCAGTTGATACTTTGCTTGTGCTATCTGCTGTTTCACCAATCTTGAGCAAGCAACTGCGATCTTTGAAGCAACCATCTGTTACTTGAGCATTGGGAAGAAGAGTCAGAAAGCTTGGTGAGTCCATCAGCGAGAAGACACGAAGAAGGGGATTCTTGCATGAGATCTGCGCTGAGTGGAGCTCGGGAGAAGTTTGTCTGAGTTCTTGTTGTCCTGAGTGCTCTGTAAGATCCTTCTTTGTTTCATTGTGCTTAAAACTTTATCCTTGTTGAAACGCTGTGGAGAGGTTACTCCACCGAGAAGGAGGTTGCATTTTATCCGGTGTTCACCGGGGCTTGATCTGCCGACGATCAAGGGATCGCCCACCTTAAGGGCACGCCAAGGAGTAGGGGCAAGTTATCCCCGAACCTTGTAAATCCTCTTGTTAGCGTTTTGCATTTGTGCTTAGCTAGGTTTTATTTCTGCATGCTCTATTTTCTTTAGCTTCCGCTGTGCTACTAATCAGTTAAGTGCAGAAAAATTGATAAGAGTCAAACTTCAAGTGTCTGGCTACATTCACCCACCCCCCTCTCTAGCCATCCAAGATCCAACATATGTGACCTAGGCCTTGTAGATGGAGTCGCCGAAGGCTCCGAAGCAAGTAAAAACTCTTGGTGTTTTTCTGGTGTTTGTGTTTTCATTAATCGCTTTAATTTCTGCCACGCTCACTTTTTTATAAATTCAAAAAGTGACATTTTCAAAAGTCACGTGATTCCCCCCCCCCCCCCGGTCTCATATGCAACGGTCCTACAAAAGCAACATATATCTTCGGGATTAAGGTCTATAGAAATATATCAAAATAATTGTTTGATCTTTCGCAGTCTACATATATAAACTGAGTGCTAAAGCGATTTAGCATGTCAAAATTCAAGAAATGTTTCATAACATGAGAGGATTCACTTTTCAAAGTATATGTGTCCACGGACCGATGACGAGAGGATTTACATGAATAAGGTGTCCTATGCATTAGCAATAGAATCTATCATGTATGTTATGTTACGTACGAGGCTCGATATATCGAACGCTATGAGTGTCACGAGCAGATACCAATCTGATCCAAGAATGGATCATTGGGCGACTGGCAAGGCAATCCTGAAGTACCTAAGAATAACTAAGGATATGTTCTTAGTATACAGAGAAGGTAATATGGTTATGCGTGAGTATATTGATATCAGCTTCTAGATAGACAATTAAGGATGACTCTAAGTCTCAATCTGGATACATATTCACATTGAATAAAGACACAATAAGTTGGAAAAGTTCTAAGCAAGACACAATTGTTGATTCTACCTATGAGGCGGAATACATTATCGCTTTTGAAGCGACAAGGAATCGGTTTGGATCGAGAAGTTCATTACTGAACATGGAGTGACTCCGACCATTGTTGAAGTATTACTAGTTTACTATAACAACACTGGAGTCATCGCGCAGGCTAAGGACCAAAGGTCTCACCAACGATCCAAATATGTGTTTCGCCGCTATCATTTGATCAGAGAGATTATCAGTAGGAATGAAATGTAACACGAGAAGATTCCCACCGAACGAAACCTAGCGGATTTTGACAAAGGCTCTACCACAAAGCAAGTTTAGAGTCATGTCTAGGATACGGTATTGGACACTGTGACAATTAGCATTAGGTCAAATGAGAGTATGTTATATATGGGCATTAGGTCTTATGGTTTGTACTTATTTATTGGATAAATAAATATTCACTATTTGAGTGTACATATATATATGATTGTATCTTAAACTTATGTACTGAATATCCGTAATATGATTCATAGCATGAAAGAACTTGTAATTGTATCACAACTAGTAAGCATCTCTACATGTATAATTATGAACATATTGAAATCTTCCCTAGTCAACAAATTGATCTATTCAGACATCATTGATTCTATGAGATTAGCATGGGTTATACTCCTTGGTCTAACCAAGTAGTTGTTTCTCACTGGCCGGAGACATTGGGATATCGAGAATTAAACATAAAGGATAGTTATGGTAACTAGTTTATTAGAGTGACCTGCTGTGAGACTTTATATTATTCCCTACATATATGAATATATCAATAAAGCTCTTATTGTAGCTCAAATGTAAGTTTTCTTTAATTTGAGATATTCAAGTAATCTTGATCATGTAGACTTATACTTTGGTATCCTAATCAAGCATCTATTTGAGGTGTGACCCTTTGATGATCATGTATAAGTCAAAATGCCGAAGGTATTTGGATTGGCCAAAGTATTACATGTTAAGAGTATTGTGCATTTTGACACATGTACGAGTAATTCGAATTCGCGGGATGAGATAATATCATTGGTTTTGGTGGGACATAGTCAGCCTAATGGTGGCAGATACATAGACCATGTTCTGAACCAAATAGGTATAAAATAAGTGAAAGGAACGAGGCATGACTCATTGTAACTGCTGAAAAATTCAGAAGCAATTTTGGAATCAACCATATAATTTTTTGATTAATTGGGAATCATAATATATTACTAGGTATCGCTCATGATCTATTCATAATTAATAGTTAATTATGGACGACTGATATAATAGGGAACCTAGTAGATTACACATACTACGAGTTTGTCCAAAGGACTTAAAACGACATTAAGGATTGGATTCTCACTTTGGATTCTCACATCGAGATTGACTGGGTCAGTTTGGACCAGATAAAGGGAACCTATGGAAAGATCATATTCGTAATAGGAGCGCGGATGGGCAACGTCTTTTGAAGACAAGATGGACCTTAATTTTTTGGTTTAATTGTAAACGAAATTGGTTTGTTTTTAATTAAAAGAGTTTTGGTTTTGATCCAAACCAAGAGCTTGATGGGTTGTGTTTTGGTTAAGGCATATTGGATTGGGTTTGGGCGTGCTCATCAAACTCATCTAGGAAATCTATATATTGATATAGAGTTGAGAGAAAAATAACTTTGATCTAAAACCTAATTGTTAGGTTTTTAATCAAAACCTTACTTCTCCTCCTTTTTGTCGCAACCGACCAAAAAGAGGATCCTCCTTGTGTCACCGCCCAAGTAGCCGTCGGCCACCTCCCCTTCGGCTAGCAGTCCGTGCTGACTAGGTGTACACTAGAGCATGAGTGCTTCAGACTCCCTCACTGCCAGCTATACTGTCAGCAACAGCGAGGAAGGTCGTTGAACAACGATGATAATCGCTATCGTTTGTCTCGAATCATTGTCGTTGAATTGTTTCGACCACTAGAAGACTAGTGGCCTTCCTCGCACGAGTGCCTTGAATGCACAAGAACAACAGTAAGAAATTGTTGTCCTGCGCACCACCTCCGACCGTCGTCGCCCCTTGCATCGCCTCAAGGACCAATCGCCTGTTGCCCTTCCAGTACCGGGTGTTGTTTACCGACCTCCGGACTCCCTCACTGCTAGCTATATTGTCGGTAATCGCGAGGAAGGTCGCCGAACAACAGCGATAGTCACCGTCGTTCGTCTCGAATCATTCTCATCGAATTGTTTCAAGTGCCGGAAGACTAGTGGCTTTGTCAAGCCGTCTTGACGATCGCTTAGCGTGGATACATATAGAGGCGAGGCTCCGAGAGTGTCACTTGGTTGATATCATTCTCGCTTCACGTAATCCGGTAGGTATACCTAGCATAAATTTATTTTCTTAAAATTTTTTATATTGCGATCATGTCTACATAAGATATATCCTTGTATGTGTGTGATATATGATGTAATAAATTTGATTTATTATTGGTTTTATTTCTCCGCTGCATATATTTATGAAACATGTTTTAGCATGCACCTGCGTCAAGCTCCCCAACAATGTAATCCTTCGGAACAACAGATGGAGTCGTCGGGCATATTGGGAAAGTATGGCTGTCTCATATATGGGCCCTGCATCTAATACTGAAGGCTGGATACAGTTAAGACGGTTATGCATGGCTGAACTAAGAAAATGGTTGGCAAGGTTGAATCTATCGAGGCAAGTCGGCGCAACCAAGCCAAGTGTTCAAGCTTCTCGTCTCGAGTCCACGGTCAGGCGAGCCGAGTGATTGATCCAAAGTAATGGGCATGATTGAGCCGGATGATGGAGCTCCTAGTCTCAAGTCCACTATATGACGAGTTGAGTGGTTGAGCCAAAAGAATCGGCCAAGCCGAACTGATTGGAGTAATTGGAGGCATCGGTCAACCCGAGCCAAATGGCGGAGCCTCTCGTCTCGAGTCTACTATTGGTCGGGGTTGAGTGGTTGAGATATGGAGGAATCGGTCAAGCCAAACCGAATGGAGCAACTAGAGGCATCGATCAAGCCAAGTCGAAGGGTGGACCCTCTCGTCTCAGATCTATTGTCGGTCCCTTCTTTTGTAGCAAAAGAAGATTGCACTTATCTCATATACCCTCACAATCCATTCTTAAGTTATGTGAAGGGAGTAAATTATGCGGCAACTTATAGTCGACCACCAAAAGGCTAGGGAGTGGAGAAATTTTTTTCTCCGAGAATATATACTCCATCAAAATTAATCCCTATCTTATTATAATAAATTTGTCATCCTCTCGCATCATCTTCTATTGATTTTTGAGATAATTGTGGGTGGTAGTAATAAATTACTCGGGCTTAATTGCAAATTGGACCAGCGCTTTATCGTTGTGGGCCAAGTCGACAAATGAACTAAGCAACAAGCCCATCGCTTCATCACCAGCCCAATATCGTTTGATATTATTTCACTGAACTTAATTAGCTGTAACTGAACAAGCCTACGTGCACGCATAGCTCAAACATCACTGGTCCCCATCGGCGGTTAACGTAGTTACTACCTAAGTAAATATTTATTTTAATAGATTTTAGAGTTAATTTCAACCAATATAAATATCTCCAATAGCTCAACATCACTCACAATGTAACTAAACTCAACTTAGCCTTAGCCATCGCATTCCGGCGAAAGAGAGCCCGGGGGACAAAGGCATGGACAAAACGGTGAGATGGTATCAGACAGTGGATCTCGAGGAGAGCACAGCAACAAGGCTAGCTAGTTCATCAGCAACATGTGATCGATCGTGAGCAGAAGAAGAAGGCCCCGTGAAAACCAAAAATGATCGAGAGGTGGAACCTCTCCCATAGGCCATAAACTCAATCAATGCCACTCCCCCTCTTCTTCCTCGACTCACATGCTCGTGTTTGATGGGAATGAGGTTGGTAGCTAGCTAGGTCAAAGTGTCATGCCCCCTCTGCTCACATGCATGCACGTACGTATAGTTCTCTCTCCCTTCATGCATCCTAATTAAGATGAACGATCTAAGTCCGGGATAATAGTGCAGTGATGAATAATTAAAAATAATAATAAAAAAGACGAACCATTTAAACTTCAAATTGAAACGGTCGCAGTGTGTCTGATGGGGAGCCAAACTCCGACCGTGACAGCATTTATTTAAGCCATGCATGCACCACATGATACACCACGCTCTGTGTGCTAACTATACATCTTCCACTCCACTTCGCTGGGCTGCTGCGTACGTACGCAGGTCGTTCGATGGAGAATCTCCGAAAGGCGCCGCTGCGGCCGTGGAAGAAGGGGCCGGCGCGGGGCAAGGGCGGCCCCCAGAACGCCTCCTGTGAGTACCGCGGCGTCCGGCAGCGGACGTGGGGGAAGTGGGTGGCGGAGATTCGCGAGCCGAAGAAGCGGACGCGCCTCTGGCTCGGTTCCTTCGCCACCGCCGAGGAGGCCGCGCTGGCCTACGACGAGGCGGCGCGCCGGCTCTACGGCCCCGATGCGTACGTCAACCTGCCGCACCTCCGCGCCACGTCCGCCTCCTCCCACCTGCTCAAGCCGAGCGCCTCGTCGTCGCACCTCCACGGCAGGCCCTTCAAGTGGCTGCCGGCCGCCTCCAAGGGCGGCGTCACTGTGACCTCCGCCACTGGCGGCGCCGTCCCCTCATGCGGCCTCCTCAACCTCAACGCCCAGCACAACGTCCACGTCATCCACCAGCGCCTCCAGGAACTCAAGAACAATTCCAAAAACAAAACGCGGCCTCCTCCTCCTCCTCCTCTTCCTCCTCCTCTGCTTCCCTCTTCCTCCGCCTCCTGCAGCAATCCCGGCGGCGGGTTCCGGACGCCATTGGCCCCGATAGAGACGCAGCTGGAGATCTCACTATCCGGAGACCACCGAGACCTCGACCAAGTGGCGGATCCGGCGCCGGCGAGAGCGGAGAAGCCGCAGATTGATCTGAAGGAGTTCCTGCAGCAGCTAGGGGTGCTGAAGGCGCCGGAGGAGGAGAATAGCAGAGACGCGGAGCCGGTGCTTATGCTGACGCGGCAAGAGGAGGCGAGTGGCGGTAACAGTGGGACGGTATCGATGGACCAGGGCTGCGCCGGGGGCTCGGAGTTGCACCAGATGGGGGGCGACTTCAACTGGGACACGTTGATGGAGATGCGGGCTCTGGAGGGCCACCCTATGGACGAGGCGGAAGACGGCGGGGCCCCACAGCTGGATGACGTGCACGATGACCTTGGATTGCCCGTCTCCATCTGGAACCTCTGAACCTTAATTAACCCCCCTATACTGCTACGGTTCGATCTACGTTTTATCTGGGTTTTAGTCCTAAACTATATATTATCATTGTAATTATAATATAATTAGTGCGAAACAATAATAAACTCATCTAAGATTACAACTTCTATGTTAATTACCAGCGAGATTAGTATATTTGATTCCATCTAATTAAAAGGCCCGGGCAATCCAACTTAAATTTGCAGTAAATTTAGCATCCAGCCTCTGCCACGCGTCGGCCGGGACCGCGACGGCGCCGCCCTCCTCGCGACGAGTTTCACTGTACTCCGATAATTTTGGTTTAACTCCGAATTTTACCCTTTTACTTCATCATTTTATATAAAATACTTTAAGGGGCAAAGTGAAAAGTTTGTCAAACTGGGTCCAAAACGGTAATTTCACCTGTGGCCTTGGGGCAACGAATCGACTCTGACGTGTAATCCGTGTCATGACCAATTTATCCTTCTGCTAATGTATCCGAAATCGGACGGTCCGGAATCGATCACGTGTCCCAGGATAAGATTCGAGGAGGATAAAGCGCCCTCGCATAACGGATTTGAATATTTCCGTTATGGTACGGAATAAAAATAACAGGATAAAAATCATCGACCCCTTTTTTCCTCGATGTTTTTTGTTTCTATTTTCTCGCCGTCGCTTTCAATCGTTTCGTTGAATAGCGATCGGTTGAAGGAGTCTGCGTTATTGCGGGGTTAGGGTTTGTTTCCTCGTTGGGATCAGGCGAAGCAAGTGGCGGCTTTGCGGACTTGTTCTCTTCGATCTGATTGGCTCGCTGACGACTCCAAGGAGTCGGCGCAATTCGATTGGAGTAGGCAGACGGCGCCGATTTCGGCAGTTCGCGTGAGTGCTCTTGGTCCCTTTTTTGATTGATTTCTTGGTCCGTTTGTGATTGATCTGATTGGCTCGTTGCCGATTTTGTTAGTTTGCGATGGTTTTCAGTGACTCAGTTTGCTGTTTTTTACTGCGCGATAGATTTGTGAATTTTGATCGATGCTGACGATTTATGCGTTAGATGTGTCGCCGCTTTCGATTGGAATTTTGATCTTTGCGATCTGCTTCACCGCGATTGTTGGTCTCCTGTCACTGAGAGCAAATCCTTAGTCCGGGATGGCGGTTTCTAGGGATCCTCCTCCTTCCTCCATAATTAAACTATTTTGTCTTCTGCGCCGGTGGTTTTGCGTTTTATTTAAATCATCTTTTCCCTTCTCTTTCATGTGCTCACACAGTACTCATAAATGGCTTAATTTGCGAGAACAGTTTCTTTGCAAGGTTGGACGAATAATGGAACCGCATCCTGGTGTTCCAAGTACACTAGGTTCGAGCATGGAACAGGAGCTGTGGGCCGCAACCAGTGTTCGTCCAGGTTATTGCCTTTTTAATTTCTTCTTCCAGCTCAATTATGATTGCTCTGCTATTATGCCCAAGAAATTCCTTGCTTGAAGAAAGCAAGACAGGGATCAAAAACACATTTTTGGTTATAGAGATGGATAAATTTGACCCCAAAATTTTTTAGAATCTCTATGTTAGCACTTGTTCATCATATTTAAATAGTTCTTGTTTAACTACCAGATGAGAACCATAATCTCCAGGTTGCTCCATCAATGGCAGGCGAGTATACTCAGCTGGAGTTTGGTCATTCAAGTGTGAGTTCTTTGTAGAACTTCTATACTTCCATATCTAAATTCTATTGCTGTTGAATATAATCTTTGTTATATATGCAGGTCTATGCTATGTATCCATTAACAGATCCTTATTTGACTGGCCTATTAGCTCCTTATGGCACTCCAGCAATGGTAATTAAGTCCCTCGGCAATTGGATTGAGTATTGTTCATCTCATCTACTTTTCGATTGAATGTTCTTCTACAGCTTCATCCTCAGATCATCGGAATGCCTCACTCTCGCTTGCCTTTACCTCTGAACATGGCAAAGGAACCAATTTATGTTAATGCCAAGCAGTATAACGGTATTATCAGGCGAAGACAGTCTCGGGCGAAGGCTGAACTCGAGGAAAAAGCCATGAGAGCTCGAAAGGTTTGATGATCCCTTGATCTTGTGTTGAATATCTACTGATCGATTCATGTCATTCATCCTACAATTAAATCCTTACCTGTAGCCGTATCTGCATGAGTCCCGTCATCAACATGCAGTGAGGAGAGCTAGGGGCTGCGGAGGTCGTTTCCTAAATACCAAGAATGCTGATCAAAGCGACGACGCACAGGAAGCTCTCAATGCTCGAGCATCGCATGATCGCCCAGGTATAAAATATGAATCTTAATCCAACAACACCATGCATTTTTTTTAAAAAATATATATATGTTTTGAGATTCTTAATTCTTCGATCGAAATTAAACCAGGTGAATGAGGGTGGGATAACAAATGACGATGTCAGTAGAGCAGAGGCATTGGCAGAGTGATGGTCCAGGTGTAAATGAAGCTTGCTATCTTCGGAGTTTGTTGATCGATGGTTACGTTGCCTATTTCATTAGGCGAGAGGATTAGCATTTGTCCTCTTACACTTTTGTTAATGTATATGCTAACTCTTACAATTAATTATCAGTTTCAGTTTTATTTAATTTTGATAATAATAATAATAATAAACTTGCAGATTTTTCCCCCAAATGATGAAGATGGCTGACAAGACCGATTTTCTACGCCGCCATTTCAAACCACTGGCAATCGTATCGTATCCATGCAAAACGACAACATGAACAAACATATATAAACGGAAACGCACTCAGCTGTTTGAATGGGTGAACAAGTGTAACGTACAGAAGACGTATTAATTTATTTTATCTTCCAAACCATTCTTTTATACCGATGTATATATTTAATTCTCAATATTCTTTTTTTTTCACCCCATAGGCTTTTATCCTACGTTTTTATTTTTTCATTTTTTTTTATTTTTTTTATTATATTAATTTTCTAATAAAAATTAATAGTACTAATTAAAATAGTATTATGAATTATATGCATTTTATATATATAAAAATATAAAATTAAGTATGAATTGATAGATATATTAAAAAAATGATATAAATTAAAATTTGATATGTGAGGCATCACCAATAACACATAATAAAATTTATACTCAAAAAAATATAACAAAAAAAAATTTTATAATGTATACTGAGTCATCTTTTATAAAATAAGAACATAGGTACAAAATTTGTACTCAAAAATAGAAATCAAATAATTATACAATAAATGATATAGTCACTTTTATATCAATCCATCAGATGAATGAAAAATTATCAATAGTGATGCAAATGAAATTATAAAACCGATAATAAAAAAAATGAAGTAAAAAAAAAAAATATAAAAAAAAAAAAATAAATATTTTAGAAAAAAATAAAAAATAAAAATAGAAAATGGAGCAAACTAAACGCCCCCTTACCTATACAATCTCAACATCTCCTCCACTAAGTAGTCTGAAATGGTAGGAAGTTCAAATATCTTCTTTAGTTTAGGTTGAGCCTGAAATGATTATTTCAAGCTTTGAGATTGGTATGAATATATTCCCGAAGTTTAATATGTTCATCAATAAATATCTGTAAAATACGGTGATTCAAAAATTCGGACTAGAAAATTTTCAGAATTTTTTCGGATAGAGTAGTGAGTAACGGCACGACCGACAGTTGACGACCAAAAAGGCCAGGTTGTTAGGCCACCAAAAATGAAATTTGGCCGTCCAAGGGACCGAGGGGTCGGGTTGACGAGCCGGGTTATTATAATATCGGTCAAAAATCTACTGATTAACTTAAAGAACTCAGATTGTATCCATTTCAGATTTCCGAATCCTATAAATTTTTGATATTATAAAGAGTCAAAATATATACTTCATTACTGTTTTTATCTTTCCTAAAGGTGGTATAGAAGTTTTGGAAAAAATTCGAATCCTATAAATTTTTGATATTACAAAGAGTCAAAATATATACTTCATTACTATTTTTATCTTTCCTAAAGGTGGTATAAAAGTTTTGGAAAAAAAAATCCAACGTGGACTTAAAATGAATGTTGAGCTTGAAATAATCATTTCATGCCCTGAGATTAATATGAATATATCTTTAAGGTCTGATATATCTATCAATAAATTTTGATCAAAAGTAATATTAATCTAGAGAGCTCAGGTGAAAGGCTGAATGACTACGGTAATTCTTAGAAGATGTACAGAGATGGCAAAACCGTGCCGACTATCTGCATACATTGTGATAGTCAATCTATAATTGGTCGGACACAAAGCCATTTGTATAATAGTAAGTCTAGACATATACGTCGAAGACACAATACCATTAGACAACTACTCTTAACTGGTGTTATCACTGTTGACTATGTGAAGTGAAAGGATAACTTATGGATCCGCTAACCAAAGAGTTAAATCGAGAGTTAGTTGCAAACTCATCAAGAAGGATGAGTTTGATGCCGATAGAAAATGTTGTGCAAAGGAAACTCAACCTATGCAGACTGGAGATCCAAAGAACTAGGTTCAAAGGGACAACCTAACTGCACTACAAAGTTGTTCACTGTAAGGAAACGATCCTTTAAAACAGTGAAGGATGAGGTTAAGCATATGACTTTTAATGATTCAATAGAGTTATGAGGAAAACTCTTAAGAGATCACCTATGTGAGAAAGAAGTGGGGCCGCTTTGAAGAGAATTGGAGGTACAATTCTTAGAACTTCTCGCAGAATCAGGCATGTTCATGGCCAAGAACGAACACACTTATGAGAACTGAGATGTATCAGGGAGAGTCCTGGTGAGATGTGTCAATGCTTACATAAACGGCAGCACAGTTCAAGGTATCATATCTACTGTCAGCCAGGAAGCAAACATATCTGCACAAGGGAAGGTTCAAAGGGTAAAACCTATATGTCCTATACACGACTCAACTGCTGAATGCTATCACATATCATGTTTCTATTCATGTGGGAGATTGTTGGATATATAGTGTGAATGGAAAGAGAGGTGGTGTATCACATACATGTTTCCATTCATGTGGAGATTGTTTGATATATAGTGTGAATGGAAAGAGAGGTGGTGGGACTTTAGTCCCACATTAAGACTTTCTAGTGAATGGAAAGTGAGGAGAAGAATAAAGAGGCTCCATTGTGAATGGAACTTTAGTCCCATATTGGGAGTCTCAAGGCATAAATGTTGGTTTATATTGTTTCACAAGCATGATAGTTGTGAACAAATGCTAGGAGAGAGACTCTCTCTCACGCGTGGGTGCGCAGGGGGGGTGCAAATCCAGGGCCCAGATTTGTACTAAACCAAGTGAACACGTGTGCGTGCACGACCTGCGCCCCTTGAATGTCCGATCGGTCGGGGAAAAATTTGTCAAGCAGATGAACCAACGTTTTGCCAAATTTTTTGCTCAAATGTAACTGATGCATTAATTTTGATTAATGTAAGATCAGTAACCCCCAGACGTTTAGATCTGGCCGGTTAAATGGCAGTAAATGGTGTTAATTCGATCATTGAATACTGCGGGAGTCTAAGCCTGTATAAAGAGGCTGTGACCGAGAGCAAAAGACAGAGAAAAGAGATTCTCTTCTACTTTGTTCCAGACCTCCTGTGATAGCGTTCGGGTACTTCCTCAATTTGTCACGAGCAACGAGTGCTTCGTTGTGCCCGTGGTTCGGTTGTTGTATCCTGAGAGACAGACGTCCATCTGAGCCTCGAAGCATCGCCAGAGGAAGACAAATCTGTTTCAAGGACACTGCGTTGCGCAGGCCTCAGCAACTTCCCGGTCGGGAGACTTGGTCGGGAGCTCGGGAAACTCAGCTCGGGAGCTCGGGAGATACTGCTCGAGAGCTCAGGAGATCCTAGTAGGAGTCTCCGCTCGGGAATTCCAGCTCGGGAATTCAGCTTGGGAGCTCGCTCGGGAATTCAGCTCGAGAGCTTGGGAATTCAGCTTGGGAGCTCGCTCGGAGCTCGGGAATTTTGCTCGGGAGACTGCAAACTGCATAAAAGGCATCTCGGACCACTCAATAGTTAAGTTGAAATTAGTTTTTGTAATTTCAATTTATTGTAAACTCTCCGAAAGGAGTCCATTTCCTCCAACAATCGCCAGGGTGCTCGCGCGGGAGTTCGCCGGTTGCGGCGGTGACTTTTTTTTTTAATTTTTTGGCCTGATTAAAATGGTCAAGACTTTTGCATGGATTTCTTAAGATATTTTTATCCATAGATTTATGAACATCGCTCCATGAGGTCATTTGTTCTGATGAACAAAAACAGGGTGGGAGGGCTACCTTCTTCGTAGATTTTTAAATATCATAGCCACAACAATCCTCTTGCTATCCCATTTATAATTTTCTATCAACCAAATAAATTTTAAAATATACAAATAACCACGGCCAAACATCACCCATAATTCAAGCACCGCAGATGTTTGATAATGCATCACCCATGATTCAAGCACGGCAAAAGTTCGAGAATGCACCGCATAAGAATCCAACCCTCTTACTAGGATTTTCCACATTGCTGTTTACCATCGCATGACCGAGGGGCGCACAACAATCTACTTATTGTGGTAAAAAAGGCGAAACGTTCATCCCAATATCTCAGAATCAACATGAAAAAAATAAATCACAGTGACTGAGAAAGCAAGAGGTTGGGAGGAGACTTTTTACACAAGATACAAGATTTACGTCCCATCAACCCTGTGACTCGAATCCAAAATCTCTAATGATAATCTATCAACCTCTTACTATCTCAGCTATGTCCATGGAGACATCACAACAATCTACTTAAGTTCCTTGCATCGTGGAGGTTTAATTTAGTTGACATTGTAAAGTTGGAACATTAATACTACAATACAAGACGAACACAGACAGAACAAGATTGATACTACCATTAATAAGATACAAGATGCACAGAGATAGAACAACATTGTATAGTACCATTAATATACTGTAGCCCCTACTACGGACTCTGTTTTCGTCGAGTAAAATGGAGGAGTCGACTGCTGCCACACATGAGCAAAAATTTACATGGTGTTTTGAAAATCTAAAATCCTCACAAGATGAGCTGGGATATTAGCTTGTTAAAGGAGTTGAAATATCAGCAACAAATGTGCTTCCAGGAAACATAAGAGACCAAGCCATCATCGACCAGTTTCTTGAACTTTTGAAGTGCAATCAACACTTGTTTGGCTTCCGAGATTGCGGATAGAAAAATTTTCTTCCTTCTGACGTTGCCACAAGAAGTTCGATGCTTCAATCCAGTGTGGACTGACCAAAAACTTCTTGTTCTGTGTTGCCCAATGCGCCTTTTGGGTACCTGAATCCGTCGAGATAACATGTGTCACCGATGGGTCCACTTCCGTGCAGCATGTTGCTCCTAATTGTTCTGCTATCTTCCAGATTGGTTGATCCTGGGCCAGGTGAATTGGATGGAAATACTCGACTGAAAACTATTTTGCACCCTTGTAATATTTCTCGCTGTATGCCTTTAAGTAACTACAGGAAAGAACTGATGTAAAATTCATGGAAGTCATAGAACAAATATAAGCTTAGCGGGATATCAATTCAACAGGGGAATAAACTGATGTGGGTGAAGAAGACAAGCACAATAAAAGTAAAATGAACTCTCTAAAGATGCCCACTTACTGGCCTTACATCTCTTGTTGACACATCGGAACCGAGGGCCTGAAATAAGTTATTAATAAGTAACAAAGAAAGGAGGAATTGTAAGACAATTCTTTTAAAAATGATGTAACTCACTGGATCGAAAAACATTTGGTGAGTTCGCTTCAGAATTTTTAGAACAGTCGCAAGTGCACCATCAGATTCTCTTTCATCTTTCATCAGTTCAGACAATGATTTAGCATTAAAACCAAATTGGCGACAACTAGAAGCAAAGAAGTGGTATCTCTCCATCTGAATCAGATTATCTTTGTGTCTTTGCCAGACCTGCAGTAACCAGTATTTAAGCAAGAAAAATAAAAGAGTATTGTATATGTGCAACCGCTGCAGTTTATTTGAATTACATGCACCCTCCATTTTATTTGCTTAATGCTCTGTTTACCTAAAGGAGTGGATGAAGGATGGATGGATCAAATAAATCTAGGGACATGGGAAGAGAATGGAAAAGGAAAGAAATCCTTCCTTTGCATGCTTGTTTACCTTGATTGAGGAAGGCGGGTACATGCAGCGTAATTTTGTTAATGAAAAAGGACACATGCGCATTTTTTTAGTATCTGATGTAATTTTATGAGTTAAAAAGAGTGCATGCGTTATTTTTTTATATATATGATGTAATTTTGTGAATGAAAAGGGGTACATGCGTCATTTTTATCCATCCGCTGCTTTCCGCCCGATTTTGGGATGATCGATTTTGGCTCCAAAACTATCCACGGATGGATTACATTTCTCTTCCCTCTTTAAATTTTAATGAAGTAAACAATGGAAAGATTTCCTCTGCGAAAACTTTTCCTTAGTTTTACTTTCCGCTCTCCCAAGTAAATAGAGTCTAAGTCTCCAATTTAGTCTAAAAAGGATGAATTAATCTAATTTAAAAATAAGTTAGCACATACATTGTGGACAATTTCTTGACTAGATATGATCGTTATGACCATGGGACAAATAACAAGTCAGATTTACAGAACTTAACGTTAAATTGATGGGGTCAAATTAGGGACCAAAGTGAATGTTTTGGAAAGCAAGTGAGGTGCATCAAACATCTCCATTTTAGGAAATTACAAACAGTCTAGTGGTGTACATATATACTACCCAAAATAAAAAAGGAAAAAGAAAATAAGATCATGTTACATACAGTTCAAGCACCTAGGCCCTAGCAAACTAGTTTGTGAAAAAAAAACATTTAACAAAAAAATCATCTTATATTCTTTCAACATTCTTTCCGCCCTTGATATCACAAACATTTGCTAAGCACAAGATCATGTGCTAAAATTTTCTTTTTCTAGTAAGATATGGCTACATAATATCACATCAAATAAAAATGCAGTGTTTTCTATCATATTACTCGGATCATTTATCCTTCTTTCAAATTCATCAAAATCAAACAACCCTCCTTCTCAAGTTTCATCTATTCAGACAACATATCTTCCCACCTAATTATCATTTTCTCAAGGTTTTTAGGCTGTCTATGGTTGGCACTTAACAAATCTCCTTTATTGCATGCCTTAAACTGCTGGTGCTGAGGTAATAACTAAGGGCGGGTAAGATATTTAACAATCAAGAAGAATAAAACACTAAAATAAACATAGCCAATCCACAGAATATTCCAGTCAAACAAATAAATAATGTTCAGAACCATACCAAAGAGGCAAAGACTCAATCAGCATAACATAAATCTTAGACATGCTAGATTAGATAGTTTAACCCAAACATGAGATATTTATACTAGCTATCAAGGTGGTATAAAGACGATTCGCTCGCCCCCAGCACCCCCGCCAACCCGTCCCAGGGCCAACACGGAGGAGGTAAATCACGGGGCTACTAGCCCAGATGTTGTGGCTAATGCGTGGGGAGGGTGGGCACAAAAAAATCACAAAATTCATATTTATGCTAGCTATCATGTTATATATATGGGTGTATTTGTATGATTTTATGTCCTATTAGTTTCAACTTGATAACAGCAGATAGAGCAAGCCTTTTCTTCAGGTAATTTTTTTTCTCCTTCAAAATTCCACTATGGGAAGACCACATGTTTTATGTGATGGCTTAACCTCCCTATAGGACTAACTCAGGAGGTTGAGAGTTTTAGCAGTATGATGCTGGATTTAACAATTGCTGTGCATCAAAAGAGTAATTTATTTTTCCTCACCTCTACTCAAGTCTCAAACTAAAGATTCTGTATTTATGAAGTATGCATGCAAAGGTGAGCACGTTTGAATAGATTAAAAGGTTGTCCATATCTTCTCCTATAAGATAAAAGGCAAAAAATTCTCAACTGGTGCTACACCTTTTTTTTTTACTTTTCTTTTAGGTGATTTTTGAATATAAAGTTTTTTGTTTGAATCCTCTTTCAAGTAAATGGTAAGCTGTAGTTGTAGATGTGGTGTCGTATAAGTATAATAATATGTATGTAATCTGATGTGAATAGTATATAATACTTAATGGCCCAGTGATAATCTATATTTATGATGCAACCCTGTTGTATAAAAGGCTCTTTCTTGATTGAATTAGATGTAACTGCACCATATGGATAACAATTTGAAATACCAGGGAAAAACTTCGTTTCTTATGTCTGCCTTTCATTAAAAAAAACAATTGAAGGGTATATTCAAACAACAAGGACTAAGGCAACAATTCAATCAAATGAGATTGAGCATGTTTCTGGTTTCTTCTCAAGAAACAAGTGGGTATTTCTTCACAAATCTGTGTTCAATTTCACATGGTAACTCCGCCAAAATCACCTCATTAGTTCGAAATAGAAACAATTCATTGAATAATGAGTCACTCAATCCATTGATATGGACACATCTGATTTTTGTAAAACATTTTTTATTTTTCTATTTGTCAATAAGTTGAACATAAATTAGCAACTATCCAACTTAAGGGGAGTATTGTATTATGTAGTAGTACCACATATGCCATTACATTATTATTTACCATATATGAAATAAAATGTGCAGGAATAATTGTTTTATTTTCATATGCTAAGATTATTTATCACTTTCATATGAAAAAAGAGACCTACACAGAACTTACAACTTCTGTGTCATCAAGAATCACAACAAGGCTTTCAGCACCAAGTACCACATCCAGGCCTTTCTGATGTGTCTGGGTGCAATCAGCTTGAGTGATTACTTTTGAATCAAAGTAGACTTTACCAGGGTCAAGGAGCTTGGCCATTTCCATAGCATAAGAACGCTCTGCCATAGTATAAATGTACATCTCAAATAAAGAACTTGCTTCTTTCAGAAAATTATGGACAAAGGGCCTCAATTTTGTCAACATATGCATAGAATCCAATCTGAATAAGCTTCTGTCTGGATCATCTACATAGCACACAAAAGAGAGGTAAATAAAGCATCTAACAAAATTGAATCAATAAAGCAATTACTGTAATAAGAATTTGTAGAGCAAACTTCAAGAATATCTACAATTATTAGTTACCTCAACATTGCCAGGTCCATATTTTAAAAATATAAAACCAACACAAATGTTGGTTCCAGTCTGGGAAGAAAAGGGGGAAAGGTGGCATTGGGATCTAATTGCTGGTGTAAAACAATGTCAATCCCATGAATATGGATGTTGACCATGTTTTGATAAGGTTAAGTCATCAACGAGCAATAAGTCCTAACAGAGTTAAATGGTAGGTTAAGATTCATGTAGAGACTCTGAATATTTAGGATTCACAGCTTGTTTGTTATTCTAGTACATTTCAAATACTATATAACCATTACCAGCCAACATTAGCGATTTGACAGCGGCAGAAACTAGTGTCAAAAGAATTAAGTTGAAATTTATGAGTGTACATGATTGCAAATTAGTTGAAGGTGGGAAATATGATAATTAATCTCAACTTATCCTATTTTTTCTCCCTCTAATCTTTCGATCCAACACATACAGTAAAACAAGATGGAGAGGAAAATAAATTTGATAAGATCTGTAACATTATACCTTTCATCCCATCAATCTGTCTTAGCAAATATTCTTCATCAGAAATGACATCAACAAGACGTGTTGAGTTGAGTAAAGTATGGTCCAAATCTAAGATCAATATCAACTTTTTCTTATGCAACAAACTCTTCAGATCTGCACCACGAAGCCTCTCCATTTCCACATTACCTAGTCTTAAATCCTGCAAAATGGAGCATGTCTTATGGTAGTACAATATCAAAGTTCTTTTACCACAAAAAAGGGGTATAAAAAGGCTAACAGAAAGGGTGTACAAAAGAATTCAACTCAGCATAAAATTAAAATGACTAAAAGTTTAATATTAATTCTTATTTTTCAGTTACCGAAAATCTTAATGTGCATCAGAAAAAAGATTGTATGTGAAAAAAAAAACTGAAAATGTGTCTCAGTGTGTGTCCTGTAAACAATATTTTTAATGCATTATAATTCAAAACCATAAAAAGGATTCGAGAAGTTTGGCAAATGTAAATATTCTTTTTCAGCATTTTTTACTTGAGATCAAGGCATTTATTTTGTAATGTGCAAAAAAATGACATTATGTTTGAAAATTGAAATGATCAGCTCATGAAATTAGTCTGAAAGAGAAACTGCTCTGCATTGTTGCAATCTTCTCATGATCTACATGATTAGCCTATGCCTATTCGCCTATTCAGCCATTCAACTAACATGTGCATTTTCTTTGATTCTGCTTTTGCGTGTCCACGAAGCAACAAGAATAAGTAGTGAACAGCATGTGTTACCAGCACAGTCTCAGGGTAGTGTAGTCAGTGACAGTTTTCAGTTAAATTCCTTACCTTGTGTAGTTGTTGAAAATGCAAGTATAAGCACAAAAGTTGTTCCCTTTCACAACAGACTAGATTACCTTATGGATATAACCAAATGCAACACCTGATTCATCTTCTTCTATTTGCCCGCATCTGATGCATAATCCTTTAAAGAAACCAGGATGTGGAGGACATATTACATTCTTTCCAAGAGTAGATGCACCTGCACATCCAACAGATAAGACAGACCATCATGCAATCTTAGCTATTGCAACCCTTCAAATTAATCTATCAGCCTGTAACAAGTTAAATAATAGAATGATACACAATAAGAGAGTTTTGATCAATTGGAAATGTCAAGAAATTTCTACTGCAGAAACTAAAGTGATTAATCAAGATAAATCTCATTGTATACATCTAATTAATCAATCTTAGACGATCCAAGTATGGTACATCTTCCCAGTGGTAGATGCACCAGCAACAAATTAGAAAGACCATTTTGTGCCCTCACAAAGCAAAAAACTTCAAATTCATCTATTAGAAACTTGTACTATAAAGATGTACTAAATATTTTTTATGAATTAAAAAGATGTTGACATCTTTATTGCAAAATTAAAGATGTTTTTGAGAAAGTATGTTTTTGAATGATAATAATTGTTAACTTAATAATTATCAATATTATGTAAACCAATTTTATTGAACAACAACAACAACAACAATCAAGCCTTATCCCAGTAGGTGGGATCGACTATAAGGATCCTTCTACGTCATTGGGTTTGTCCTCTATTATATCATCATCTATATTTAAATGAAATTTATCTTGTTTTATTGTTGCTAACCAAGTTTTTTTTTTGGCCTTCCTCTCCCTCGTTTAATGTGCGTATTTATCATAGTTTCACATCGCCTAACAGGGGCATTTATTGGTCGTCTAAGTACATGTCCGTACCATCTTAAATGTGTCTCTCGAAATTTTTCCTCAAAAGATGTAACTCCGACTTTCTCTCTAATGATCTCATTCCTTATTCTGTCCATTCTAGTATGTCCACACATCCACCTAACATCCTTATCTCTGCGACTTTCATCTTTTGCTCATGTGCCCGAGTCATAACCCAACATTCAGCACCATATAACATAGCAGGTCTAACTGTCATTTTATAGAACTTCCTTTAAGATTTAGAGGTACTTTACGATCACATAAAACACCCGACGCTAACTTCCATTTCAACCATCCTGCTTGTATTCTACGTAAGACATCTCTCTCAATCCCTCATTACTTTGCAAAAATGATTCTAAATACTTAAAGCTCTCAGTTTTAGACAACTCGTCATCTCCTATTTTAACAATTGTCACATTACATCTAATATTGCTAAACTTAAATTCGATATATTCTGTCTTTACTCTACTAAGCCTAAAACCTTTCACTTCTAGTGTTTCCCGCCAAGATTTTAGTTTAGCATTATTAGCTATATATATATATATATATATATATATATCCTAATTTGTATTTTTTCCTAAAATACAAATTACTCCGTAGAATAGAATCTTGAATTCTTTTGGTTATTTCTAATAACATGGTACTAGAGCCAATTTAGGTCTACACGCTTCTTTCTCCTCTCTCTCTCTCTCTCTCTCTCTCTCTCTCTCTTGCTTTTCCTTTTCTTTTTCTTTTCGATCTTTTCCTCCTTCAATAGTGCGCTTCTCTGCTCTCGTCGCCCTCTTCCTTCACGTTCGCACACAATCGCCTTGGCTGGGTTCTCCCCCTCATGTCGTTCTTCATCTGGGCGGTGTTCTCCCATCGCCGTCAATCCGCCTTCTACGCCAGCTGCGATTACGTCGACGAGAATTTAGCCGCTACTTGCTCCGGCCTTGTTTGCCTTGACGATTGCTTCAGCAGCACCTTCGTGACCCACGATTTGGTCAACGGCAATTTATTTATAGCTCTTCGTTTTGTGCATGAATTTATAGCAACAATTTCTCCTATGCTTCAATATACTGAGTGATTTCTCCACATATCTGATCCCACTTGGATATTTTCTTCCTAAAGCGAAGTTGGTCTTCTTTCAACCGTCTCTTATTTTACATAAAATTTTATGGCTAAAAATAAGTTTTCTGTTGTGACGGATGTTCTTCCTATGATGTCTAAAATCACGGATTACAAGTTAAATGGTTCAAATTATTTAGATTGGAGTAAAACTGTTCGTCTTTATCTACGAAGTATTGACAAAGATGGGCATTTGACTGATGACCCTCCTCAAGAAGCTTCAAGGCAGGCATGGCTAAGAGAGGATGCTCGCTTGTTCCTTCAAATCCGGAATTATATTGATAGTGAGGTAATTGGTTTGATCAATCATTGTGAATTTGTTAAAAAATTGATGAATTATCTAGAATTTCTGTATTCCGGAAAAGAAAATATCTCCCATATGTATGAGGTTTGCAAAGCTTTTTACCGTGTGGAAAAACAAAATCGGCCACTGATTAATTATTTTATGACATTCAAAAGACGTATGAGGAGCTTAATATGTTGCTGCCCTTTAGCCCTGATGTGAAGGTTCAACAACGCCAACGAGAGCAGATGACTATCATGAGCTTTCTCGCTGGCCTATCTCCTGACTTTAAATCTGCTAAATCTCTCTAGTTCTGAGGTCTCCTCCTTACAAGATGTATTTAGTCGTATTCTTCGTACAGAAAGTACTACACCCATTCCACTTAGTGGTGCTTTGGTGAGTCGCAATACTAATTATATGCCTAAGAAATCAACTGTTCACAAAGGAGGAGGCTCACAAAACTCTGAAACTTGGACGTCGAATTCTAGTAGTATTATATGTAACTATTGTCGTAAACCAGGTCATACAAAGTTTGAGTGCAGAAAGCTTCAGTACAAAAATCAACAAAAACACTTGGCTCATATTGCATCCACTAAAGAAGCCCCTGATAAATCAGTTCTTATCTCTGCAGATGAATTTGCCAAGTTCTCTCAATATCAGAAATCACTCAAGACTTCATCTTCCTCTGTCACTGCTATTGCTGATTCAGGTAACCACAATACATGTTTTGTTTCCTCATCCTTTAAATGGGTCATTGATTCTGGGGCTACAAATCATATGACAAGTAATTCGAGTCTCTTTTCTACTTTTTCGCCAGAATCAAACACTCTTATTGTTACATTAGCTGATGGATATTCTTCTTGTGTTCGTGGGTCTGACACTATCAATCCTACTCCTTTGCTTTCTCTATCTTCTGTCTTACATTTACCTAATTTATCATTTAATTTGCTCTCTGTTAGTCAATTAACTCGTAATCTAAACTGTTACATCTCATTTTTTCCCGATCATTATTTATTTCAGGATCTCTTGACGAAGAAGATTATTGGTAAAGGACATAAGTTTGGAGATCTCTATATTCTTGACCCACTTGTCCCGAGATCCTTTGCTTTCTCCAGTATAACTTCTCCTTTTGCGACTCATTGTATGTTAGGTCATCCATCTATTGCTTTGCTCAAGAAGCTTTGTCCACAATATAGTAAGGTATCTTCATTGGATTGTGGGTCATGTTAGTTTGCAAAACATCACCATCTTAGTTCGAGTCCAAGGGTAAATAAACGTGTTACAATTCCTTTTGAGTTAGTTCACTCTGATATTTGGAGACCTTGTCCTATTTTCTCTAAACTTGATTTTAGGTATTTTGTTACTTTTGTAGATGATTATTCTCGTGTGACTTGGTTATATTTAATGAAAAAACATTCTGAATTATTTTTCTATTTTGCACATTTTGTGCCGAGATTAAAACTTAGTTCATTACGTCCATCCGTACTCTGCGAAGTGACAATGCCAAGGAATACATGTCTTAGTCTATTTCAATCGTATATGGGTCAGAATGGTATGCTTCATGAAACCTCTTGTATTGATACTCCATCCCAAAATGATATAGATAAACGTAAGAATAGACATCTACTTGAAACTGCACAAGCCCTTTTATTTCAAATGAATGTTCCCAAGTCTTTTTGGGCAGACGCGGTTTCTACAGCATGTTTTCTCATTAACCGCATGTCATCTTCTGTTCTTCATGGTGAGATCCTTTACAAAATTCTATTTCCTAATAAGTCGTTGTATCCTATTAACCTAGGATATTTGGTAGCACTTGTTTTGTTCGGATGTTCGTCCACATGTCACTAAATTAGATCTCAAGTCTTTGAAGTGTATCTTTCTTGGTTATTCTCGTCTTCAGAAAGGTTATAGGTGTTATTATCCCAGTATTAACAAATATCTTGTCTCAATTGATGTCACCTTCATGAAGACACACCTTATTTCTCATCCCCACTTATCCCGACTCCTCAAAGGGAAGAAGATGATTTATTGGTATATTCTATCACATCCTCCACGCCTGTCTCGGAACCGACTCTTGACAAGCCTCCTATTGTTCAAGTATACTCCAGACGTCAACCTCTTGATTTATGTCCTGCACCTACTACTTCGTCGTCAGATCCAATTCTGAATGATGATCTTCCTATTGCATTATGTAAAGGTAAACGCCAGTGTACTTATCCTATCTCTTCTTTTGTTTCTAATAACGGCTTGTCGTCTTCTTCTTGCTCTTTTATTGCTTCACTTGACTCTGTTTCTGTTCCTAAAAATGTCCGTGAGGCTCTATCTCATCCTGGTTGGAGAAATGCAATGATAGAGGAAATGAAAGCCTTAGATGATAATGATACTTGAGACTTGGTTGATCTACCTTCAGGAAAACGAGCTATTGGATGCAAATGGGAATTCACAGTTAAAGTCAATCCAGATGGGTCAGTTGCCAGACTTAAAGCTCGTCTTGTTGCTAAGGGTTATGCTCAAACCTATGGTGTGGATTATTCAGATACTTTTTCTCCTGTTGCTAAATTGACATTTGTTCGATTATTTATTTCACTGGCTGCTACTCATCATTGGCCTTTACATCAACTTAATATCAAGAATGCTTTTCTTCATGATGATCTTCATGAGGAGGTGTATATGGAGCAACTCCTGGTTTTGTTGCTCAGGGGGAGATGGGGCGAGTTTGTCGTCTTCGAAAATCTTTGTATGGTTTGAAATAGAGTCCTCGTGCTTGGTTTGGAAAATTTAGTTAGGTTGTTGAAAAATTTGGTATGACGAAAAGCAAGTCTGATCATTCTGTATTCTACAAGCAGTCATGAGCTGGTATTATTCTATTAGTTGTGTATGTGGATGATATTGTTATCACTGGAAGTGATAATACGGGAATTTCATCTCTCAAATCTTTCATTCTTACTCAGTTTCATACAAAAGACTTAGGGGTGCTAAAGTATTTCTTAGGTGTTGAAGTTATGAGGAGTAAAAAAAGTATATTTCTATCTCAGAGGAAATATGTTCTCGACTTATTGGCTGAGACAGGAAAATTAGGAGCAAAGCCTTGTAGTACTCCAATAACTCAGAGCGTGGACCTCACAGTAGATGAAGAACTATTTGAACATCCAGAGAGATATCGAAGGTTGGTTGGGAAGTTGAATTATCTTACTGTGACTCGTCCAGATATTGCATATTCGGTTAGTGTCATTAGTTAGTTTATGTCATCTCCAACAGTTCATCATTGGGCAGCGCTAGAGCAAATTTTGTGTTACTTGAAGAAAGCACCTGGACGGGGTATCGTATATAAAAATCATGGGCACACTTATAGTGAATATTTTCAGACGCAGATTGGGCAGGTTCTAAAATGGATAAAAGGTCTATTTCGGTTATTGTATTTTTATTGGAGGAAACTTAGTCTCGCGGAAGAGTAAAAAGAAAACGTTGTGTTACGGTCCAGTCAGACTGCAGAGTCAGAATATAGGGCTATAACACAGTCTGTGTGTGAAATAATGTGGATACATCTAACTGTTGACTGAAGTAGGACTTAAAATTTTAGTACCAGCAAACTTGTGGTGTGATAATCAAGTTTCTATTCACATTGCATCAAATCCCGTGTTTCATGAGCGAACTAAGCACATTGAAATTGATTGTCATTTTGTTCGTGAAAAAATTCAACAAGGCCTGATCACTGCAGGATATGTAAAAACTGGAGAATCACTAGGGGCATCTTTATAAAAACTTTAAATGGGGTCCGGATTGATTATCTTTGTAACAAGTTGGGCATGATTAATATCTATGCTCCAACTTGAGGAGGGAGTATTAGCTGTGTGTGTGTGTGTGTGTGTGTGTGTGTGTATCCTAATTTGTATTTTTTCCTAAAATACAAATTATTCCCTAGAATAGAATCTTGAATTCTTTTGGCTATTTCTAATAACAAGCATTTACTCCTTCACATGTCTCGTCTATCAAAACAATATCATCTGCAAACAACATACACCATGGTACTGTATCTTGAATGTGTCCAGTGAGTTCGTCGATGATTAGTGTAAAAAGATAGGGAGTTAGAGTTGATCTTTGATATAACTTTATCCTTATTGGAAATGCTTCAGTTAATCCACCTGAAGTCTTCACTCTGGTCGTTACATCTTCGTGCAAATTCTTAATTAGTTTGTTACGCTAACGCCTCTCTTTTTTAGAATTCTCCATATAATTTCTCTTGTGACTCTATTATAAGCTTTTTCTAAATTAGTGAAACCATATGTAGATCTTTCTTTTACTCCCGATACTTTTCAATTAATTATCTAAGAAAATGAATAGCTTCTATTATCGACCTTCTAGACATGAACCCAAATTGATTTTCGATCACAATGGTCTCCTTCCTTAATCTTTTTTCTATTACTCTTTCCCAAAGTTTCATAATATGACTCATTAGTTTAATACTCCTATAGTTTGCATAATTTTGTACGTCTCCTTTGTTCTTATATAAGGGAACTAGAATACTTACCCTCCATTGATTAGGCATTTGTTTATTTTCAATATCATATTAAATAATTTTGTAAGTCATTCAATACCTTGTTTCCCTAAGCACTTCCATACCTCTATTGGGATATCATTTGGCCCCACGGTTTTTCCATTTTACATCTCTTTCAAAGCTTGTTCTACTTTTGAAGTTTGAATTCTACGATAAAAATTAAAATTTTTATACTCATTTGAACTATTTAAATTGTCTAAGTTAAGTTGGTCCCTAAACTTTCATTAAAAAGTTGATGAAAGTAAATCCTCCACCGCTCTTTTATTTCGCTAGCATTTACTAGTACTCTATTGTATTTATCTTTAATACATCTTATTTGGCTAAGGTCTCTTGTCTCTCTCGCTTTAGCTATTTTATAAATGTTCTTTCTCCTTCTTTTATATCCAAGTTTTGATATAATCGTTCAAAAATTTTATTTTTTTCTTCATTCACTGCTTTCGTAGCCTCTTTCTTAGCTATTGTATATTTTTTTTAAGTCTTTCATATTCTTACAAATATATAATTCCTTATAGGCTATTCGTTTTTCCTTCACTTTCTCTTATACTTTCTCATTCCACCACCAAGATTCCTTACTTAGTGGTGCATGCCCCTTGAGTCACCGAGTACACCCTTAGCTACTATTTTCAACTTTGATACTATCTTATCCCATGCGTATTAGAGTTTATTTCATCTAATGCTTGTATTCTTACCTTCTCCTTCAATATGTTTTGCTTCTCATCCTTTAACTTCCACCACTTAATTCTAGGAGTCGTGTATATTTTTCCTCTATTGATATTACGATGAAGGCGTATATCCAACACTACTAATCTATGCTGGGTAGTTAAGCTTTTCCAAGAATGACCTTACAATCTTTAGAAATCTTCCTATCTCTCTTCCTAACCATAAAAAAGTCAATTTGCGATTTATTATTCTCACTTTTGAATGTGACCAAGTGTTCTTTTTTCTTAAAAAATGTTTTAGCTAGTATAAGGTCATATGCTATTGCAAAATCCAATATTGTTTTCCCTTCATTTCTTGTTCCAAACCCATAACCCCCATGTACTCTCTCATATTTCTCATTTTTAACTCCGACATGTCTATTTAGATCGTCTCCTATTAAAATCATTTTATTTGGCGGAATATTTTGTAATACCTCATCTAAATCGTCACAAAATCTTGATTTGGTTTCTTCATCTAATCCTACTTAGGTGCATATATGCTAATTACGTTTACAGCTTCTTTCGCCATTACTATCTTGAGAACTATAATTCTATCCCTTTTCTAACTACTCCAATAACTTTATCTTTTAAAGAACTATCTACAAAAATACTCACTCCATTTCTTATTTTATACTTTCCTGTGTACCATAACTTAAAACCAAAGTTCTCTATCATTTTTGCCTTCTCGCCTACCCATTTTGTCTCTTGCACACACACAATACTAATTTTTCTCCTAATCATCGTATCTACTACCTCCATTGTTACCAATATTATTGAACAATATGAAAAAGAAAAAAAACAAAAACTTGTTCAGTTGTTTGACATAACCTCCTTAAGCAAACCCTGTTCCACATCAAAATATGTCTATTATCTAATATGTCAACAACAGTCTTATAACATAAAGTTGAACAACAATTTTCAAAGTCAAAGGCCATTCTTATGTCCCCTCTCCCCTGACAAACCGAGTCATTTCTCTGAGTTCCTTCAAATAATATGTACAATAAATAGGAAGTCAAATCCAAACTCCCAAGGCACTGAAATATCCTCATGACGAAAATTATTTCCCTTCTCAGAGTACTTAATTGTTAAATGAAAACTCTAAACATTATGATAACTCATGCTTCTAGCTTGATATGTTTAGTGCACATTATGATAAATTTTGCTGAGATTGTTCTTTCCATACTTCAAAATTTCAGCATGCCTAAGAAACAATATAAGGTCAAAGCTACCATTTTTTGATAGAATTCCAATGAATTAAAATTATAGCTAATCGGATATACTCTTATGTTGCATTTAATGTTTCTTAGTATATGAAAATCCAGGTAGACTTATCAGTACAAAAAGTTCTTTTCGATTGGGTGTTACACTTTTCATCCTTACTAGAGAAGAATCAGTAAGGGAATGACAACATTATCTTACTCATGAAGCTAATTAGAGATACCAATATGTTCTTCAATTGGCTCGACCAATCTTTCAGGTTCAAGATCTTCTGAAGTCTTAAACCCCTCCATTTTTCGTCTTTTACTCCTACAAACGCATGCAACAAGATTAAACCCGCTATTAATTTATAGGCATAATGATAAAGGTGTAATGTATACAATGACATTAGTTTAAACTTTTATCAATGTCAAACATGAACAAACAAAGTGATCGAGTAGAGAGGAATGACTATCTGACATTCCACATAAAAATATATAATAGTCATTGTCAAACTGGCAGCAACAGAAAAGTATACAATTATCTGGTTAACATTATCCACTATAGAAGAGGTGAAGATGCAGCCATGACATCAAATGTGGACATACTGGATAATTAATTATCAGCCAATTGTGGGAAGATAATGCAATAGATACAGGGCATGAGTCAACACATTCAAGTTCCAAATAATATCAAGATCCCATTTTTTCATAGTGGGTTTATGGGCAAAAAAAAATCTCTGTTCTATTTCATATGTCGTTAGAAATTAAGAATAAACCTAATGGCTTCAACATAGAATGTAAAAAAAGTTGGTGAAATTTCAATCCTAACTTATACCTTTGTTGAGGATCAATTTCCTCATTATTTGTCACATTCCCTTCATTAGAAGAACTGTCGCAAGAAGCTAATTCCAACTCCGAGTCAAGAAAAGATGCAAAGTCTTCACTGCTGCTTGAAGATTGCAATGGAGATTCTGCCGCTAGGTTCATGCTTAGAGAATTAAAAGTATGATCCTGCTACATATTAACTGCTATCCGGAATCATTACAGTCAAAAGAAAACCTAAGACAAGATAGTAAATTTCATCAATGTACAAGAAAAAGGAATATATTGGTTCAGCTAAAAAAGAATTGTGTGTGGAAATCAATAATAATTTGATACTCTATGATAAAGTTTCATGGTAATATGGCATCCACAGACGTTCCTATAACATCAGATTTAAAATGCTTTCGTGAATGAAAACCGAAAACTTGCAGCTACAAAATGAAAAAGGAAGGAAAAAAAATACTAAGTACGAGTACAATCTACCATCAAATCTTTATCCAAATCAATTTCAATTTTTCTTCATTCTCAGTAATGTAAATCGTAGCCTTCACAATAAATAGTATATCAAAGGATTCACGAACGTCAACAACCTGTAGTCTTTTCAATAATCACACAAATCAGAAACGGAACTGCGAATATGAAGGAAGAATGAACATAAATTTGAGGAAATACCTACACTCCAACTGAGAAAATAGCGGAGAGATGTCTGGAGTTGGCGTCGGATCGGGTCCGCCGTCAGCAGGGACCAAGAAGGGGAGGTAGCTCCACCATCGACAGGAAGCAGCCGACTGTTACCTCCTATGGCGACGAGAGGTGCGACGATGTCGTTGGCGTTGGCGTTGGCGTTGGAGAGGCAGGAGGTCACGCAGGAGCGTCGAGGGCTCGGCTCCGGATTGGGGTGGTTTCTAAACCAACCCGGTTCGGGTCGTCGATGACCGTGCCCGGTTTGTATTCGGCCGGTTCAACCAATTGCTGGTATGAAAATTGGGTGGGCGAGTCACCTAATTTTAATTTTACCAAAATGTTAAAAATAATAATCCATTTATTTTTTTTATTTTTTAAATCTATCGTAATATTTTTGATCTAAGAATATTGAAAGCATCTAAAATGTAAAATATATGATTATATGAGAGTGACCATATTTCATCTTTTAATTATCGCTCTTCTTTTATCATAAATTTTTATGTCATAACGATGATCATTTCTTATTATTTTTCAATTCCCTAATGGCCTCGCGATCTTCTCTCACAGTCATGCTCCATTAGTAATTAACATTAACACTTATCATTATTAGCTATTGACATGTTCACAGGGCTTCCCTCCCTTGTCCCTTTCCTAAATTATGATACAAGAAGCCATTTGGCTTTGAGCTGATTTCCCTAGCACTGGTTTCTAAAGCCGAATTTCATTAGGTTATGGGCATAATTCCCTATCATCTCTTGACTCCAACTCCAATTCCGGAGTATGGTAAGATTCCGGACCTCATTCTCGAGCACGGTAATATTTCAAATTCGATTCCCAAGCATATAAAACTCCGAATCCAATTTTCGAGTATTAGAAGATTTTGAACTTGATTCACGAGCACTGAAAAACACCGAGTCTGATTTCAGAGTACTAGAAAACTTCCAATCCAATTCTCGAGTCTTGTTTCCTGGCTCAAAACTCAGGCATAATTCCATCCTTCATTTTCCCTAATTAAGGGGTTAGTCTGGACTTATCCATCTATGAGAATCCTAGATTTTTACATAGTATCATATAATTTTAAAAATATATATATTAATTTATCGGTAAAGTTGCTTTAAATCCCTAATGGGGAGTCAAACTTTGTATTCACTCCCCACATAAGTTTTTGTTTGTTTTTACTCCCTAATGAAACTGAGTATAAAAGGGTAAAAATTGAGTATACATCAGTGAAAATTGAGTATAAAAGAGTGAAACTTGAGTATAAAAGAGTGAAAATTGAGTACAGGGTTATTCATGTGGTGGATGCAAACTGTCATACTCAGTTTTCTAACTTTTATACTCAATTTTCTTCAAAAAATACTCACCAAATATCACATCAGGGACTGCATGCAAAGAAATGTTTGGGTAGGGATTGCATGCAAAGTTGACTTGGTAAGTGGGGAGTAATTTATACTATTTGCTTATATAGAGCTTGGATCATGTCATATTAATATATATTTTTATCTAATATTATTGTATTTGTGGGCTATTATATTAACATATGATGTCTCACGTGGTGTAGTTGGTATCTACATAGATAATTATATTCAGAAGTTGTAAAATACCTCATCTCTTCCAATTTTATGATGAAATGATGATTTTAAATTGATCCGGTCTCGGAGTGCCAATAAGGTGGTTTAAATGCGAATTAAATTACCGTGACTCATAGAGAGGAAGGTGGGGCCGCTAGAGTTGTCGAGTTATCCCCGACGTCAAAAGAACCTCTAAAGAAATTGAGGGTGCCCCCGCCTTATACTCCGACGATCAAGTTAGTCTTTAGTGATGTCAAAGATGGAGAAGATAAATAGTAAAATAAATAAATGTGATCACGGTCCCCCTTTTTGACACACGAGAGCAATCTTATATAGGAAAAATCTCTGACAAGATGTCTCATCTACAATGAAAGATGTGTCATGTGTTGGATATCATGTGAATGGAAAGGGAGGTGGTGTGACTTTAGTCCCACATTGGGACTTTCTAGTGAGTAGAAAATGAGGTGGAGAATAAAGGGACTCCTTTGTAAGTGGGGTTTTAGTCCCACATTGGGAGTTTTAAGACAGTATGGTTGGTTTATATTGGTTCACAAGCATGAAAGTTGTGAACAAATGCTAAGGGAGAGGCTCTCTCTCACGCGTGGGTGCGCAGGGGGGTGCAAATCCAGGACCCGGATTTATACTGAACCAAGTGATTGCATTCGGGTACATCCTCAGTTCGCCACGAGCAATGTGTGCTCCGTTGTGCCCGTGGTCTGCTATTGTATCCTGAGAGACAGAAGTCCATCTGAGCCTCGAAGCATCGCCGGAGGAGGGAAAATCTGTTTCAAGAAAACTGCGCTGCGCAGGCCTCAGCAAATTCCTGGCCGGTCGGGAGACGTCCGACTACTGCTCGGAAACTCGGGAGCTCAGGAGACTTGAGCTCGCCTCGGGAGACACTGATCGGGTCGAGAGACTGCAGTTTGCGTATAAAATAGCTCAGGCCACTCAACAGATAAGTTGGAATTAATTTTAGTAATTTCAATTTATTGTAACTTCTCCGAAAAGGAGCATTTCCTCCAACATCATGTCTGGTCATCAGAAGAACCGTCAGAAGGATCTGTTGTCCAAATTTTGTACTATAGAGATCCGGTGCATATCACATCACATCAAACTGTCTCATTTGTCACATCACACTTTATCATATCAGCCCATGTGCGAGGTTGTCTTGGTATTCAGGCCTGGGAAGGAGTAGTGGATTAGCCGTCAGGCGAGGTCGGTGGGTTAGCTGTCAGCTGAGGAGAGCGGCGAGTTAGCTGTCAGCTGAGATTAGCGAGTCAGTCGTTCGTTGTAAAAATTGGGTCCCGTTGACTTTCTTTAACCTAACTAAGCTTGCCTTTTTGACCTTCCTTTCCGGGGGTCCACTGCATCTTCCCCTATAAGGAATAATATCATTTTTTATAATATATTTATAATAGATATTATAAAATGTTATTATATAATATTGTGTAATCAAAATAATAAAGTAAATTAATATATAAATAGTGTAGGGGTAATTTGTGATGACAAAAGACGATTCGCTTATCCAACACCCCCGCCAACCCCCTCAGGGGCAACACGGAGGAGGTAAATTATGGGAGTTATAGCCATAATGTTGTGTCTAGTGCCTAGGGAGAGATGAAACATTGTCTTTGTCAGATTTTGATCTTAAAATCTTAAGATACTAATACACATATATTGACTATCAATCTATTCCACAGGAATATAGGAGCAATTTGAGGAAACTATTAAAGCGTAGGGGCCATGGTGATATAACCCATCACACTAATGACTAATCTAATAGTTTAATTCAAGCAATATTTAAAATTTGAATATCAATTGCGATAAGAGGATTGTTTTTCCTCCCACGAAATGATACAAAAGTTGATTATTAACAAAAAAACAAAATGAATATAATAGTTGAATATGAGCGACCAATTGAGTAATATTGAAAGTTTTCTATCGTTAGAAGATATCGGAAAACATCTATAATCTACCGTCTAGAAATTTAGCATTCCATGATTACGCGTCCCAATTAGAGAAAATGTGTTATAGCTACTTAGCTAGAATCGAACCACAAATGCTTGAGCGATAATTTAATACTCTTCCATTACGTGATATTCTCGGAGTAAAAAATATTGACTATTTAAAAAAATGATTTATATGATTAGGTAGCATTGAATCTAGGACGATTGACTTGGTCCCATAAAAATTTTTTATCGACTGCTAAAATAAATCGAGAAGTATTCATGACGGGTGATTCAAAAATTCAACCTCTTACGATTATGTATTTCATTTGAACTTTTCTTTTTATAAAATTCGTCTAACTGAGATGTGAATACCTGAGAGTAAATTAATCAGTTTGAAAAATTACATACATAATAATAATAATAATAATAATAAATATTTCCGTTCGGCGAGGGAAAAAACCTTCTCGCGGTGAAGAGCTTCCTTTTCCAGCGACTTCTCTTCGCTCCGCTTCCGCCTTCCGGCTTATGTCTACTGTTTATAGTTAGCTCCGACTATTCTTGTCGAGAGGAAGGTGTTAATGAGAAAGGAACGATGAAGCAGGTAGTGGAAGCGGAGACCAATGGTTCCGCTGCGCCGATACCTCCCCTTGACGCCACCGGAGCGGCCGCGGTGACCGAGAACGATGCGGTCGAACAGGAACGTTGTTCTCAAGAGGCCAAAGCCGGCCTCCATCCCTTGAAGGTTCTTTCTCTTCCTCAACATTTGTTTTTCCTTATGGGTTTGGTTTTAGTTGATCTTTGTTATATGGTGGCGTTCGAGTTGATAGGTTCGTGGAATAGAGAGATCAGCTAACTCTCGATCGCGTAGCTGCCTTCTCACTTCGAGGAGGTTAATCTGAAGTTGGAATTTCTTGTCTATTTACTTAGCATTAGGGATTTGTGATTTGGGTTTTTTGATGGATCATAAGAGGGGGCTAGCTTAAGTAGCATCAGGCAATAGCGTTTATTTGAGTTGCTTTTGTTCAGGTATCCCCCCAGATTCCTCGAAATTTAGGAACCCTAAATAAGTAAATACTTTCATGGATATAACCTATTAACTCATGTAATATGGATTTGGTAATTGAAAGTGAGAAAGTGGTAATTGATTTTAGGAAACAATTGTGGCTGCATGATCTTGCACGTAAATTATTTGCAATACTGTAAACTAAAAAGCAGCTGTATTGATATTTGTTTTGATGTGAAACTTCCCAAGTGTCATGGATTATTTGGGACATTTTATCCAATTTCATTTTGTTTTCCTAGACGCTGAGGAATTATGTGATCCGTTGCAGAATAAGTTTGTGTTCTGGTGCACTTGACGAACCCCTGGATTACGATCCCAAACATCATATGAGGACAACATCAAGAAAATTGTAGAATTCAGTACGGTATGCTCCTCCTTAGAAGATTCTATCGTGAATTCACTTTCTTTATTGATTAAATGTTACATTATTCTAATTAGTTTGCTACATGATTTATTTCTAGGTTGAAGGTTTCTGGGTCTGCTATTGCCATATAGCACGTCCTTCCTCACTTCCATGCCCAACTGATATCCATCTTTTCAGTCTTTTCAGAGAAGGCATTATGCCTCTATGGGAGGTACATCATATTATTTCCATTTTTTTTTTGTATTTAGAAGGTCATTTTTCAGTTTGTTAAATTTAAAGATGTATGAGAGAATTCAAGAAGTCAAACATACAATTTTCATTTTCTCTAAGATCATATCATGAGAAGTTTGTTTTGACCACGATTCTGCAAACTGTAATGGTGGTAAGTGGATATTGAGATTCAAAAAGGTCCTTTCAGGTCGTTTTTGGGAAGATTTGGTAAGGGAAAGAACATTCAGTTTCTAAATTCAATACTATTTAGTTCTTTGTGGAAGCCGTATTTGTTTAATCATAGTTATCTCAGTTGCTTACTGATTGTTCTCTTAGTTTGTTCTCATTGATGCATTATTTTGTAATTGTCTTACATTGCTTAAACTTGGTTGCGCACTACAAGAATGAACAGCACCTCATCTTGCTGAATACTGCTATTACAAGATCCATCTATGCCATATGAGTATACGCGGATGTTTGTTTTAGTAGCGTCAAGACCCCTCTAATTGGTGTTAACTATCATGGTAGTATCCATTGCACGATGATCCCCAGGTTCCTGAAATTGCTTTATCTGCTAGGGAAATTACTTACAATTCAAACTGTGGGTTGTTAAATATTTATCTGATGCTGCTGCTAAATGATAATTATGGGATCCTCACAAATTTAATAGTAGAGAAAGTGCAATATAATTCTTCTTTCTTGTCTGATGCAGGATAGAAATGAAATACAAGGGGTCACCTTAACTCGGCAAGGGTGTAGACATGGAGAAGTCTCAAGGGGCAAAAGAATCACGCCTCTTCTGACCCAACATCATCTGAATCATCGTCCAGATCCAATTCATAGTTTTCTTCACTGTCGTTATCGGCATTGGCATCATCTTCGTCGGAATGATCACTGTACTGCTGCTCAGTATCAATGGCAATCTGATCAGTTTGCCCCTCCTTGGAATTTGCTTCCCCCAACAAATCGTCCTCCTCCTCCAGTGCTAGTTTGGAAGTTCCCTTTCCTCGATACAGTAGCCCTGTTCGCATGACATAGTAGAACTTGCCCCGAAGAAGTGCGAGAGGGTGCGGCGCCACCAGCTTACCCCTGTCGTAGCCCTCCCGGAGAACCACCGTAGAGGTCTTGCACTTGAGGGAGAGATAGAAGATCCCCGGGTAACGGGTAAAGACCCGAGTGAACCTGTAAGGCAGGCCGAGCTCCTCTTGGAGGCTGCGCAGGTAGTTGCGCCTGGTCTTCTTGTGGATGGTGAGGCTGAGGAGTTCGTGGAGGACGCCGACCACATGCTTCTCCATGAGGTCGCTTTCGGGATCGAGGCCGGAGGCGTCCTGGTAGGGAGACACGTAGGGGAGACGATGGAAGTCCCCCATCCAGGCCTTGACCTTGTTCATGTAGCCGTAGCCTCGGGGGAATTTCATGGGGAAGGCGAGCGGCGAGGCGGAAGAAGCCGACGGCCTTTTGAGATCGTGGTAGGAGGGTTGAGAGAGGACATCACGATGGCGGAGTTGGAGGGCGGAAACGGCGAGGTGTTCTGGCCAGTCGGTGAGGGAGAGGACGGGGGCACCGTCGGAGTGGCGGCGAGAGAGGCTGAAGAGGTCAGGGCGAGCGGCAGGGAGGGCGGATGAGAAGTTCGGGGGAAGGCCGAGGTCGTAGCGGAGGGAAGCGAGGGCGGCTACTGGAAGAGCGCGGGAGCGGGCCATCATCAGAAGGCGGGCGACGCGGTGAGCAGCGTCGTCGGGGAGGGTGGATTCGAATGCAGCCTGCTCGCGGCGGTGGAGGAGGAGGGCTGCGGGGGCGAGGGAGAACGTGGGGAGGGAGGGGAAGCGAGGGTGGGGCTGCTCGCTGAAGAGGGTGGGGTAGCGGCGTAGGAAGCGGAGGACGGGGATGGTAAGACCGAGATTTTTCTGGAAGGGGGCTAGGGAGCGAGCGGGGAGGAGACCAGAAGGGGCGGCGGCGATCGCGTCCTTAAGGAGGCAAGCCGCCTTGATGTCGGTGTCGCGGTCAATGATGTGGTCGAGGCCGCGATTCTTCACCCACTTGAGCCGCACCTTCTCCAGCCACCGCTGCGGCGTCCATCTCCACCATGGCTGCTGCCGACGAAGATGGACACCGAGGGTTTCGATGCCGCCGCCGCCGCCGCCGAGCATCGCGATGAAGTCGATTAGAGACGAGGCTCGCTGTGGTGAAGTTGAATCGAGTCGAGTTGAGAAGAATCCGCAGCCGTTGGATGGGATTTCCGCACTAATCTTAAACACTAAGCCCAAACCCCCCGCAGAGAGAATCTATATAATATACTGATGCAGGACCGAGGGGTCACGGCCGACGTTGATGAGGTTTACGAGTCCGGCGCGGCCGTAGAACTTGGCGAGGAAGACGGCGGCGTTGATCCACTGCAGGCAGCGGAGGATGCTGCAGCTCTCGCTGCATCCTTTGCGCAGCACTCGGCAGCCATTGCAGCTCATCTCCATGGCTAGCTAGCTGGTAAAAAACCAGCGGCGGAACTGGAAATTGGGGTGTGTAGAAAGGGGAGGGGAAGAAGAGAAGAGAACGAATTAATTGGAAAATCAGTCTCTGCCCCTGTGCGAAGGCGCCGGCGAGTCGGCGATTGCTGTTTGGGAAAAGGAGAAGACTGGGCGGCGGATTGTAACTCCGGTGGTGAAATTTTATTGTTGCTAGTAAGAAAAAAAGTAATTTTGGAAATTTTGTCTTCGAAATTTTTCTATTTATAATAAAAAAATTAGGATTATAAATATATAATAATAAATTGTCTTAAAATCTGTCACTAATGTCAAATTCTTCTTTAGTTCTTATAAAATTTTCTTTATTTAAACTCTTGATTCCGATTTATTTATTTATTTTTAAATACATTTTTTTTAAAATAAGATATAATTTATCTTACATTCAAGATTATTAACAGAATTATCAATTAATTTAGACAACAGAATTATCAATTAATTTAGACAACAGAATTATCAATTAATTTAGTCTAAATCAATCAATATGAGCTTTGAATTAATTGATTAAGGAGAAAAATAGGATATTTTATAGAAAAATATATTCGATTATAATTAAATTTAAAAAGAATTATATATTTTTTTAATTTTTTTTATCTATAAAAATATTAAAGGCTTCCATTCCCATATAAAGTGAAGAAAAAAAACTTTGTTTCATTTGATAATGATATCTAAATATATTAGATTTTAGTTTAAATATATTAAATTTAGATGGAATTATATTTTATACCTATAAAAAATAGAATAATTAGAGTTGGAGTCCAGAAAAGTTTGCATATTAAGTGAAACAATTTTTCTTTTGTTAACTGAGAAGGAAATTAAGTTGGATGGTGGAGAGTTTTAAACCATTTATCCAATATAACGGTAAATTGGCTACAGACCGTTATATTTATTTAACAGCTTGTTACCTCGTAACGCGCCGGCACGAGACGCAAACCGGTGTCGGTTTAGTGAATAACGCCTGTTCCGCGCAAGAGGGAATTGGAAAGCCGCGGCGACTTTTACCTTTCGACGTGCTCTATTCGATCGATTGCGAGGTGGCAAAAGGCGAAACGCTCGCCCCGCCGTTAACACGGAAATCACGGTGACTGAGAAGGCTCGATCGATTGCGAGGGTTTGGAGATTTGGAGAATTTCCTGGTTTTGATGTCGACCTTGAATTCCCTCTTCAACCGGGCCTCTTTGGGCACCAGATGGTTCGTTTTACTTGGATCTTATAATCTGTGTCTTTTTTTATATAGGTTTCTATGTGCTTTGTTGGCGCAATTTGATATTTCCCATCATCCTCTCATCACTGGGAAAACGTAGTTTCTATGATCTGATTGCACTGTTGATTCCTGAAAATAGAGTAATTGTTGCTATTTTTCATCATTTCGTTAAAAGTAAACCCCTTTAAATGTCCTGATGGGTGGTCAGCTGCAAGGCAGTGAGTTGATCTGTTTCATGAATTTTATGGTCAATATTTATGAATTATCTCGGATGAGATTTGCACTTAGAAGTAGCGGGCTACCATTATGAATCATTTAGGAAGAAATGCTACCAAAATCCAATTTTGCCGTGATTTTTGGGGGCTTCAGTTATTTGGTAAGTGAATGACAGAACCTTACTCTAGGATGCTTGAAAAACTGCTAGATGGGAGAGAATGAAATTCGGATAATAATTCTCCAGCTCAAATAAATGTCAAAGCGAATGAAGCTTATCATTTTGGATCCTACATCACACTTAATATCTGGTTCATAGTAGCTTAGAAGACATTTTCTCTGTTTTGGAAACATTCTAAAAGAAATCCTAATTTTTGTGCGTGTGGGATTTCTTTGTTGATAAATACAAAACTGTATTCATCAAGGATTAACATTATTAGACATGCCTCTTTATCATTTGGACCATGTGACTTCGTGCAGCAAAACTTGCTTGAATCTGGCTATTTCACGTATAAAATTGCTTCGAAATAAAAGAGAGTTGCAGCTCAAACAAATGCATAAAGAGATTGCTCAATATATTCAGACCGGTCAGGAAGCCGTAGCTCGAATTAGAGTAAGTGCATAATTACATAAGCTGAATTACTTTGTTAGTTTTTCATTTTGTTGGAAAATCTGTTTTATTTTGTCTGTTGATATATGGATATTTTTAGGTGGAGTATATTATCCGGGAACAAAATATACTGGCTGCTTATGAGATCATAGAACTGTTTTGTGAATTTGTCCTTGCGCGTGTCCCAATTCTCGAAGCACAAAGGTACTTAGTTTTATTGTATTTAAATTGAGATGAACCATGTTTTTAGTTGCTTCTTTCTATCATTCTAGTCATCTTTATTTTCCTAGGCGTTATAGCTATCATATGTGGGCCCTCATATTGATTACACATAACTTGGTCAACATTTTCAATTTAAATATAGAATTTTCTATTGCCTAAGCTTCTGATATCAAAGATCAAGAATGGCATGAAATGGTTCACTTGCAATTTGTATTTAGTTATTCGTTGTTGCACATTATATCCTAATGGTTTGCTATGATATGCAACTGATGCTATTATGCAAGTCAAAGATACACGCAGCAGTTGATACCAACGAAAGCTTTTCGCACGTATGTACAGTGGCTGTTGCAGTATATGCTATCAACCAAACAGACGGTCAATATACTCAAACTACTTATTCACTGGTGGTGAACTTGGTGGGACTTTATTGCTTGCCAAGGATCTTTTTGGGGGAGCAAGAGCAATTGTTTCTTAGTCAATTTATATAGAATCTAGCTGAATCCTATCTAAGAGCAACTAAACTACTAAAGCGTAATTTGCTCTAGGTAAAGTTTACTGTTTCAGCCTATAACTTAGATTGCAATTTGCATTGAGTTAAAGAATGTAACAGTTGTTTGGAAAGAACTTAGAAGAAAACCTTGCATGTTAGCAACTCAACATGCCATGAGGAGGTGGCTGTCTTTCGTTGGTTTCTCTGTTAAGCAATTTCTGTTATAGAACTGATCCACACGTTCTTACCTTACAACATTTCAGCATGACTTATTGTTTTGTAAAGTAAGTAATGCACATGTATAAAGATATCTAGGGAAGCGGTTTTTTATTTCAAACCTAAGATGTACAATTACTGGAATAGATTTGCAGGAAATGTAGGTTGACGATGACAAGAAATACATGGCAATTGTATCTTTGATGAACACCCATTTGAACTTGTTCAAACTCATTTAATGTTCATTGCATTGTTATTCTATTCACAATAAATACAATTTTTGACATATAATTTTTACATGGCGTAACAGGGATTGCCCAATAGAATTGCAGGAGGCTGTGGCCACTATCATCTTTGCTTCACCCAGATGTTCTGATTTGCCAGAATTATTACACTTAAGGAACTTATTTTCTACAAAATATGGAAAGGAGTTTGTTGCAGCAGCATCTGAGTTGCGGCCAGAAAGCAACGTTAATCGCACAGTAAGAAACACAGTCCATCTGCTATTTCCTTCTTTTGCATCTTATAGTTAGCTTTCTGCTGTAACCTTTTCAGATAATTGAGAAACTTTCGGTGAAAGCTCCACCCGCAGAACTGAAAATTAAGGTTTTGAAAGTGATCGCACAAGAGTACAATATCGAGTGGGATTCATCAAGCACTGAAGCAGAGCTTAGTAAAAAACACGAAGACTTACTGGTAAAGTATAATTTCAGCTTTATGATATCTTCATCATTTTATTATAAATCATCTCCTGAGATTATTAAGACTTGGCTATTATTAACCATATAACTCCACATGGAATTCACAGTATATAAGTTCCACGTATTCCAACTTAAGGCTTGTTATCTACGTAGATTAATCGCCTTTCCAACTTAAGACTTACAGTAGTTGTGGTTTAGGGTCCATTTGTTATGCATAAAATTCTGATATATGAAACTGTTCAAAAGTATTAGTCAATGGAAAATATTTTAGTTCGAAATAAAAATGTGTTTTTTTTTCTTTTAGGAGAAAATGACTTTCACTTGTATCTAATTTTGGTCAACAGGAAATATTTAGTTGATTAACTGGAAATGTGAGATTGCCCTCTACGAACCTCGGTGTATTCCCTCCTCCCCCTTTGTGAGCCTCGTTCCATCTCCTTTAGCAATCCTCAGTGAACCCCAATGAGGTCCCTCCCTCTGTGAGCTACCACCCCTCCTCCAGCAGTTATCGAATCCTAGTGAGTCCCAGAAAATATCTTTAGTTTCCCAGGCAAATAGTGGAAAATAATCTATTTTCCAACAACTGACTCTTATTTTTACCTCCAAAATTTATTTTGATCTTCGATGCCTCTTGTAGAGCATCCTTACTCTTTATTCTGACATGATTTTGTTTTTTTAAGTTGCTATTCCAACTTCGAGTACTAGTTATACATCCCATATATCACAGTTTTAAATGATATATCAACTTGCGAGTAATACATATCGTGACGCAACCATCAGTCGTTAATTCTCCATCAATTTACATCATTGATAGTAGTGAAGCATATGATTTCCTTCAGCATATAATCATAGATCAAATTGATGTTTTTTTTTGTTTCTAACATGACATTAGAAAGCAGGCAGTAAATGCTACTCATGTATATGCTTTTCTTCTAAGTTATGGTCTTATATTACATGCAGGGTGGTCTGAATCCTACAAATTCACAAGGATTGATTGAGAGCTCCTCTGTAACTTTGCCGAAGGAAGGAGTTCCCGCATCCGCCGCCTCAGAGGACCAAAATGATCGAGTGACCCAGTCCCTGACCCGTCAAGTCACTAACACACCCAACCTCTCCACTCAAACGAGCAAAGTTTCTTCAGCAGATGCTGCGACAGTGGATGTTGTAAATAGTCAAACTGAAGCACCATCCATATATGAAATATCACAATCCACTCAAAGCTCATCAGATATCCTCGAGAGAGCTCGAGCTGCAATTGCTTCCGCCGAGCGTGCATCTGCGGCTGCACGGGCTGCAGCTGAGCTTGTAAAGGCCAAATTGCCGCGCTAATCCAGCAATTTAAGCCATGAGGCGGCTGTTGTTTACAGGACTATTCCTACATGTGAATGTGGCTGCCTGAATGGAGTGATGTTTATATTGCTTTCATTGATAAATTAGACATGAGAGAGATGACATCTTGTTAAGATTGTCAGTGTAGTGATATTGCAATGCAGTATTATAGTGTGGCTTTCTCGGCGATCTACTTGCTGGCTGATGATAAAATTGCGACTAAATTTATCTAGGTGAATTTCAATGTGTATGAATAGGTAGGCACAGATGAATGCCAATTTGAGTTCTTGCTATACTTCCTCTCAATAGCGTAGAACAGTCGTGAAAAGGCCGCTAACACAGAGGTACCACATTTATAAAGATGAAATGATATTTTGTATGACAATCATAGCTAAGCTCATCTCAGTATAGAATTTTTAAAATATAGATAGGTAAGAAGTATTTAGTATTGTTCCTAATACATACTCTGCCATTCTAGTAGAATGATTGTATCAGAATATAGGATGAATATATTCAATAAAGGAATTATTTCGATTCCTCATGTATTGCAGAACAGATGGGGAAAAAAGGAGACAATATAGAAAACCTACTCAGATGGTGAAAAGCAAGAACAAGCCTTTTAATTCAATCACAAACATGTTAAAGTTAAACCGGGTACCACAGCCATGTGTAAACAGAACGGCCACTGCCCATCGACAACTCTAATGACAAATTAAGTCATCAATTCTATTGAAAAGCAGAAAAAGATAGAACATGGAAGAATATGCATGTGTCAAGAAACAATGAATTAATTCATTGCAGAGTGAGAATCTAGCCATGATATAATGTCGTGAATAACACTTGCGATTCTTTCGTCTGGCTCTCCTTCTAGGATGGCATGATAGCCTTCTTCGTACAGCTTTAGGGTTTTATCTTTAGTGCTAGCTTTGCTGTAGAGGAACTTGCTAACTTTTGGGTCTGTAACTTTGTCCGCGGCCCCATGGAGAATGAGCAACGGCGAACAAATCTGAGAAATTTGCTGGGGTCAGTTTAGAAACTTGTTTTTGCATGTAATCACTTAATCTAGTCCTGTGTCAGACTGCTAAATGCAAATATGATAACAGAAACAAGTAGACAATTTAGAAAATTTTATCAAGTGAAAAGAAGTATCAGGATTAGGTAAGTATATTGCCCTTTTGGATGTAAGCATTGATCAATATTTGCATACATCACCGACACGGGTTGTTTGGTGACACACTGACATTGATAGAGAAAAACAGTAAATGCATTAGTTTCCTAGTCTCTAAATAAACATTATTGGGTAGCATGGATGACTTAGAAAGTGCGAGTTAGTTTATAATGGACAGGGAAACTACATGAGATACTTGGGAAGTTTCAACAATCAAACCTGATGAGGGTGTTCTATATAATTTACAAGCTTTTCTCTTTTTTTTTCTACAAATGTAGCATCTTGCAAGTTTAGTCAAGGAATATGTTTGTGACAAATATTCAAGTAAAAGAAATCTTGAAGGAAAAGTTCAAAAAAAAAAAAACCTTGTCCAGTTGTGATTCGATGTCATGTGTAGCCTTTATTAGCTCAACAGCTGTTCTTAGCCGCATTTGGTCAGCATATGAAATCACATTGAATTCCGCCTGAAAAATCATTTGTCTCCAGGCAAACAATTTTTAAGAGAAATAGTCCAGAGTAAAGAAAATATGGCAACCATACACACTAGTTTCCTATTGTCAGAAAATTTCTCAGGAGAGAGATGTAGCAAATTAACAAAATCAGATACATTAGAAAAAGTTGAGACACAACATTATTAAACAAACAAAAAAAAAAGAATCAGGAAAAAAGGTGTCTAATTTGCAAACAATCTAATTAATTTAGTAAATGAGCATTTAGATTTTTCACAATCACTTGATATGGAAGTCATTATATACGATCATCAAAAACACTCGGATGTTGTTTGAATCCCCTGAATGAAAACATGAAAAACAAAATTTATTTCTTCTTTCCCAGAAAAGCCATCAGAATTGAGATTGAGATCAATTGATATCAAATAGAAAACAAATTCAATAAACAAGAGTACAAGAACAAACAATACTCCAACGACCAGACAAGACATCTAAAATTAAGTGTTGAATTAAAATATTATAGATTACATAATAAATGTACAAGTCTAACCGTGTTTCTTTTCATGGGATCTCTGAATGCTAGATCTCCTAGATCTTTCTGGGGGAACAACTTTGCCTCAGGTAGAATGTATGACATGAGACTTAATGCCTTTAAAACTGGTCCTGGTGGTGTCACTTCTTCTGCAATCTTACCACTTCAACAGTTAAGATTGAATTGAGAAATTCACAAGAGAAAGATCAAGATAGTACAATGAATTATATTGGATTATTTCACTACAAGACTAAAACCGAGAGTCCAAATAAAGATCAGTTATTCAGCATTTCAACATTTGTTTGAGAAGATATGAAAAAATAATAATAATCTCATATTGCAATCAAGCAGCATATTTATTTGGTTACAATTGCCATATGCAAAATACCATGTTCAAACTTTTAAAATAATATTAGGAAGACTTACTAAGAAAAAATAACAAATTTCAAAAAATTCATGCTCAGATTCAACCTGATTCCCACAGGAGGATTCCAGCAAGGCTGCTAACCCTCTTGAGCAAATAGCAGGAGCTGCATTTTGAGTTTGAAATAGTAATACTAGACATATAATAGCTGACCTTGTTAATACAATAAGCACGTTGTGTGGCTGAAAATGGCTTCGAGAATTGAGATGCTTGTGTAGTCAGATAGGTACTGTTGAGTAGGATATCTAAACAACTATCTTCTTATTGGTATCTGAATGCAGTCAATAGAACAGGATCTTATGCTATGTTTATCAAAAGCACATTGATTTTCCCCTTTTTCCTTTCCTATATACACTTTTTGGGAAGAAACAAAGGGTTCAAACACAACCGAGTAGACGATGATGGAGAATTTTATCTCAAAATCTTGTAATACCACCTACGGTTTTACCAGCTCCACTAACTAGTACCTTCAATCCCAATGATGATGCTAATCATAATTTTTGAGGACGTGCGATCATTACTTGAACATGAGCCAAATTATCCAATTGTTAGCAAGAGTCTTATATAATCAACCTACTAATCAATAACATTAATGCATATCCTTTTTATTGCTTCAACTAATTCATCAAATGAGCATCCTCTAAGAATGCATGAGTTTTTAACAAAGAATGTTTAGAGCATTAGCCAATTTCTCATTCCTGCGCTTTCAATTTTTAATACAAGTTAAAAGAAAAAAAAAACAATGATAAAGCTTATAAATAAATTCAAAATGCATGATAAATTATGTTGTGGGTTTTACTAAATCTCATAGAAAAATTTTCAGCTGTGTTGCAGCTGTAACCTCTCTAATCTCTTGTTGCATCAAACAAAAAACTTAGCTTTCTCACCTGTAGTAAATTTAGGTACTTTTTCTCAAGTTCTAAAGGATAGTACAACCTTTATGGGATATGATATGCTGTAACAACTGATAAAGCTATTATTTACCTATATGGTATATTCTACCCAAAATAGGGTACAAAATACTAGACATCATTTTGGAATGCCCAGATACATACTCTCATTTGCCTTTTTTTTTGGGACAAATACTCACATTATGAACAAGCACCAAGCTTTATTTAACAATTCTATTGAAATACACCTTTAAGTTTCATTGTTTTCTTCAGGAAGCTCTTATTTGTCAGGTAAAGGTTAAGAATCTTTCAGTTCACTCTCCGAAACTGTTCTTTTTTCCCTTTGAATATGGAACTAAAATGGTAGCATTATAGCACCACTCAAATATTAATATATAATATAAGCAGCATTGAAATCTTTGAAATCACAAATAATATGTGATTCCCAATCTCTGCATACACCATTTGAATTTGTTGTCACAATGAGATGACATGAACTAGCAATACATGGTGAATTATTGACAGTTATTGAATGCTTAAATGAACTCACAAATTTTAGTGGTTATTTTGATGAACAAGTGATCTTACTTTACACATAGGGGCCACAAGAAGAACCCCATCCCATGCATCCGGTTGCTTTAAGTGGACTTTAAGAGCAACAGCACCACCCATTGATTGGCCCAATAGGAAGTGATTCAGTTCTTTTACCCCATTCATAGCTGAACATTACCAAAATAGTAGCACCACGATTAGCTTATTGATTCAACATATCAAAACCTATCTACTATATCAACCTCTGATGATGGCATATTGTTCAATGACTTGGTCAACCAATCCATCAAAACTGGAAATATATCCATGCAGGCCTTGTGAGAGGCCAAAGCCAGGATAGTCCATAGCAAAGACTGCATAGCCTGCGTCTGCAATCCTCTTTGCAATACCTGAAATTTTTTTCTTCTGCATACTAGTCAAGGGAAACACTTTTGAAATGTCACAGTTACAGTTGCAAACATTTGCGACCTTCAAAAAAGAATGTGCATGTGTCACCGTAGCCATGGCAAAAGAAGAGGGCTGCCTTGCAAGCACTACCTGGCTTCGGCAACCAACTCTTGCAGAATATCTCCACTCCTTTGGAATTTGTTTCATACCTCTGCCGCACAATGCAGCAAAAGTAAAATGCATTAATATCTACATTGCATATTCTTCAAGCATTAAGTCCATAATCACTTAAAACAAAAGGCAATATCTTTGGAAATCATTTTTTAGCATGATCTACTGAATCAGATCTGATTTAAAAACAACTGCATGGACTTCTTTTGAAATTTCATACAAACGGTCCTTATAGAAACCAGAGAATTCAGGGAAATCACAAAATGAGTCGGAAATTTTGTTTAAAATGCATTAGGTACAATATAGAATCTAGATGATTCTGGTAACATCTTAGATGCATTATGTTAGTAATAAGATTCTAAACGATACTGATGTTGAAGATATGATTCCAACTCAAACTTTTCAGAAGAAACCCAACAGTACTCACTCCTCGACATTGTGAGTTTGAAGAATGAAAGGACGGCTAATGAGATAAGTCTGGCACAATCTAAAGTTTGTCAGGTACGTACAAGCAAAGACATCCATACAGTAAACGAGACTTGTGAAAGTCTTCTGAAGAAAAGAAAAAAAAAAAATAGAATCTTGCTCATGCTCCAGATAAGTAGGCGAAAATGTTGGAATCTTGGCAAGCTAGTAACTGAATAAAAATACTCACCTCCTCCATTTGGATTCCAGTCGGAGCCATCTGAAGGCAAACAAACAAACAAAAAACATAATACATCAATTCACTGACTAATATCCCCATGAAAAGTGAAGAAAAGAATAGAAAGACCAAAATATTTCTGATTCCATCTACACCAAAGCAAAGACTCGGTGGGGATCAGGAGGATCTTATGCGAAGGGGCACCTTGAACAAGAAGTGGTCGAGGCGGCCCTGGACATCCGCGAAGGCATCTCGGACGCGACGGCGGGCCGGGGCGAAGTCCAGGTTCTGCGCAGCGACGGCGTTGAGCTCTTCGCCGACTCCTTCGATGGGTTTCCTCGCCGCCGCGATGACGATGGCTTCCGTCCTACTCGGTTGCCAGCTCAACGAGGGAGCGACGACGACTCGGCCATGAACCCGTCCCACAAGCGGGCGGTGGCCAACGGTCAATCTGATGCCGGCCGCGCAGATCGCCATTGGAGAGCGAGGTGGGTGTGGAATTGGGAGAAGAGTAGAACCATTACCGTAGCAGGAACACCAGCGCGCTTAGTCTCTCCGTTTACTTCAACGGACGCGACAGATGCGAGGCACGTGGTCAACCTGGAAAAAAACATTTTAAAAACACCTCCCGTGTTTCACAATTGTCAATATACACCCGAAAATTATTAATTTTACTTCGGTAACAATGGGCTTTGTTGCTCTCTGTGTTGCCTCCGGGGCTATGGTATAACGGTAGGACGACTAGTCATTATTTTAGACATTCGCGGTTCAATACATAATTATGATGTATTTGTAGGAATTTTCCTTTCAAATGGGGTGTGAATTTTAGAACGCTGGTCTTCTAGATCGCCCACTGTGAGGACTTCCCGATTTACTTTGACGGCCGATGAAAAATTTTCGTGAGATTGGACCAGTCGTCCGAGGTTGGAAAAATCTCGTTAATTTTTTTTTTTTTTTTTTTTGGTGCTCTCGGTGTTCATTTTCCACTACTTTTGCTTCTCTTGGTTGTTTTTACTTCAAGCTAAGCACTCCATGCAACTTACGATACGACTGGGAACGTTGAGATCTTAAATTCATATTATTATGAGGGATTTAATTTTAGGATAAAAATCAAATGAAATTTTTTTATTTGAATTGTTAAAGGGTGTTTTTTTTATTTATTGTCATAGGACATCTCATCTCACCTCCATATGTTTTATTTTTAATTTTTAATTTTTAACTTTTTAGTGTTGTTGCAGCAATAAGAGTTAATAGTTGTAACATAATTTTTAGTGTTGTTACCATACAATTCGTTGCTATAATATAATACTATCTAGTATTATATTAAAAGAGTGATCTATCCCCTTGTATAGATAGTATTATATTAAAAGAGTGATCTATCCCCTTGTATATTTTATTTTCTGAAATTGCTCTTGACATTTTTACAAATATATAATATATATATATAATATATATATAATATATATATATATATATATATATATATATAATTAACGAGATTTTTTCAATTTCGGATGATTGATCTGATCCTATAAAAATATTTCATCACCGCCAAGATAAATCGGAAAGTACTGACGACGGACAGTTCAGAAGCCTAGCGTCCTAGGGTTCGAGCTCTATTTGAAGGAAAAATTCCTGCAAAATATACCGTAGTTGGGGATCGAACCACGAATACGTGAGATGATAACTAGTCGTCCTTCCACTGCACCATGTCCCCGGGGGCCTATTGACACTTTTATAGCTGTTATGATACGAGGAGTATGAAAACTTATCACGGGTGCAAAGAAAGTTAGTCAGCCATGCTGAGCCGGTGAGGTCAGGGGAGGTCAATGACCATTGTAAGTATCTCGAATTGATTTTGATATAGTCAACCGAGTCAAGTTAGGTCCTGTATAGTTTGATCCTTGTGTCTAAGTATGCAGAAGCTTAGGAGCATAAGAAGTCGGGAGGAAGATGCAGTGAGCGAGAAGAATAACACAGGGAAGGGAGCCGACGGGCTCGGTGCTTCCGAGAGATAAAAAATGCGGAAGAGTATACTAGTGGACGAGAAGAGCGTGCGTGACGTCCGAGAGACGAGAAGACAAGGAGGAACCTCGTTCGAGGAGAAGGTCAGAGTTGAGTTCGGGTGAGCTCAACTCCGGATAGCCAGAGTATCGCCCAAGCAAGTGGAGTCCAAAAAGGTCAACTTGGAGGCTAATTAATCTTGAAGATATGAGGTACTCTACTTGGATAAAATTTATCCATTTATGGTGCCCTGAGTAGCATCTAAGGTGCCCTAAATATCATGTCAGTAAAAGGTCACTTTGACCTTTGACTGTTGGGCTATAAATAACGCCTTATAAGAACTAAAATTAAAACACAACAATTGTAATTCATTCTTCCTAGTCTTTTTGAGCTTTCTAAAGATTGTAAGATAGTTTTTCGTCTTCCACGAAAGAGATCATTAATGAGCTTTTCAATGCCTTCGATTAGCAACCTCCCCGGTTACAACTAAGTAAAATTCTAGTCTCTCTTATATATTTTTAAATTGTTATTCAACTGACCTACCAGGACCTACAAATGGTATCAGAGCCAGACTCATTTTTGAAGGACTAACCACTAGATGAAGCAATAAGATGATGGTCGGATCGAGTATCCACCCACTAAAGTTTAAGGAAGAGTTCGCAATGTGGAAACATTGGATGAAGGTATTCTTTAAAATCGACTTCGAATTACTTTTAATAATAGCGCCTGAAGATAAGAAAGACCATCTTTAGACAAAGGAGCAAGTCGACTTCGTGGCCAACGAAAAAGTAGAGTTCCATCTGCTAACCGTATTACCGGCTTAGGAAATTACCCGAATCGGCTCTTATGCATCAGCAAAAGAGCTATGGGAAAAGTTCCTAAAACTGCACGAAGGGATCTCGAAAGCGAAGCAAGCATGACAGGATCTACTCTGAAATCAGCTGATGAATCTCCAAATGAACGAAGGAGAAACGGTGGCCAAACTACACATGAAGATCAATGAGCTGATCACGGGACTCACGAATCTCGGAGAAGTGATAACAAATCCAGATTCGCTAAGGTATGCTCTAAATGCGTTTCTGAAAATACCAGAGTGAATGCCCATCATAGACTCATATTATATAGCCAAAGACCTTGAGGTGAATACTTTAAAAGAACTATTTTCTATATTAGAACTTCATGAATCTCAATATGTAAGCGAAAAAGAAAAGACGGGCATCTCTCTAACCACGAGAAAGATCAAATTAGACGTATAATCTTTAGTTGATGAAGAAGAAACAATCTGCATGGTAAGGAACTTAAATAAGTTATTTAAAATTAATAAGTTTAAGACGCATGTCAAAAAGCATAATCTGGGAAAGAGAGATTAGATGCTACCACTGTGACTAGGAATGATGCATAAAGGGCAACTGTCCAAAGTTAAAGAACAAAGAAAATGACCAAAAAAGTCCAAGTACAATAATTTGAATGTAACATGGGATAAATCGTCATTGTCAGAGTACGAGATTAAGGCTTATGTTGAACTTATACTAATGGCAAGCCACCAAGAAGAGGAGGACAACGAAAGCTCGTTCGAGATAAACATCGATGAAGGGAGAGATACTTCAAAAAGCAACAGTGAAAGGGGAGCATCTAACTTCAAATTCGGCTTCTATCTCCTGATCAACTGTATTCTGGTAACAGGCGAATGTCTACTAGAATGCATGATAATTAAGGACAAAATATGTAGATATAAAAAAGAAATTAGCCACTACATATCTACTAGAATTATATGATAATTTGAAAATTAAAAAATGATAAACTAAAAGAATAAATAAATATTTTAGAAAAAGAAAAACTAGCATCCTTAAATATGTCTACTCCTAAAAGAAATATTAGATATATTGGAGGACTTAACTGATATTTGTGAAATCTTAATGGCTAAATTGTAAGAGTAACAAAAAATTATATTTTACCTAAATTTTTTATAAACCTAGTAGGTAGAAATCTTTATTGGATTCCTAAATTGTTTTAAATTGTTAGATATTTTTTTTGTGCATGATTAGTATTTTAGATTGAATAAACTGCTTTAGAAATCTTTGATTACTAAAAAAAAATACATTCAATGATTTATTTCTAGATTTAATTATTTTTATTTTTTATGATAGACACAACTTATATTTATCCACAGAAAATTTTTGAGATTTTTTGATCGTAAGATGAATTGTTGTGAATTTTTTATTAAAAATTAAATTTTTAATTTTAAAAATACATTCAAAATATTTTTTTAAAACCATATTTTTTTAGAAATTGACTGTTATATTTTGACCATTGAAAAAAAAATTTAGAATTTTTTAAAGTAGAAATCTAATTTTGAAAATATTTTTCAAAAATTTATGTTCTGTAATAAAAAATATTTTCGACAATTAATTTTTTTTTGAAAATTTTTATATAGTGTGATTGACCATTTCTACTCTTCAATAAAATATTTTGAAATTTTTGACTACTGTATGATTTTTATAAATTTTTAAAATTACCTTTTAAAAAATTGATAAGTTTAACTATTATTTTACGTAGGATTTATATCTTAAAAATTGTTTAAGTTAAAAAAATAGAAAATCAAAAAAAAATATGGAGCTATGTTGAACTACCCCCAAAGATAATTTTTTTCTAAATTTTTGCTATTTTATTTAACACTATTTTTTTATGTCATCAAATGAGGAGAGTTTCAGGGTTAAGTTTAGGGGAGGGCATCGCAAATGTTTTTTTTTAATTTAACTTCAATATTATTTGTACTCAATTGCATATTTAATTTTATTATTTTCTATAAACAATGCAATTTTTTTTGTTTTGGTTTACCCTAATTTAACTTGGATTGATACATATCAAAAAGCGAGAGATTGTAAGTACCCTGGGTTGGTTTCGATGTGATCATCCAAGTCAAGTTAGGAGATGTGTGGTTTGATCCTTATATCTAAGTGTACATGAGTTTAGGAGTACAAGAAGTCGAGCGGAAGACGCAACGAGCAAGAATGATGACACAGGGAAGGAAGCTGACGAGCTCGGTGCATCCGAGCGACGAGATGTTGCGGAATAGTATATCGATGTACGAGAAGGGTGTGTGCGACGTTCGAGGGATGAAAAGCCGGAGAGGAAACTTGTTCGAGGAGAAGGTCGGAGTTGGGTTCAGGTGATCTCAACTCCGGACAGCCGAAGCATCACCCAAGCAAAAGGAGTCCAAAAATGTCAACTCCGAGACTGACCTTGAAGACCCGAGGCACTCTACTTGTGATTGAGGGTGCCTCGGATGCGAATATTGGAGCTACCGCGAAAAGGCGTGAGGGCACCTCAGTTCAGACTATGGGCATCCTAGTTTGGAACTAAGGCACCCTCGGTCTGAACCAGGGCATTGTAGGTGATCGGTTGGTTGGCAAAAGAGGGGTGAATTGCCCTTGCAAATATAAACTTATCTTTTGTCTTACTTAAATAAAGATCAAGATTAGTTCCACAAATAACATAAACAGATTAATAACATTTAAGCAATAAACAAAAGAAAAAGAGGCATAACTGATTTACTTGGTTTGCAACCAGGAAGGTTACTAATCCAAGTTAAAATAAAGATCGGTCTCCTAATTAACTCTTTGGTGCGAAGAAGCCTCTTTACAGAATGAAGAACTCAAGAAAACCGTGAAAATTTAGAAGGAAATTCTCTACAGTTAATTCAATGATTGTAACTGAGCTCTGGGGGTCTATTTATAGCCCCAGTGAAGTTTATCCATCGCTAATGTGGCCCTACAGGGGCGCCCAAGTGGTTGGGGGCACCTGACACGTGGCTCAGGGGTTATCCACTTCGCAAATTTCTCGAACGGCTACTTCTGGATCATTTTTGGCTTCTAGGGCACATGTATGCATAGGGGCACTCGGGAACACGGGCGCCCTAAAGCATAGGGCCGCCCGAGTTAACTTTGGTTAGCTCTTTGTTGACCAATCTTCCGGCGAATCTTCTTGGGTGATCTCGGGCCTTCCAGAGTTTGGCTCACCCAAACCCTCCTCTGGCCTTCTCCTCGAGCGTGCTTCTGCCCAACTTCTCATCCTTCGAACGTCACGCACGTCCTTCTCGCTCCACCGACGTACTCTTCCGCAGACCTCCGTGTCCCTCGGATGCACCGAGCCCGTCGACTCTCTTCCCGTGTCATCCTTTTCAACCGTTGCGTCTTCCGCTCGACTTCTTGCCCTCCTAAGCTCTTGCACACTTAGACATAGGGATCAAACACAAGAGATCTAACTTGATTCAGTTGACTAAATCAAAACTTACCTAGGATACTTAAAATCTTCCCTTTTTGATGTGCATCAAACTGAGTTAAGTTAAGATAAAAGAACAAATCAAATGACAAGAATAAATATGTGGCATTATAGTTAAGCCTCCCCTAACTTAATCATATTTTCTTCCCCTTTGATCATATCAAAATTTAAACATGTTAAGGGACAAATTAACACTAATAAAAATGACATATAAAAATTCATAAAAAATTATTTAAGCATTCAAAAATTTCGAAAATATTTGAGAGCTATGCTAACATAATAGTTAATTTCTAGAAAATTCAATTTCTCAACATTTGATCAAAAATTATTTTTAAAATCCAAAGTATAATATTTAAAATTAATTTACAAAAAATTTATTTTTACTCGAACGTTAAATAAATTTTTAGCCAAATTAGAATTTTAGCAAACGCATCTCTGTAAAAATTATCAAGGTAAAATTAATTTTTTAACTTCTCAGATGATAATTTTGAATTTAAAGATGATAATTTTTAAAAAAATAATTTTAAAATTTGATTTTGAGTTCAAATAAATTTGAAAATTTTTCTCAATGCTTATAGGATAATCCATAGATTTTAAAAAATTAGATTCGATGAAATTAATTTTTAAGATATTTTTAAAATTTAAAAATATATTTTTGAATGAAAAATCATAATAAATCTATTTAACTGTTAAAAATTTAAAAAAAAATTTGTAGATAGTTCACAATAGTTTCTATTATCAAAAAATATTAAATTATTTTTTCTACAATAGTTATATCTTCGAAAAAAATTCAACAAGATTACAACTAAAGCATTAATTACCAATAAAAATTAATTACTAGTTGACAAATAAGTAATAAATGAAATCTAACAGTTTAGTATAGATTTTGAGACCCAATATAAATTCTTTCCAGCAGGATTAATCAAAAATTTATGTGGAATATAAGTTTTAGGAGCTTTTACAATTTGACCCATGTGAAACCGTAAATACTAATTTAGTTCTCCAGTATATTTAATTTTAGAATTAGGAACTTTAAAGCATGCATAATTTTTTAATATTTCAATTCCTTCCTTTAGCTTTTCATTTTCATGTTTTAATTTGCCAAACAATTCAAGTGAGCATGAAGAAGCTAATTATTTTTTGAGTTTTAAATTTTTATTTTCTAATTTGCATATTGATTTTATCATTGCCTTAATATCTAAACAATGTTCATCAGGAGATAGAAAACATACTTCACTTACCATATCTTTTTCGAACTCTGAAGCTCCCCCCTCGTCGCTGCTATCTTCAAATATAACTTCTCCTTCATCGATGTTTTCTTCTTCTTCGTGGGTGGCCATCAGCGCAAGTTTGCTGTGTTCGATGAGATCGGACTCATCTGATGATGATTAGTCCCATGTGACTTTTAAGTTCTTGTGTTTGACCTTGTTGGATTTGTTCACTTTTAGCCTTGGGAAGTTCTCCTTGATGTACCCTTCTTCCTCACAATTGTAGCAACAAATCTTTCTTTGCTTTGGAGAATGTTTCTTACCTTGCACTTTATTAAGACTTTTATATTTGAAATACTTGGATAGTTTTCTTACCATGTATGTTGTGTCTTCTTCATCTTCTGAAGATTCCTACTCGTGTTGGATTTTCCTTGTGCTTAGAGTTATGTTGTCCATCTTACTCTTTCCTGCGCAGTGAGATTTGTGAAGTTCTAATGTCGAAAATAATTATTTTAAGGTACTTATCTTAAGATCCTTAGAGATGAAGTACGCGTCTATTATAGAAGTCTAGTCTGGGGTCCTTGCGAATGCGTTTATAGAATACCTTTGTGCGTCATGACTTGTTACAGTTTCTCCGAGGTTCTTAAGTCCTGTGATCAGCTCTTTGAGTTTGGCGTGCAACTAGGCAACTGATTCTTCTTTTCTATTCAAAGGTTGCTGAGTTGGTTGCGAAGCAGATCTTGTTTCGCTAGCTTTGTTTCAAAAGTACCTTCGTGGAGTTCCAGGAACATTTCCCAAGTTCCTTCACTGATTGGTAGGTCCCGATTCGGTTGACTTCAAGCGCAGGTAGTACGGTTAGCAGATGAAATTCTACTTTCCCGTTTGTTACAAAATCAGTGTACTCTTTTTTCGTCCATAAGCTCTCATCTTTATCATTATTATCGGCGTCAATTTTAAAAAATTACCTGTATCTTTCGCTTCCAAGTAGTGAACTCCCCCTCAAACTTTGGAGAATAGATAACTAGTTTGACCATTTTGTATGTGCTTTAGATGACGGTTAGTCCTTCTAAATCATCCTGGCTCTGATACCACTTGTAAGTGATCGGTTGGTCGGCAAGAGGGGGTAAATTGCCCCTGCAAATATAAACTTATCTTTTGTCTTGCTTAAACAAAGATCAAGATTAGTTCTATAAATAACATAAACAGATTAATAACATTTAAGCAATAAACAAAAGAAAAAGAGGCACAACTGATTTACTTAATTTGCAACTAGGAAGGTTGCTAATCTAAGGCAAAATAAAGCTTGATCTCCTGATTAACTCCTTGGGGCGGAGAACCCTCTTTACAGAATGTAGAACTCAAGAAAACAGCAGAAATTTGAAGGACATTCGTTACAGTTAATTCAATGACTATAACTAAGCTCTGGGGGTCTATTTATACACCCAGTAAAGTTTATTTGATCGCTAACATGGCCCTACATGGGCGCTCGAATGCTTGAGGGCGCCTGACACATGGCTCAGGGGTTATCCACTTCGCAACGTTTGCAAAAGGCTACTTCTATATCATTTTTGACTTCTAGGGTGCCTGTATGCACAGGGGCACCCGGGAACACGAGCGCCCTAAAGCATAGGGTGTTGGGGATCGGTGCGTCGGCTACAGGGGGTGAATAGCTTGTTGCCCCCAATGCGTTGATTTCTTCCTACAAGTGTTAGCGTGCGCAAGCGGAAATATCAACTACAAATTAAAACAATGCTAACACTAAACTTTTACGTGGTTCGAAGATGATACTCCTACTCCACGGCTATCCGTAAGGTGGACGATCCCGATCCATCAGTGGATGAGTCCCCGGAAGACCTTCGGCTAGCTCGTGTAGCTCCTTGTGGGTGGAGAAACCTCACCACAACTCGCACAAAGGTTAGACTACTAATTGGCTTTTAACCAAAGCCAATTCCGTTAATCATAGTCATCCAAACCGAGTTCCCTTAAATAGAGCTCGTGGTTGAACTAGCCATTACCAGTCGATTGGTACTTGTTGATGCAGTTTGACCTAATTGTTGCTTTGATGTTGACACCGATTTAAGTTCGGCTGAGTGAGAATTGAGATCAGATAGTTAAGTTCGGATTAAGGATTCTGGTTAGAGAGGGCTCGGCAGCTCGTTATCTGGACCGGGATGAGTCAGAGAGGGCTCGGTAGCTCGTTCTCCAGACTCTGGTCAGAGAAGACTCGGTAGCTCGTTCTCTGGACCGGGATGAGTTGGAGAGGGATCGGTAGCTCGTTCTCCGGACTCTAGTCAGAGAGGGCTCGGTAGCTCATTCTCTGGACCGGGATGAGTTGGAGAGGGCTCGGTAGCTCGTTCTCTGGACTGGGATGAGTCGGAGAGGGTTCGGTAGCTCGTTCTCCATACTCTGGTCAGCGAGGGCTCGGTAGCTCGTTCTCTGGACCGGGATGAGTCGGGGAGGGCTCGGTAGCACGTTCTCCAGACCAGACTGAGTCAGAGAGGGCAAGGGAGCCTGTTCTCTGGACTCAGGGTCTAACTTGAGTTAGTCATGGTCAGAATTGACCATGAATTAATCAAATGATCAGAGCAAAGTTGGCTGGATCGGTCTGAAATCCGATCAGGGAGTTGGTACAAACTCTCTTGATAGTAGATCGGTCACAAGACCGATCCAGGATGTCTGATCGGTCTATTGACCGACCGAGAAAGCTTCTGAAGAAACAGAAGGTTTTCTGAACCGTCTGGTAACCGATCAGAAAACATTCTGTGTGGTCACAGAGAGATTGTGATCGATCAATGGATCGATCACGAGAATCTCTGATCGGTCAGTGCGACCGATCAGAACTGACCTGGACTGATTAGGATGGATTCTGATCGGTCAGGCACTTGCCTGATCGGTCACCTTGACCGATCAGGTACTTCTCTGATCGGTCAGCTTGACCGATCAGGTGCTTTGACTGAAATTCCAATGAGTTTAGGGATCGGTCTGGTGACCAATCCCCTGGTCTCTGATCGATCAATGAGACCGATCAAAACATCACTCGATCAATCAGTATAGAATCTGATTGGTCAGGAGGTTGTCTGATCGGTCAAGGTGACCGATCAACACGTCTGAACCTTAATTCAAATTGTTGTCAGCGCAGTTCTGATTTCTGATTTGCTTTGCTTCGCTAATGAATCTGTAAGTGTGCAGACAACACAGAGCTTTGAAATACAAATGAAGGAGCAAGAAGAAGGGTCAAAGGTGACTTTCCATGGTGCTATTTTGTTTGATACACATTTACAGGTTTCAACGGCATCTGACCTGAAGCTTCAGCTGAAGAGGATGACTTCAGTATGCTGAGAGCTCAGAAGGGGTTAGTGGGTGACGACGCCTGTATGTGTGCAGTGGGTGACGATGCATGTATGTGTGCAGAAGAAAGGCTTAAGAAGAAGGGGTTGGTGAAGCAGGGAGGAACAACGAAAGAACAGAGAACAACGAAGGGTTTTGCTGTTGAGTTGTTGGCTCTCTGCATTTTTCTTCAAGCTTGATCTTTCTGCTTACTACTGGTGTTTGTACTTACATCTGTTGTGTAAGCTTCCTTCTCTAGTCTCTTGTGCTTCACTTGATATACTTCTGAGACATTTGTGGAGAGGTTACTCCATCGAGAAGGAGGAAGCTTTTAGCCGAATTCATTCCGGGGCCTAATCTGTCGAAGATCAAGGGATCACCCACCTCACGGGCACGCCAAGAAGTAGGGGCAAGTTATCCCCGAACCTTGTAAACACTGTGTTAGTCTCTGTCTTCAGTTTATTTTTGTTTGTTTGTTTTCCGCTGCTAATCTGATTTTAGGAAGAAGAAGCGAGTTTTGGTGGGTGGCTATTCACACCCCCTCTCTAGCCATCCCAAGATCCTAACAGTACCAACACCATTCGACTGGTTCCAACCGAATCTGAACGTTGCAGCCCAACATTCAAATTCCAGCCGACACCAGTCGACTGCACAAAAGATCAGTAGATTGATCTTTCTGTGCCCTACACCAGTCGATTGCTACAAGCCACAGTCGACTGCCCAAACCCTAAACCTAGGGTTTCCCTTCCTGAATACAATTCTCTCAGCACTCGGATCATCATGACTCGGCTGACTCTTCTCCTAGCATCCTCGACCTGTTACCTTCAAGCCTTCTTCGACTTTGGCTCTCGTTTCTCAGATGCATACGAACCCGTGGCTCGTCCTCATGTCATCCTTCGTGTATGCATCGATGTGTGCTTCGCTCGGCTCATCGTTCCTGTTTTGTCCATGGTCCCTCGGATGCATACAAGCCCGCGACTTGTCTCTCATGCCAACCTTCATCAGACCTGAAGCTGTCCAGCTAAGCCTATATGTATCCTACAAACCTACACACTCACATACACATATTAAATACAAGGGTGAACCTAACTTAAACCCTTTGATTAAACATCAAAACGCATGGTCACTCTGGACCATAGATTGCTCTAACAATCTTTCCCTTTTTGATGTTTGGAAATACGTTTAAGTTAGGGAAAATAAATAGCAAATACAATGCTAAATAAACATCTGGACTTACGTTGCCAAGGCTCCACCTTAGACTTATACCGCCAATTGCATATACCAATGCAAACATGCATGGATCCCATCACAAGGCATCCATATACCTAAACTCCCCAAGAGTTTGGATTTTTACCAAAACAGGCTTTTTAAAAACCTTTCCAAGGCTCCCCCTACATTGGACTTACAAAGACTTTTTAATAACCTCTTCAAGGTTCCCCCTTTGCCAATAAATGAGCAATAATGCTCTCCCTTTACCTAAGCTCCCCCTTGACCTAGGATTTCTTTAAAAGACATGTTTGGTTTCCCAGTTAAACCTAACACTTCTCCCCCTTTGCCACATATCAAAAGGGCTCCAACAATATCCCAATTATTGGATCCTTTAACTTCTAATGACTATAAACGTTGTGTATTAACCCCCATAAGATTATACACAAGTTTAATATCATTAGGACACATTTCGACCTAGCTGAAAACAATTTCAGCCTGTATCCGTCGACTGAGACAGTTACCAGTCAACTGATCCTTATCAAAAAAATCATACAGTAGCTAGTCTCTCTCTAGACAGCACTGTTACCAGTCGACTGCCCCCTTCATAAGTCGACTAATACCCTGATAACAACCTTTTTAGCATTCTGAACTCAATTTCAAAAATGCGCTAATAATTCCATAATTCTCTAAAAATTTTCAAATTTTATAGAGAGGTTTGTGGTACCCGTGTCTACTTGGGAAAAATACATTCAAAAATATATCTATCACCAATCCCAAGATTGACTCAAAATCCGAAACTATCTAAATGGTTCAATTGAACTTTGACCTAAAGTCCTAGTTTTGACTTCCTCTTGATGTATCAGTCCATACCAAACCACAATGCATCCCTATACATCAAAAATCAATTTTCATGCAATATGACTCTAACATCATATTTTCATGCATGAAACTCAATTCCAATGTGTCAAATCCCTAGGATTGAGACTCAAATCCATCTTCAAATCCTTTAACACACTCCATGGTCCATCTAGACTTCCGAGAGAAATCCTCCCGAGATCCATTGACCATGGGTCCCAACTTGGCTCCTAGAGCTCCCATTGAGCTCTTAGCCTTACCCACCTCTCTAGGCGACTCTTCTACAAACACAAGGCGCCACACCGATGTACCTCCGGTGACTTTTGGACTACAAACCTAACTTTCTTAACTTTGGACACCTTGTCCTTAGTTAAGATTTTCTTCAATTTAATCTTGGGCATCTTGTCCTTGGTCAAGGTATTTTTGCTGTTAAATGACATTTCCTTGCCATTATTGGATTTCCCTTTGCTATAGGCATATGACACTCTTGCATATGATTTCTCCATAGCATTGGAGAACTTAGATCGGTATCAGACCTGATCTATCATTGTTGGATTTTTGACCACCCAACATCATACCTAAACCCTTAGATCTAATAGTGAATCTATCTAGGGTATTCTCTAATTTATCAAGCATTGCCCTCAAAGCTTAATTTTCACTTTCTAGGTTCTTAAACCTAGAATCGATGTGTCCACCTTGGACATTCTTGGACCTATCTATTTTTCTAGGCATATGTCTCCCTTTTTGGGATTAATGTCTTGGTCCTTAGATCTAAAAATTCTAAGTTTATCATGATGCATGAATTGCCTAGGATTTTGATATGCAACATTAACCCTATTTTTATCATGATATCTAAAACCAAAATTATGTATGGGCAAATAATTTTCATTATTTCTAACATGCATGGAGGAGTTTAAATTTGAATTACATTTCAAATTAAAGTTAGGGATTACCTCCCTTACCCTTGTAGCTCCCCCTTGATGTGAGCTCCTCTTCTTCTCCTTCTTGTCTCATTTCCTCAAATGCTCCAACTTCTTGAATTCTCCTTTCCTTGAGCATTTCGTATGGTAATGCCCTAGCTCACCACATGTGAAGCACCTTATATGCTTCTTCTCCTTATGGAGGCTTCTTCTATTTCTTTTGATGAAGTGGATGTTCTTGTTCATCTTGTGCCACTTCACTTGAGGAGGTGGATAATTCCTCATCTTCTTTCTTCTCCTCCTTGGATGTTGAGCTCACCTCCTCATCGGATTGGTCATTCTCCTCTTCTTGGACCATTAAGCTCATTTCTTGGACTCCTTCACTAATTGAGCTTGTGTAGGGTTTTCATGAAGCGCCAACATTTTGCTCCATTGTTCATGAGCATTTTTATATTCACCTATACGGCTAATCACATCGTTAGACAAAATATTAAATAAAATTGAAATTACCTTATCATTTGCCTTCAATTGTGTTTGTTGCTCCTCATTTCAATATCGTGGTCGTAGCTTTTTCTCTTGTTTATCTTTCGGGACTTCAAATGGTTTTTCAAGCGTGATCATGAGATCCCAATCCATATCGAACCAAGTTTTTGTCCGCATCCTCCAATAATCGAAACTCTCGCAGTCGTAGGGATGTGGAACATTGATATCGTCTCCTAATCTTTCTTCGACCGTCATTTCCTCTAGCTCTTTGCTCTCCCGACGGTTAGTCCATAGATGAGCGACCCCGACGGTCTAGCTCTTTTTGTGCCCTACACCTGTCGACTGCTACAAGCCATAGTCGACTGCTCAAACCCTAAACCTAAGGGTTCTCTTCCCGAGTATAATTCTCTCAGCACTCGGACCCTCACGACTCAGCTGACTCTTCTCCTAGTAGCATCGACATATTGCCTTCAAGCCTTCTTCGACTTTGGCTCTCATCCCTCGAATGCATACGAACCTGCGGCTCGTCCTCATGTCATCCTTCACATATGCATCGAAGTGCGCTTCCCTCGGCTTATCATTCCTGCTTTATCCACGGTCCCTCGGATGCATACAACTCCGTGACTTGTCTCCTCATGCCATCATCTTTCACCGGACGTGAAGCTGTCCAGCTAAGCCTATGTGAATCCTGCAAACCTGTACACTCACATACACATATTAAATACAAGGGTGAACCTAACTTAAACCCTTTGCCCAAGCATCAAAACACATGGTCACTCCGGACCATAGATTGCTCCAACATAGAGGCGCCTGGGAACACGGTGTTAGATCGTGACAAGCAAGATAGAGGGGGGGGGGTGAATAGCTTTTTCCTGATTCTTCTTCCTACGATGTTAGCGTGCGCAAGCAGAAACAAATGAACAAACTAAAAACAAACGCTAACACCAACCTTTACGTGGTTCGGAGATAACGCTCCTACTCCACGGCTATCCGTAAGGTGGACGATCCCTCGATCCTTCGGCGGATCACTCCCCAGATGCCCTCCGGCTAGCTCGTGTAGCTCCTTGTGGGTGGAGAAACCTCACCACAACCTTGAACACACCTCTGAGCTCTCAGACTACTATTTGGCCTTTAACCAAAGCCAAATTCGTCAAGAGTCTCAGCCAAAATGAAGCCCTTTTAAATAGAGCTTACTTCTGTTTTGGCCGCTACATGTCGACTGCCCCCACTCAAACTCGACCGTTGCAAGCCAACGTTCGAATTCTTGTTGCTACCAGTCGACTGCTCCCACAGCAGTCAACTGATCTTTCTGCCACTTTTATCAGTCGACTGCCTGGGGTCTAGTCGACTGCTATCTAGGTTTTTCTCTTCCCGAGTACAATTCTCTCAGCACTCAACCCCTAGGATTTTTCCGAGTACATTCCCTCAGCACTCGACCCCTCACAACTTAGCTGAATCTTCACCAGCAGCCTCGATCTGTTGCCTTTACGCCCTCTTCGACTTTGGCCCTCGTCCCTTAGATGCGCACACAAGCCTCCAACTTTCCTCCATGTCATCCTTCATGTGCACCTCGAAGTCCGCGTCCCACAGCTCATCGTCCTTGCTATCCATGGTCCCTCGGGTGCACACAAGCCCACGACTTGCCTCCATGTCACCCTTCACCATATCCGAAGCCGTCCAGCTAAGCCCATGTGTATCTTGCAAGCCAACACACTTAAATACACATATCAAAATACATGGTCACTCCGAACCATAGATTGCCCCGACACACGGGCGCTCAAGTGCATAGGGGCGCCTGAGTTGACTCTGTTCAGCTCTTTGCTGACCAATCTTCCGACGGGTCTTCTTGGATGATCTCGGGCTTTCCAGAGTTGAGCTCACCCGAACCCTCCTCCGGCCTTCTCCTCGAGCGTGCTTTCGCCTGGCTTCTCGTTGCTCGGTCGTCACACATGTCCTTCTCGCTCCATCGGCATACTCTTCCGCAGACCTCTACGTCCCTCGGATGCATCGAGCCCGTCGGCTTCCTTCCCGTGCCATCCTTCTCGACCGCTGCGTCTTCCGCTCGACTTCCTGTGCTCCTAAGCTCTTGCACATTTAGACATAGAGATCAAACATAACAGAACCTAACTTGACTCGGTTGACCACATCAAAACTTACCTGGGGTACTTACAGGCATCCTAGATTGAACAGTAGTCGTTAGGTTACCATTATCTATGTGGATAAAACCTATCCATCCAGGGTGCCCTGAGTCACATCTATGGCACCCTAAATGCTATGTCAACAAATGGTCACTTTGACCTTTGGGGTATAAATAGCCTTCTAGAGCTAGGATTAAAAAATAATAATTGTAATTCATTCTTCATAATCCTTCTAAGCTTTATAAAAATTGTAAGAGGTTTCTTCACCTTCCATAAAGGAGATCATTAGTGAGCTTTTGAAAGCCTTGGATTAGCATCCTCCCCGATTACAACCAAGCGAAATTCTAATGTTTTTTTACATATTGTTAAGTTGTTGTTTATGTTAATTTATTTGTTCAACTAATCAGTTATATTTGCTAAGTTAGAAACAAAAGATTGAGTTAATTTTTGCAAGGTTATTCACCCCCTCCCCTTTTAACCGGCCTACCATGACCTACAACCATCTCTATTTAGTAAGATCCGATTGGCCAGAGTTGACTTGCCAGAGTTGACCACCAATCTGTCAAGTAAAAGCCGACTTGCCAGAGCCAACCTGCCAGAGCCGACCCACAGTCTGCCTAGTAAAGGTCGACCGGCTTGAGTTGAACAGCCAAAGCCAACCCACTAGAGCCGACTAACTAGAGTTGATCGACAATCTGCCCAGTAAAAGTTGATCCATCTAAGCCGACCCACCAAAGTCGACCAACAGTATAAGCAATAAAGGCTTACCCGTTTGAGTCAACCCGCCATAACTGACAAGCAGCCTTCCCAGTAAAGGCTGACCTGCCAATCTTCAATTGGTCCTATCTAGGGGCTCAACTACCCGACTAGATATCCAGCTCATGTTCGACTGGCTTTGTCGATTGTATGCTCTCGCTCACCTTCACTCTGACCCGACTCCAAACATTCTAGCACGTGAACTGATGCAACATGTGGAGCAATATGGTGGATGTAGCGTGATCCCTAAGAAATCTTCTACAATGTCATATATGAGTGATATGACCCCCTTGATATAGCAATGGGATATTCTTTTTATCATGATACGACATCCTATCAGAAGCACATCATTTCTCTAACAGCCTTAGACATGACATTTTGTAAAAAGTACATCATCTCCTCTAACAACCACGGATACGACACATCACCCCCTTCATGCTATAAAAAGCCCCACTTGCCTTTGCGAGCTAAAGGGAGAGGAGGCTCATTACTACATGCACACATTTCATTACTAAACTATTGTTCATTTTCTCTATATTTTTATATCTACGGAGATCTGATTTGAGCGTCAGAGTGGAAGGTTGGGACAACCCAGTCTCCATTCTAACCCCCTCTTTTGCTCTTCGCTAGCTCATCTGGCACGAGAGTAGCTCACCTTTTATTCGGAGACTTCCCTACCTGGTCAATATCGAAGACGACCCGCCCAATGGCGACTTGGTCAACATCAGTACAATTCATCGACAATCCATCTCTCATCGATTTCAAATGGGATCAAGTCATATTTGTTACATAATTATAATTGAAATTACTACACAATTGTAACAACTATGAATTCATAGTTATTATAATTATATAATTGTATCAGCTATGAGTTCTTATAACATAATCTCACTAATATGACTAGAAATAAATTGTATATGTTGCAACAATTATAATTCGTGATAGCTACAACAAGACTGATAACAAGTGTTGATCAGAGATAAAATATCTATATTATAATAGCTATAAATTGTAGTTAACAAGGGTTGATCGGAGATCAACATTCTATATTATAAAAGTTATGATATGTAGTTGCTACACTGCAGTATTATTAATTAAAGTTGAAGTGTTATTATAATATAATATTAATAGGTGTTGATTGTAAATGGAGTACTCATATTGGTATAGCTGTTACAATATAATTTATTTATATGGATTAAAATTGTAATAATTATAAATTCATAAATGTTATAACAACACAAAACATAAGAGCAATTTGAAAAAAAAATAAAAGATATATACTAACACAAGATGGGTGCCCTTTTAATAATAAATAAAAAAAGAGATATGTTTTGTTCCGGAAGAAATCGACGCAGAAGATAAGTCATCAGAGTTTAACCCACGAGGATGATGATGAAAGAAAGCAAATCACACCCTGTGAGATTAACACGAGCATTAATGAGAACACGTCGGAGAGTTTCCGACGGAGCCCACTCCGACGCTCAAGTCAGATCTCAAGTCGCTTGCAAGAGGAAAATCAAGAAGAAAATTGTGAGTCTAGAGAGTGTACCCCCATACTTGTGGGTTGAAATACCTTATATACATGTAGGCTTAGTTGCACTTATCTCCACGTTCTTCTCCATGTTCCCTACTTGTCAGTTACCTGATAACTCTTAGGTAACGGCTCTCACGAATATTAAGGTCTTAATTGTCGCATATAAAGGACAATAATTATCTGTCAACTTTCCTAAAAAAGAAAGGGGAACGGTTATTGGACTCGGGTTATCAGGTGTGTGACTTTTCGAGCTCCACTTTCCCGATAGGGTCTTGGGGAATCTCCTCCCTCGGAAGGGCCTCGAGAGTCTGTCTTCCCGGGGAGGTCTCGGGCGCATGCCAATTTGAGTTGGTCTCGGAGATCTGCCTTTCCGAGGCGGTCTCGGGAGTATCCCCCCTGGAAGGGCCTCGAGAGCCTATCTTCCCTGGGAGGTCTCGGGCGCATGCCGATCCGAGTTGGTCTCGGGAATCTGCCTTCCCGAGACGGTCTCGGGAGTGTCCCTCCGGAAGGGCCTCGGGAGCCTATCTTCCCGGGGAGGTCTCGGGCGTATGCCAATTCGAGTTGGTCTCGGGGATCTGCCTTCCCGAGGTGGTTTCGGGAGTCCGAGATAGGCGTTCAAACTCGGTAGACCCAGACACATAGCTTCCTCGTTCCACCTGTCAACCCTGGGATGTTCAACCCAATCACAAATCCCTCCCTTCAAGTCTAATCGAAGGAAGTGTGGTTGACTGATTAGACCAGTGGTGCAACGAGGGGAAGCTATGTAAGTACTCCTGGTTGATTTTGATGTGATCAACCGATTTAAGTTAGGTCCTGGTGTGTTTAATCCCTTTGCTAAATGTGCAGGAGCTTAGGTACGGAGGAAGTCGAGCGTAAGACGTAGCAGACGAGAAGGATTGTGCAGGGAAGTGAGCTGACGGGCTCAGTACAATCCGAGGGACGCGAAAGCTGCGGAAGAGTACGCCGGTGGAGCGAGAAGGACGCACGCGACGTCCGAGGGACGAGAAACCGGGAGGAAGGACGCTCAAGTGGCGAAAGGCCAGAGTTGGGTTCGGGTGAGCCTAACTCCGGTTAGCCGGAAATCACCCAGAAGATGAAGAACCAAAAGACTGGTCAATTTGACCATGTCAAACCAGACGCTCGAAAAAAGAAGAATTTATTTACTGTTAAGAAGATCAAACCTGAGACCTCACTCAACATATATTAGCATGGTTACCACTTGGGATAGCAAGTGATGTTGATATGCAATTGCCGATGATTCTACTTGAAGATGATAACATCGAAGTCTAAAGCAAATGATAAAATCTTAAAGGATAAAACCTTATCATCGAATCAGATCCAATGGATGCAGTTTAATCCCATCCAAGATCAACCATCCAGATTACATCCATGGATCAACGGCCAAGAGAAGATTCCTCAACAATCAACAATCCAGATTTATTCTCTTAGGCTATAAATAGGTTTAGAGTTTCAACCTTTTCAATCAATTCAATTAATTCATTCTTGTAAACTCTCTAAAAGTCTAGCATGCTATTTTTGTAAGGCTTCTCCGCCACAAGGAGATTTTTATTGAGCGTCCACTGCCTTGGAAGCAACGTTCTCAGTTGCGACTAAGTTTCTTTTTTAAAGACGAGTGCCTCCACTTTCATATTTTTTTACCATCTATTCACCCCCCTCTAGCCGATCCAACCTGATCCAACAAGCTATACAGCTGTGGGTCCATATATCCATATCTACTTCATTGGCAGCTTGTCGGGTCCGAGTAATCGAAATATTCGTCCCTTGGCCCGAGGCAATCCCTTTGAATTAGTTTTCCAAAAAGGCTTCTACGAATTTCGAGGCACAACAATGATAGTTGTCTATCATCCATTAAAAGCGCAGGTGGTCTCTTAATAGCGACAAAACCCCTTCGCGAATTCGCCTTTGCCACGTGGTATGAGTCCACTTCTTCTAGGGTTAAATCGGAAACCCTCCGAGTTGCCTGCGAGGCCTATGACATTCCGGCCGAAATGGAGGATGGAGGTAGAAGTTGTAGGACCGGTGTCGTCGATAGAGGGGGGGGTGAATATCGACCGTGAAAATTCTCGCGGAAATCTTCGTAAGACTTTCTAACTATTTTCTAGACTCAAAGCGTTAGTAGCACAGTGGAAAAGTAAATACAGAAAAATAAAAGCAAGACGACAGACACACGGGAATTATTTACTTGGTTCCCGACCCCCCAGGGTCAGTACGTCCAAGGCCTATGTACTCGACGTGAGTCCAGTATTGGACTCCTTTCCGAAATTTCCGGAGGTGGAGAAAGCCCGTCTTACAGTTGATTTACACGCAAAAAGTTAAGTAAATTGAATTGCATAATGTAAATCGAACCAAAACAATTTATGTCGACGTGTCTGCCGATCTGGACCTCCGAAGTGCCGCGCACTTCCTCCTGGAGCCTCCCGGACGCAGAACCTCGTCTTTAGCGCATTGTCGTCGGTCAAAATGCTCAGAATCACTCTTAGAAGTTGTGTTTGAAGCAGAGGGGTCGAAGCCCCTTATATAGGCTTCATACGGGCGCCTGATACGTTGGGGGCGCCCCTATAGACTTGGTCAAACCTTATCCCCGCGCCGACCTCGCCGCAGCTGATAAAACCTTTGACCAGGGTGCCCCGGACCTCCCAGGCGCCTGAGTGAAGGCTTATTTGTGTTTCGACCTCGAAACAGCAAATACAGCTTTCAACTTGGGCGCCTGTATCATCCCGGGCGCCTAACTCGAAGCCTATTCTGCCTTGCTTCGACTTTAGTCTTTTTCCTTCTTTGACCTGGGCGCCCCCATCAATAGGGGCGCCTGGGTTGGCTGGTTTCCAACCCCTTGCCTGATTTGTCTCCGGTTCTTGGTACTTGCAAGATACACAAACACAAAATAAATATACATACAATGTTAGCCTTAAGAACTTGGTTCTGACTTCGGATTTCCACGAAACCCTAGGTCGAACCGACGTAAGTTCCCACCCCCGAGAACGTGCCTTTCACATACTCCATTCAGGAGACGGTTGCCACCCAGTCCTTCGGGTGGACTTTTGCTTAGCCTCCGACACTCTCGGATCTCGAGACGTCCGAACCCCGACCCGTCTCTACTTCTGTCCTTAGTCATCGCTCAGCTAAGTTGCTCAATCCCTCGGACCAAGACTTCGTGCCCAAACCCTAAGTCCAGGACTTCGGTGCCCAACCCTCGGTCAGGTCTTCTTGCCCAGTCCTCGACCAGGACTTCGGTGCCTAACCCTCGGCCAGGTCTTCTTGCCCAGTCCTCGACCAGGACTTAGTGCCCACCTTCCGAGCAGGTCTTCAGTGCCCAGCCCTTTGCCAGGACTCAGTGCCCAATCCTCGATCAGGACTTAGTGCCCACCTTCCGAGCAGGTCTTCGGTGCCCAGCCCTTTACCAGAACTTAGTGCCTAGATTTACTAGGACTTTAGTCCATTTTGTTACTCCTCACTTAACTCCCCTTTCCTAGTTTAATGTATCACTGACTTTTAAGTATATTGTCAAATATTAAAACACTTAGAGGAGAACATCATTGATGCAACTTGCACCAACAATCTCCCCCTTTTTAATGTTTGACAATATCTTAAGTTAGATTGATTGAAAGGGCTAACTTACTATCCTTGGGAAAAACAAAAAATGATATAAGTTTTGAAACTATATTTTTGGGAGAAAAATATTTTCTAACATGAGCTCACTCTCCCCTTTTTGAAAAAATATTTTGATTTTCATTGATCCTTCTAGAAGACACCAAAAATTTTCTAACTTAAGCATGTTGTTACTCCTCACTTAACTCCCCTTTCATAGTTTAATGTATCACTGACTTAAGTATATTGTCAAATATTAAAACACTTAGAGGAGAACATCATTGATGCAACTTGCACCAACAGAAGTCCCTAGGGTGGATCAGTCACCCGTAGAACCCCCTAGAATTCTTTACCTTCTTTCTAAGACAGGTAAAGTTAGGGTTTCGTTTTCCCCTCCCGCCTTTCTTCATGAGCATTTCTTCTTATTTTGACATCCCCCTCCATCAGATGACCCCTAACACCTTTGCCCAGATAGGCGGAGTGTTTATCATCTTCAAACTCTTTGACATTTCTCTAACCCCACGCTTCTTCCATTTTTTCTTTATCCCTACCATGGCATCCAAGGGGGCCTTCAGCTTCATGGCCCGCCCTAGCCACAGGTTTTTAGGCGGTTTTCCTTCCTCCCACAAGGGATGGAAGGAACGTTTTTTCTTTATTTGTCTACTCCAACGTCCCTTCAGCCCCGTTCGCTGGAGGGAAAACCTACCAACCCCCCTGGAGCTAGGAGATTTCCAACAGGACCCGGGGGCTATCAGCGTGCCAGGAGTCTCCTATCTGGCATGGAATTTAGCGGCCTCGGGCTAGTACAGAGTGAGGAACTCATGTACCGAGCAGGGGTCAGCCCAAAAGTAGTCAGCATGAGCCCCCGCCTTGGTAAGCTTATCTTTTTATAAATGCATGTTAATTCTAACTGATGTTTTTGTCTTGTTTGTGCATTGTAGAGGACGTCATGTTGTCCCGGGCGATGAACCGTCTCATCAAGTGGGAGGAGGCCAATGAACAGGCCTTGGCCCCTCCTCCGGCACCTGCTGACTTACCGGCCGACTCGACCAAGACTCCTAAGGAGGCTGTTGAGCAATCCGATGAGCATGAGACACCGGAGCAGATTGAGTCGCCAGCATCGCTCGAGCCAACCATCGACCAAGGGACCCCGGAGCTACCTAGCGCCCAGGAGGTCGACCTGCCTCTCGTCATCGTGAGACGGGAGGGAATAAGGAAGAGTTGGTGCCCCCGGTTAAAGTCTTGATGCTTAAATCGTCGGGGAAGTTAAAGAGGAAACGCCTCGACAAGCAGTCGGCAACCAAGAAGAGGTTGTGGCGCTTTACACCCCACAAGCTCCCCTCTATCCCTGAGGAGGAGGACTCGATGGTCCCCGACGAGGAGGACACACTACTCCTGTCTGAGCACTTCGAGCATACAACTATTCCAGAGACGGGGGATCAGACCATCACCACCTCCTCGGCTAACTCCTCTGACACCTCCAAGGGCAAAAAGGTGGTGATCGCAAAGCCTCGAATGCGGCTTGACCACCTGCGTAAGAAACATCAAGCAGCATCGGCGGCGACTTCGCTACCCTTCCCCCTGGTACAATTCAAGGAGAACCCCGCCGAGGGACGTTCCTCTGATGGAGCTTCCAGCTCTGAGGAGGACGTCTCCGGTCCTTCCACATTGTCTCCAAGGACGCCGACCATCCAGATCCTCCCATGCTTTAGAGACAACTCTCTAAGCTGGGACGACACCCCAAGGAGCTACGGTGACTTGAGAGGGGGGGGGCCTTGCATGCCTCGGCTGGGCACCTGGCCAATTTACATGCGTCCCTCGTAAAGGTACCGATTTTCATTCTTTTGTCTTATCCTTACTCATGTTTTCTAAGTCTTATCAGCTGTGGCAGGCCGCTCAAGACTGCCTCTCGGCCGGCCATCAGCTATACTCCTGGCCAAAGGTAGAACACCTGATCCGCCTAGCATCTTCCACGGAAGTCGAGGCCCACCGTGTTGATGCAGTCTGGCCCTGATTGTTGTTTTGATGTTGACACCGATTTTAGTTTAGGTGGATGATGTTTGATTATGATTAAGTCCTGATCGGGGATCAGGCATGGTATGGAAAATCCTAGTCTGGAGGGCTAGGTGTTGGAAAATCCTAATCTGGAGGGTTAGGTGTTGAAAATCCTAGCTTGGAGGGCTAGGTGTATGAAAAGTCCTAATTCGGAAGAGGTGGGTGAAAAGTCCTAGCTTGGAGGGCTAGGTAAAAAGTCCTAACTTGGAGGGTTAGGTGCAAATTCACATCTTGGAGAATTAGGTGGAAAAGTCCTAGCTTGGAGGGTCAGGTGCCTAGCTTGGAGGGCTAGGTTGGATGATGTTCTAACTCGGAAGGGTTGGGTGAAAAGTCCTAGCTTGGAGGGCTATGTGAAAAGTCCTAACTTGGAGTGCTAGGTGAAAAGTCCTAACTTGGAGGGTTAGGTGCAAATTTCCAACTTGGAGAGTTAGATGAAAAAAATCCTTAGCTTGGAGGGCTAAGGTGGATGAATCCCTAGCTTGGAAGGCTAGGTTTGAGTCCCTGGATCGGTCTGGTGACCGATCAGGGACATTGGCACGCTGCTCCTTCGTGGATCGGTCTGGAGACCGATTCAGCAATGTCTGATCGGACTGGTGACCGATCAGGGAGCGCACAGTGAGGTTGGGAACCTACTGTGTGGCTCCTGATCGGTCCGGTGACCGATCAGGGAGCAGGCTGCTTCCTTGCTGCCTTGCCCCTGATCGGTCTGGTGACCGAACAGGGAGCGGAGAGTGAGTGAGTTCCCTTGCTGATCAAGTCCTGAATGGTCCGGTGGCCGATCAGGGACTTAGGATTTAATTTCCGGAGTTACTGTTCATTAGACCTGATCGGTCTGAGTGACCGATCAGGCTTCACTCTGATCGGTCTGGTGATCGATCAGGCTTCACTCTGATCGGTCCGGTGACTGATCAGGCCTGTGTTATCGTAAGAGCTGGGAGTCCCAGCAAAGCAATAGATCCGTCTGGTGACCGATCCACAAGCCCTGGATCGGTCCGGTGACCGATCACTTTAATTCAAATTACGTTGTCAGACACTCTGAACATATCCGATTCTCTGCGCATCACTTCTGAATCTTAATTTACTGCTTGATATGCTGCTCTAACACTCTGATTAAGCTACAGGTGATAGGGGAGGATTCAAACACTCAAGGAGAAGTCAATGGAGACTTTCCTTGGAGCAGGTTTGTCCGTTTTCCATCTTAGGTTGCAACGGCCGAGCTGCAGACTGGAGCTGAGACTGGAGCTTGACTGAGGGAAGCTCAGGGAGTCCAGGGATAGCTCAGTGGTAGCTGGCGTTGGCAGATGAGTAGCTGGGAGCTGCAGGGATGGTGTCATCTGATGCTTGGTGGAGAAACAAAAGGGAGAAGAAGACTTTGGCTGAAGCAAGAGAACTGTTCGACAATTTTTTCTGTGTTGAGCTTGCTGAAGTTCTTGCTGCGCTTTGTGTTTCTCCACAACTTGCTTGCTGTGTTCCTGAAGTCTTCATCATTTTGAGCAAGCAACCGCAATCGAGAAGCAACCAACTCTTACGTGAGTGCTGGGAGGAAAGAACAAGGGGCTTGGAGTCCAACAGTGAGAATACACGAAGGAGGGAGTCCTTGTGTGAGATCGTCGCTGGGTGGAGCTCAGGATAAGCTCGCTGTGTTCTTGTCCTTGCTAGGTGCTGAGTAAGAGTTTTTTCTCTCTGTTTCATTAAGCTTAAATATATATATCCTTGTTTGAAACGTTGTGGAGAGGTTTCTCCACCGAGAAGGAGGTTGCGTTATATCCGGTGAACACCGGGGCTTGATCTGCCGACGATCAAGGGATCGCCCACCTTAAGGGCACGCCAAGGAGTAGGGGCAAGTTATCCCCAAACCTTGTAAACCCTCTTGTTAGCGACTTTGGTAGTTGTTCTTGCTTGCTTTCATTTCTGTTTTGTTTACTGCACTGCTTCCTTTCTTTTGCTTCTTCCGCTGTGCTACTGATAAGTTGAGTGCAGAAACCTCACAAGTGTTTAAAGTCAAAGAGATTGGCTATATTCACCCCCCCTCTCTAGCCATCCGTTTCCAACAAGTGGTATCAGAGCTTGGAGCTCTGTTACGGCTTAACATCCGAGAGTTATCAACAAGATGGCATTGAGAGAAGGATTCTCCACCACTCGACCTCCATTCTTCGATGGCGCTGATTTCCAATATTGGAGATCGAAGATGGAATATTACTTGAAGATGGACATCCACACTTAGTTCGCGGTGAAGGAGGGATTCACCCCTTCTAAGGATGACGAAGGCAAAGAGCTTGAGTCGTGGAGGTGGACTGCTGAACAAACTCGGAAGAGTGAAGCCGATGCGAAGGCGGTTGTCACTCTACAATGTGGCATGAACAAAGACCAACTCATCAAGGTTGGTCCTTTCACAAGTGCAAAGGACTTGTGGAACAAACTCATTGAGCTTCACGAGGGCACCCGGGATTCAAGAATTGCCAAGAGGGATTTGTTCCTCAATCAACTCCAAAATCTCTCCATGAAGGAGAATGAAACGGTAAGTGAGCTCCATAGCCGGTTCAAGGAAGTTCTCAATGGACTTCATTCGATTGATGAAAAGGTCGAGAATCGCGACCTTGTGAGGTATGTCTTGAAAGCCTTTCCAAGGAATGCTTTGTGGTCATCCATGGTGGATGCCTACAAAGTTTTCAAGGATCTTTCCATTGTAAAGTTAGATGATTTATTTTGTGAAATGGAATTGCATGAAATGGCTAACAAAGGCCCCAAGGAGAAGGGGATTGCCTTAGTTGCAGGGGACCGGTCAAACAAGAAGAACAAGGAGAAGAAGAAGGAGAAGGAGGTCTCTTCGTCTTCATCCTCTTCCGAATCTGAGTCCGATTCCGAGGAAGATGGCAGCAGCTCTTCTTCCTCCGAGAAGGCGAACTTTGTGAGGACAATGATGCGAAGGAATCGACGTTTGAAGAGTAGAGGTAACTCTAGTGAATCCAAACTTGATAAGCCTAATGCATCTTGCTTTGAGTGTGGTAGAAAAGGGCATTTTAAGAATGAATGTCCGAAACTGAAGAAGAAGGAGGAGAAATTCAAAAAGAAAGAAGAAAAATCCAAGAAGAAGAAGAAGGCGTTGAAGGCCACTGGGATGAGTCATCCTCAAGCTCATCCGATGAAGAGAAGAAGGAGAAGAGCACAAGGCAAGTGGCACTCATGGCTCTTGGAGAGGAGAGCAGTGATGAATCTTCAAGCTCCTCAAACGCGGCTTCATCATCTTCGGATGATGAAGAGGTAACTTCTCCCGAGCTTGAAAAGTGTTATAGAGCAATTGCATGTTTAACTAGTATGCTTAAGAAATCAAAGAATAAGGTTAAAGCATTGCAATTAGAAATTGATCAATTGAAGGCATCTAGAGATGATAACATTGATGATTTGCATGTTGAATTGCTAGAAGATGAAATTAAATCATTGAAACATAAGATTGAAAAGTTGAAATCCTCTAAGGTTAAGGAAGTCAATAATTTGCATGATGAATTGCTAATAGAGGAAAACCAATCATTGAAGAGTGAAGTTGAGAAGCTCAAGAATATTTTTGAGAAGTTCTCAACTAGCTCTAAGACCCTAGATATGATCCTAAATGCCCAAAGGGCAGTTTACAATAGGGCCGGTATTGGTTACCGTCCTAAGGAACCCTCATTTGTGTCTCTCATGTCTGGGACTGACATGAGACAATCTAGAACACCCAAGATTCAAAAGAAAGTTGTCAAGGCATGGGTGCCTAAGTCATGTTTAGTTGATGCTTTAGGTCCCAAGGTTTGGGTACCTAAAACTTCTATTTTTCGAATTGTGTAGGTTATGATTGAGGGGGAGCATCTATCAACTTGGTTCGTTGATAGTGGATGCTCCAAACACATGACCGGGGATAGATCATTGTTTACCACACTTCACAAGAAAAGTAGAGGTAATGTATCATTTGGTAACAATGGTAGTCTTAAGGTCATAGGGATAGGAGACATTCAAATATCCGAATGTCTTAGAATTTCAAATGTCCTTCTAGTCAAGGGGATGAAATTTAATCTCCTAAGTGTCAGTCAATTGTGTGACACGGGTTACATAATTGACTTCCAACCAAGTCAATGTCTAGTTAGACAACATGACACCTTGGACACGGTACTAGTAGGAGCAAGAGTAGACAATATTTATCAAGTTTCATTTAAAAGTGCTACTAATGTTTCTGCTAAGTGTTTCATGTCAAAAGAAGAAGAGTCCACCCTTTGGCACCGGAGACTAGCACATGTGAACATGAAGAACATCCGGAAGTTGGCCAACAAGGGACTAATTCGTGGCTTACCAAGCATCAAGTATGAGAAAGACAAACTTTGTGATGCATGTCAAATGGGTAAGCAAACAAAATCTGCACATAAAGGTAAAAGCGATGTAAGTACTTCCAGTGCATTAGATTTACTTCACATGGATTTATTTGATTGTAATACTATCATATCATTGAATGGAAGTAGATATTGCTTTGTTATCATTGATGATTTTACTAGGTATACATGGACTTACTTTTTAAAATATAAGGACTAAACCTTAGATATTTTCATTTCTTTTTGTAGAAGAGTTGAAAATGAGAAATCATTAACAATTAAGACAATTAGAAATGATCATGGAGGTGAATTTCAAACCAAAGGTTTTTAGAATTTTGTCAAGATAGAGGTTATAAGCATGAGTTCTCTACTCCTAGGACACCACAACAAAATGGTGTTGTAGAGAGGAAGAACCGTGTTCTACAAGAGGCTGCACGAAGCATGCTTAATGAGTACTCACTCCCGAGTTACTTATGGGTCGAAGCTGTAAATACAGCTTGCTATGTGCAAAACAGAGTCCTCATTCATAGGTTTTTAGGAAAGACTCCCCATGAACTTTTGTTTGGGAAACCACCTGCAGTTAAACACCTTAGGGTGTTTGGTTGTATGGTGTTCATTCTAAACACCAAGGACCACCTTGGGAAGTTCACGGCAAAGGCTGATGAAGGGATACTAGTCGGGTATTCCCTCGTTAGTAAAGCCTACCGAGTCTACAACAAGAAGTCTAGACTAGTTGAAGAATCTTCTGATGTTGTCTTCGAAGAAATTCCAAAAGTCAATGGTCAACCAGAAGATGAAGTCCAATTCGAACTTAGGAGACTATGTTTGAATGAAAGTCCATATGTTGTTGATGGTGAAGAATCCGATGACGGTGAGCCTAGACAACTCGTTGATCAGCTGGATCCTGAGGCTGGACTTGTGTCTAGTGAACCCGGTCAAGAAGCACCACCAACTCCTAAGCAAACTAGATTAGCCTCTAGTCATCCCCAAGACCAAATTGTTGGAGACATCCATCATGGGGTTAGAACTAGATCATTCTTCCGGAATGAGGCTAATGAAGTTGCCCTAATTTCAGAAATTGAACCTAGAAAAATTGATGAAGCATTAAATGATCCCGATTGGATCATTCCAATGCAAGATGAGCTAGGTCAATTTGAGAGGAGTCAAGTTTGGGACTTAGTCCCTAGACCCAAGAAGACCTCCATTATTGGAACCAAATGGGTCTTCAAGAACAAATTGAACCATAAGGGAGAAATCATTAGAAACAAGGCACGCTTGGTAGCCAAGGGCTACAGTCAAGTTGAAGGCCTTGATTATGATGAGACCTATGTTCCAGTGGCACGATTAGAATCCATCTGATTGATGTTTGCATTTGCAGCACATCGTGGCTTCAAGCTATACCAAATGGATGTCAAGTCGGCCTTTCTAAATGGTTTGATTAGAGAAGAGGTCTACGTCGAACAACCTCCGGGGTTTAAGAGTACCGAATTCTCAAACCACGTGTTCAAGCTCAAAAAGGCACTTTATGGCCTTAAACAAGCACCCCGAGCTTGGTATGAGCGGTTGTCGATATTCTTAATTGAGAAGGGCTTTGTTAGAGGCCAAATAGACCCTACACTATTTCTACGAAGAGATGGTGACAATATTTTTGTAGCCCAAATATATGTCGATGACATAATTTGTGGCTCAAACAATAAGGGCTATTTAAATGAGTTCATTGGACACATGGAGAGTGAATTTGAAATGAGTCTAGTGGGAGAATTTACTTTCTTCCTTGGACTTGAAATCAAGCAAACTCGTGATGGGATCCATGTGCACCAATCGAAATACACACAAGAAATGCTTCGAAAATTCAATATGAGTAATTCAAAAGAGGTAACCACTCCTATGACTACAAACACAAGATTAGACAATGATGAAAGTGGTAAACCTGTTGATTTAACTCAATATCGAAGCATGATAGGTAGTTTGCTATACCTCACAGCTAGTCGACCTGATATTCTTTTCGCTGTGGGTATGTGCGCTAGGTATCAAGTTTGTGCCAAGGAATCTAACATAATCGCTGTTAAGCGAATTTTGAGATATCTCAAAGGCACAATTGGAATCGGTCTATGGTACCCCCGTACCGAATCATTTGATTTAATTGGCTATACGGATTCCGACTACGCCGGATGTAAGTTGGACCGGAAAAGCACAAGTGGGGGTTGCCAATTCTTAGGTTCGTCCTTAGTAAGTTGGTCAAGTCGGAAGCAACATTGTGTTGCTCTCTCCACGACCGAGGCAGAATATATCGCCATGGGAGAGAGTGTATCACAATTATTGTGGATGATACATACTTTAGAGGACTATGGATTGAGTTACAAGGGTGTGCAAGTGTTATGTGATAACATTAGCACAATTAACTTAACCAAGAATCCAGTCCATCATTCTAGGACCAAACATATTGAAGTGCGTCACCACTTCATTAGGGATCATGTAGCTAGGGGAGATATTGTACTCTCTCATGTAGAGTCCAAATCAAACCTAGCCGACATTTTCACTAAACCACTTCCCGAAAATGAATTTAGTTTCCTAAGACGGGAGTTGGGAATGTGTCGTGTTTCATAGGGTTAAATTGTATTCAAAACCCTTCATGATTATTTCAAAATTGTTGGGAAATAATTGGGTAACTTTGGGGACATCTCACACAAACTATAAGGGTTAACAAAACGTTTTTGTTTGCTAGATATGGGGTGAGATGTTAGGTTCAACTAAGTTTCTCAAAATGTCAATGCATCCCTTGAGAAATTAAGTTGACGAGATAATAATCACTTCGGTAACCAAGTATGGGGAAAACCATTACATAACATATGTGTATATGGCTCCATGATCATACTTGGACATTCCAATCAAGGAAACTTGATTGGAACATTAGATTTGATACAAACTTAGTTGAAAATGCTTGAATGATTGTTGATTGAGTTTGACTCCATTTAGATGGATCAAAGTGATTGTTGAATCGATAAGGACTCTTGATCCTTATTCAGGGATCAATTTTAGTCATGAAATCATGTCCAAGTTCGATAAACTTCACCAGATTTCCTTGGAAATATTCAGAAATTCTGAAACTGAACATTTTAGTTCATATCAAGGAGTATCAGGAACCCTGATCGGTCACCGGACCGATCAGGCATAGGGCTGATCGGTCCCCGGACCAATCTGGCACCCTGTTGGGACCGGTCCACAGACCGATCAGGGGGCTCACAGTAAGCCTCCCAAGTCTACTAATCTCTCCCTGATCGATCAATCGATCGATCAGGAGCTTGCCTGATCGGTCACCCGACCGATCAGGCTCGGTTCAATCCGATCAGGCTATAGCCTGATCGGTCTGGGCGCTATCAGATCGAACGGTGATCCGTTCCATAGCATTGAATTGTGGTTGGTGGACCGATCCACCAACCGATTAACTACGCGAAAACCCTCTCATTGCCAAACCCTAGCGCCGAAACCTCCCACTCGCGCAACCTTTGCTTCGTGAGAGAGCTCTCCAGTGCTTTCGTCTCCCTCTTTCGCGTGCGTGCGAGTTCTCGCGAAGGCTTCTACGGGCGTTTTCTTGCTCCCGGCAAGTTCTCTTTTGCTCGAAGTCTTATGCGTCTCTGTCTTGCGCCGAGGCTTCTCCTGCGCAAGCGTTTTTCCTTTCCGACTCAAGAACTCTACTAATGGCACCAAAGTGAGTTTTTGGTTTAGCTTCCTTTACAAATCATTTCATAAATTATGTTGTGGAGCTAATCATGTTTTGGTGTTTATTCTTGGTGTGGTGCCGTGATCCTCTTGTATTTGCCATGACCTTACTTTCTCACCAAATGATCAAATCGATTTTTCACCTCATTATTATCCTATGTTTGATCTTGATCTAACGTCTACCTTATGATTGGGTCTTATCTTTGTATGATCAATTCTTGAATTTTTGTGATTCGATCTATATTCGTATCAACCTTGCTCAATTGATTCAAACCGTGTATGATCAATTCCTGTTTAAATTCTGTGTCTTGATCATTTCAATTCTCTAGAAAATCCTCTAAAGGGAAAGATGCTGTTGAGGACAGCTCGAGGGGGAAAGCCCCCTCTTCACCTGCGCCCTCCAGAAGGCTTCAGCCTTCTTCGAGCTCCCGATTCCTGAATGTGGCTTGTGAACAGGCCTTCCAATCAAGGACTTTCAAAATGCTACCCTGCCGATCAATCGATGTCCCCTTCCTGACTGAGTATTGTCCATCAGTCATGGAGATAGTCCTGCATTACAATCTTGGTTTCCTCCTCTCCTTAGAGCAAACCATCAATTATGACCTTGTCTCGGAGTTTTACAATAATCTTCAGCAGGGTCCTCAAGGCGGCTTCGAGTTCACTACTCGAGTCGCCAAAAGGACTCTCAATTTTTCCTATGGCATACTTGCCGAGTTTTTGGGTGGTCGACGATCACCAAATATGTATTCGATCTATTCTGAGCTTCCTACTCCTTTACTAGCACCATTTGCAGATGTTACCCCTGATTTTGTCCATCAGTATTTCTTTGGTCATCCCCGCCCAGCCGGTCTCGATGAGCTGGGCCCTGATTTTCCTACCATTGCTGCACTGCGTCTTTCTCCCACTAACTACATATTATTCAAGATTATCACAAACTGTATCCTCCCAATTACTTCCAAACCTCTGACTGAAATCTGACCCTATCACTGTCTGATGCTCTATGGCATGCACCGCCGTTTGGACTTCGATATCATGGAGAGCATCTTCCAGTCCATCTTATCTTATCGAAAGCCCAGCCGACGCACGGTCTACATGCCTTTTGGTCACGTCATCACCGACTGGCTCATGTCAGTTGGTATTGATGTCACCAAGGGCCGGACGATGCCTATGGTCCGACAGGATTGCAGACTTGGCCGGCGAGCATTCGCCAAGTCCGGCATCATTGTTCGAGGGCTCGATCGGATGTTGGTTTGGAAAGATGGTAGGGTTCTTGGTGAGTTACCAAGGGGAGGTCCACAAGTTCAGGCGCCATCCGCTGCTGCTGATGATGATGACTACAACGAGCCGGATCCAGATCTGCGCTGGCAGATCTCAGAGCTGGATCAGACGCTACAGGAGTTTGTTCAGTTGAGGGCGACAGATCGCGAGGAGTTTCGGTCAGGTTTTCGCTCCCTTGATTGCCGACTGACCAGGATCGAGACTGAGGTCTCGGGGACCCGTACCCTCCAGCAGACATGGTATGATGAGTGGCGCAGCCACACATTTCCAGGAGGTGCACCTTCATCGAGTACTGCACCAGGGTCCTTTGCTCCTACTGATGTCACGATGGACGATCTCGTGCACGATGAGGATCCCCCCGCTGATGTTTGAGCTTGGGTGTTTGCTGCTTTTTCTCATGATTTGTGTACTTGACCGTGTTTGGTCTGTTTGACTGTTGGGCTGTGTATGCCCCTTGACTTGCTTAGTGTGGCCTTGTGCCACACATCTCTAGATTTAGATGCCTGTGACTTGCATCGTGTTATTTCTTAGGATATTTTATGACCTGCTCTTTATGACCTTGATGCATGTTTTATCCCATGATGATATGCTTCTTGTTGATGCTATGCTATATTATCTGTATTTTTGATCCATAGCTATGTTCATGCTTATGCTACCATACTCATATGATACATATGCCTGTTTTGCCACGCCTATATCTTTTTGCCATATGTGATCATATGCTTATCAATATTCAATCAAATCCTTGTTGTTTTGGGATACCCCTAGGGTTGAGGGGGAGTATGGTTGAACTTAACAGCCCGTCTAGACCCTTTTCGTGTTCGACAAAGGGGGAGAGTGTGGTTGGTTAAGTTTAGGATGATCATATTGTAGGGGGAGGATCTGGATTCCCCTATGATTCTAAATTTGGAAAACTTGGTTAAGAATCCCTAAACTTAAAATCGGGTTGTCAAACAACAAAAAGGGGGAGATTGTTGATGCAGTCTGGCCCTGATTGTTATTTTGGTGTTGACACCGATTTTAGTTTAGGTGGATGATGTTTGATTATGATTAAGTCCTTATCGGGGATCAGACATGGTATGGAAAATCCTAGTCTGGAGGGCTAGGTGTTGGAAAATCCTAGTCTGGAGGGCTAGGTGTTGGAAAATCCTAATCTGGAGGGTTAGGTGTTGAAAATCCTAGCTTGGAGGGCTAGGTGTATGAAAAGTCCTAATTCGGAAGAGGTGGGTGAAAAGTCCTAGCTTGGAGGGCTAGGTGAAAAGTCCTAACTTGGAGGGTTAGGTGCAAATTCCCATCTTGGAGGATTAGGTGAAAAAGTCCTGGCTTGGAGGGTCAGGTGCCTAGCTTGGAGGGCTAGGTTGGATGATGTTCTAACTCGGAAGGGTTGGGTGAAAAGTCCTAGCTTGGAGGGCTAGGTGAAAAGTCCTAGCTTGGAGGGCTAGGTGAAAAGTCCTAACTTGGAGGGTTAGGTGCAAATTCCCAACTTGGAGAGTTAGATGAAAAAATCCTTAGCTTGGAGGGCTAAGGTGGATGAATCCCTAGCTTGGAAGGCTAGGTTTGAGTCCCTGGATCGGTCTGGTGACCGATCAGGGACATTGGCACGCTGCTCCTTCGTGGATCGGTCTGGAGACCGATCCAGCGATGTCTGATCAGACTGGTGACCGATCAGGGAGCGCACAGTGAGGTTGGGAACCTACTGTGTGGCTCCTGATCGGTCCGGTGACCGATCAGGGAGCAGGCTGCTTCCTTACTGCCTTGCCCCTGATCGGTCTGGTGACCGATCAGGGAGCGGAGAGTGAGTGAGTTCCCTTACTGATCAAGTCCTGAACGGTCTGGTGACCCATCAGGGACTTAGGATTTAATTTTCGGAGTTACTGTTCATTAGACCTGATCGGTCTGAGTGACCGATCAGGCTTCACTCTGATCGGTCTGGTGACCGATCAGGCTTCACTCTGATCGGTCCGGTGACCGATCAGGCCTGTGTTGTCGTAAGAGCTGGGAGTCCCAGCAAAGCAATAGATTGGTCTGGTGACCGATCCACAAGCCCTGGATCGGTCCGGTGACCGATCACTTTAATTCAAATTGCGTTGTCAGACACTCTGAACATATCCGATTCTCTGCGCATCACTTCTGAATCTTGATTTACTGCTTGATATGCTGCTCTAACACTCTGATTAAGCTGCAGGTGACAGGGGAAGATTCAAACACTCAAGGAGAAGTCAATAGAGACTTTCCTTGGAGCAGGTTTGTCCGTTTTCCATCTCAGGTTGCAATGGCCGAGCTGCAGACTGGAGCTGAGACTGGAGCTTGACTGAGGGAAGCTCAGGGAGTCCAGGGATAGCTCAGTGGTAGCTGGCGTTGGCAGATGAGCAGCTGGGAGCTGCAGGGATGGTGTCATCTGATGCTTGGTGGAGAAACAAAAGGGAGAAGAAGACTTCGGCTGAAGCAAGAGAAGTGTTCGACAGTTTTTTCTGTGTTGAGCTTGCTGAAGTTCTTGCTGCGCTTTGTGTTTCTCCACAACTTGCTTGCTGTGTTCCTGAAGTCTTCATCATTTTGAGCAAGCAACCGCAATCGAGAAGCAACCAACTCTTACGTGAGTGCTGGGAGGAAAGAACAAGGGGCTTGGAGTCCAACAGTGAGAAGACACGAAGGAGGGAATCCTTGCGTGAGATCGTCGCTGGGTGGAGCTCAGGATAAGCTCGCTGTGTTCTTGTCCTTGCTAGGTGCTGAGTAAGAGTTTTTCTCTGTGTTTCATTAAGCTTAAATATATATATTCTTGTTTGAAACGCTGTGGAGAGGTTTCTCCACCGAGAAGGAGGTTGCGTTATATCCGGTGAACACCGGGGCTTGATCTGCCGACGATCAAGGGATCGCCCACCTTAAGGGCACACCAAGGAGTATGGGCAAGTTATCCCCGAATCTTGTAAACCCTCTTGTTAGCGACTTTGGTAGTTGTTCTTGCTTGCTTTCATTTCTGTTTTGTTTACTGCACTGCTTCCTTTCTTTTGCTTCTTCCGCTGTGCTACTGATAAGTTGAGTGCAGAAACCTCACAAGTGTTTAAAGTCAAAGAGATTGGCTATATTCACCCCCCCCCCCCTCTCTAGCCATCCGTTTCCAACACACCGTGCCTATAGAGGGGGCCTCCTGCAAGCAGAGGTCAGTAGAACTCTCCAGGTGAAAGTAAAGTATCACCTGAAATCTCTGTTGGCCTTAAAGTCAGCCCTGTATAGCTCCCGTCATAAGGAGCACTTAATGTCAGAGAGGGTCATTGCCCTCTCGAATGACTTGCGCACCCTGGCCCAAGAACGGGATCAGCTTTAGGCCCGGGAGAAGAAGCTATCTGGGGACGTCCAGCTCCTGGAGTCTTCGACAACAACCCTAAATAGTCAGATTCAGGAACAAGCCCACCAGCTGGCCTAGAAAGAAAATATGGTGAAGACTGCAGTTGCTCACATGACCAACCTTCGGGAAGATGTCTCCTGGGCCACTTCAAAGGTCTCGGCCACCTCAAAGAGACTCAAAGAAGCCTTGGAAAAAATGACCGTATGTCCTCTGAGATGGCCCAACTGAAAGCCGCCAAGGAGGAAGCAGAGGCTGAACTGCATAATTACAAGGTTGATGAGGCATCCCGGCCAAGAGAGATCGAGGAGGAGTTTAAGACCAGGTTTCTAGAGTACGATGAGTTTGGAGACATCCTGGCCGGGAGGTCCTAAAGCGCCTCAAACAGGGTTTCAATGGCACCATTACTCAGCTTCAGAAGGCCCAGCTATTGAAACCGTACATAGACCTGAGCTTCATGAGCGTCGGTCGTGTCTGGGATGAGCTCCCACCCGAAGATAAGGAACTGTAGGAGTTTTTTTCAGCATGTGCTATGTATCTTTTGTTTCTTCACTTGTTTTCCTTTCTTTCCTGAACTCACAATGTACTCATCTATTTGGAATGGAAGGAATTTTGTATAATTTTGTCGAAGTCTTCTTGTGGATATTTTTCTCTGGAATGTTTGTCTTTCTTCCCACATCTCTTCTTATTCTGTGGCCCTTTGTGAAGGCATACTCGTGCTTGAATCGTTGGCATCCATATTCTGAGTTGGAATTCTGTCACTTCAAGTGAACGGCCAATATGTTGTAGCCACAAGGAGACGACTTCTACCTCCGCAACCATAGAAGAGGCCGAGACCATGAAGGAGAGCTTGGGCAAAGGAGCAATCTCCTTTACACGGTTTAATATTTATACCTTTGTGATATGGGCTCTCTGGAAATAATTAACCATTATGTTTGCCTCCAATGCCTATGGTGTTCCTTTATATCTTGTCACTTAGATGCGAGCTTCCTTCCCCCTTTGTATCCTGACAACCCATCCTTAAGTTCGCAGTCATAGGTAGTAGGGATATCTCGACCCCTGGTTGGGCCTTCACAGCCTCATGACTAGTCCTACTTACCTCGGGCCTCAATAGCACAACAAGGTGGTAGGGTTTTGGCAGCTCCTGGTTGGTTATCCGCAACACCACAACCAGGCCTACTCACCTCAGGCATCCGTCGCACCGCAAGGTAGTAGGGTTTAAGCAGCTCCTGGTGGGCATCCGCAGCACCACGACCAGACCTATTAACCTCGGCATCTGCAGCATCACGACCAGGCCTACTCACCTCAGGCATCCGCAGAACCACGAGGTAGTAGGGTTTAAGTAGCTCCTGGTCGGGCATCCGTAGCACCACGACCAGGCCTACTCACCTCGAGCATCCGCAGCACCGCGAGGTAGTAGGGTTTAAGCAGCTCCTGGTCGCGCATCCGCACCACCACGACCAGGCCTACTCACCTTGGGCATCCGCAATGCCGTGAGATAGTAGGGTTTAAGCAGCTCTTGGTTGGGCATCCACAGCACCAAGACCAGGCCTATTCACCTCGGGCATCCGCAGCACCGCGAGATAGTAGGGTTTAAGCAGCACCTGGTTGGGCATCTACAACACCACGACCAAGCCTACTCACCTCGGGCATCCGCAGTACCTCAAGGTAGTAGGGTTTAAGCAGCTTCTGGTCGGGCATCCGCAGCACCACGACCAGGCCTACTCACCTTGGGCATCGCAGCACCGCAAGTTAGTAGGGTTTAAGCAGCTCCTGGTTGGGCATCCGCAGCACTACGACCAGACCTACTCACCTCGGGCATCTGCGGCACCGCGAAGTAATAGGGTTTAAGCAGCTCCTGGTCGGGCATCCGCAGTACCACGACCAGTTCTACACACCTCGGATATCCGCAACACCGCAATGTAGTAGGGTTTAAGCATCTCCTGGTCGGGCATCTGCAACACCATGACCAGGCCTACTCACCTCGGGCATCCACAGCACCGCGAGATAGTAGGGTTTAAGCATAAGCAGCTCCTGATCGGGCATTTGCAGCACCACGATCAGGTCTACTCACCTCGGGCATCCATAGCACCGCGAGGTAGTAGGGTTTAAGCAGCTCCTGGTTGGGCATTGGCGGCACCACGACCAAACCTACTCACCTCGGGCATCCGCAGCGCCGCGAGGTAGTAGGGTTTAAGCAGCTCCTGGTCAGGCATCCGCAGCACCACGATCAGGCCTACTCACCTCGGGCATCCACAGCACCGTGAGGTAGTAGGGTTTAAGCAACTCCTGGTCAGTCATCGGCAGCACCACGACGAGGCCTACTCACCTCGGGCATCCGCAGCACCGCGAGGTAGTAGGGTTTTATCAGGCAAGTACTCGGGGTCCTTTAAGAGACATCTCGTTTGCTTCTTTGATTACTAAAACTGCAATGCAGTTCCCACAAGAATACAAATATATTTGGACATCTCAAAATCTCACCAAGTGCGATATGATCAGAGATGATTGGCATGCCATGGTCTCTCCAGCCTCTTGCCCTTGTCATCCTCTAGATAGTAGCTGCCTTCGGTGAGCTTTTTGGCGACGACGTAGGGTCCGACCCACTACGACTCTAGCTTTCCGAGATCACCGATAGGCTTGATCCTCTTCCAGACATTGTCCCCGACTTCAAAACCATAGGCAATCACGCGACGACTGTATGCTTGTTGCATACGCTGCCTATAGGCTAATAATCTAGCAGCTGCTTTATCTCGCACCTCTGCCACTAGGTCCAGGTCTATCAGCCACTCTTGATCATTGTCTTCTTTATTATAATGCTGCCACTAGACAGACTCCTCGCCAACTTCCACCGGGACCACGACCTCAGCTCCATACATCAGTTGAAAATGACTCTGACTTGTTCCTCTTAGAGTGGTATGGTAGGACCACAGAATACTGGGGAGCTCTTCGACCCAGATACCTCCGATGTGATCCAGCTTGGTCATTGCCCTATGCGACCGATGTGAAGGCTTGTCGAATACCCAATCCTTTGCACCACTCTTTGAGTTTGCGCCCTGCAAAATGTCTTCCATTATTCGACACCAATTTGTGAGAGATGTTGTACCTGCAAACGATATCCTTTCATAGGATCTTCATCATTACGACCTCCGTGATATGTGCAAGAGGCTCAGCTTCCACCCATTTAGAGAAATAATCTACCAGAACCAACAAAAACTTCTTTTGTTGGGGTCCGATTGGAAATGGACCCACAATGTCCATTCCCCACTGATCAAATGGGCAAGACATTGTGGAGACTCGTAGCAACTCCGTCTGTCGGTGAGTTATATGTTAATGTTGGTCAAAAGTGTTGGTGCAGAATGCACCCAAGTCAAACCTGTATTTTGATAATGGCAACAGAGGTCAAAAGTTAAGTCTTACTTATTTTCTAACAAGTCTATCGGTTTTCTCGATCCAACAAAAAGTATCCTGCCAGGATAATCTTCTTAGACAAAGACCTTCCCCCAATGTGGCTTCCGCAAATGCCTTCGTGGATTTCTCGCATTACATAGTTGACTTCCTCCGGCCCAACACACTTGAGGAGTGGCCGGGCGAAGGCTCTCTTGTATAGTTGATCTTCGACCAGTGTAAATCTGAAAGCTCGGCGACGGAATAACCGGACTCCCTGATCGTCAGTTGGCATACTCCCACTACGTAGGGACTCCACATATGGATCTCTCTAATCAATTGAGGTATTGCCTTCAGCTTCTTCTTCAATCTGAGGTACAGTCTCTTCAGTGGTATTGGGCTCGTTCAGCTGCCATGCAAAAATAGGGCTAGCCAACTTGGCTAATTCATCTGCCTTGACATTGTCCGCTCAGGAAATCTTCTGCAGAATAACCTCTATGAAAGAGGATTTCAGCTGCTCGTAAATGGCTACATACCTCTGCAAGCGCTCACACTTTATTTCAAAGTCACCCTTTATTTGCTGGGTAATGAGTTGTGAGTCTGAATGCAGGATGACGCGAGCAGCTCCCACATATGGATGCTTGCAACCCTGCTAGGATCGCCTCATATTCAGCTTCATTGTTGGTGACTCGGAAGTGGAGTCGGATAGATAAATGCAATGTATCTCCCCGGGGGGAAACCATTAGCACCCCGACTCCACTGTGCTTGCTGTTGGATGACCCGTCGACATAGATCTTCCAGACTCCCTCAGCTTCGGGCTCCTAAACAATTTCAAGCATGAAATCCGAAAGGGCCTATGCCTTGATGGCAGTACGGGGCTGGTACTCAATCCCATATTTGCTTAGCTCGGTTGACCATTTGATCAGCCGATCCGAGGCTTCCGGATTGGTGAGAACTCATCCCAGCGGGCTGTTGGTGAGAACCACAATTAGGTGTGCTAAGAAATATGATCTGAGCCTTCGGGCCATTAAGACGAAAGCGTAAGCCAAATTCTCCATTATGGTGTAGCGTGTCTCTGCATCCTTCAAGAGGTGTCCGAAGAGGTAGACCGGATACTGCATAGTACCTTCTTTTCGGATAAGTACAGAGCCCACCGCTTGCTCAGCCGCGGACAGGTAGACGAACAATGTCTCCACTTCTGCTGGCTTGTAAAGGACGGGGAGCTCAGCCAGATAGGCTTTCAGATCTACAAACGCCTTCTCACACTAGTCTTCCTAGTTGAACTTGACTGTCTTTCTCAGAATCTTGAAGAAGGGCAGGGTCCTGTTGGTAGACTTGGAGATGAATCTGGACAAGGCTGTGATCCTGTCGTTCAACCTCTGTACCTTTTTAAAGTTGTGAGGAGAGGACATATCGAGGATGACCATCACTTTATGTAAATTGGTTTTGATCCCTCTCTCTGTCACCATGTAACCTAAGAACCGGCCACTCTTCACTCCGAACAAACACTTGGTCAGGTTCAACTTCAGCCGGTTGGCCCTTAGGGTAGCGAAGGTCTCTTCCAAATCGGTTATCATATCCTTTCCCTTGTCGGTCTTGTCCAGGATGTCATCTACATAAACATCAATGTTTCTCCCAATCTGATGCTTAAAGACCTTGTCCATCATTCGTTGGTAGGTTGCATCAGCGTTGCGCAATCCAAAGGGCATGATGTTATAGCAATATGTGTCATCTGCCATCACAAAGCTGCCCTTTTCTTGATCTTCCGGTGCAAGAGGAACTTGGTGATACTCCTGGTAGGCGTCCAACATGGAAATAAACTCACAACCAGAGGTGGAATCTACCAATCTATCTATTCGAGGCAGAGGGTAGTAGTCTTTAGGGCAGACTTTATTTAAATCTCGAAAGTCAATACAAACCCGTCATTTACCCCCGGGCTTAGGGATAAGTACTACATTAGCCAACCATGTTGGGAATTGAACTTCTCTTATGTGACCAGCCTTCAGCAACTTGGCGATCTCCTCTCTGATAGCCTTGTCCTGCTCGGGCCTGAAATGTCTTCGTCTCTGCTTCACCGGCCGAGCCTCGGGGATCACATGCAAGCGATGCGTGGCCAAGGCTGGGGGGGACTCCTTTGATCTCCTTGGTAGCCCACGCAAATACGTCCAGATGGTTCTGCAAGAAGTCAATCAGACGACTTCTCAACTCCGACGTGAGGTCAGCAGCAATCTTTGTAACCCCCCTGTCTGTTGAGGGTGTATCTAAACTTCTTCACGTTCGACCTCCCTCCATTCCTCTCTGGGCCCCTCCTCCTCTCGGGGGTTGGTGAGGTCAATTTGTAGAGTTTCATCAGCCTTTAGGTTCTTGCAGACTTCAGACCTGACCTCCCTGTTGTAACATCGCTGGGAAGCCAGTTGATCCCCCTTGACTTCATCTACTTGCTCACCCACCGGGTGTTGCTGCAAGTTGCATCAATGATGTTCTCTTTTAAGTGTTTTAATGTTTGACAATACACTTAAGACAGTGATACATTTAACAGACAAAGGGGAGTTAGGAGAAGAGTAACCAAAGTGGAAGGAAGTCCTAGTAAACCTAGGCAATAAGTCCTGGTTCAGGGAATTGGGCACTAAGTCCTGATCGAGGATTAGGCACTAAGTCCTGGCAAAGGGCTAGGCACCAAAGACTTGCTCGGAAGGTGGGCACTAAGTCCTGGTCGGGGACTGGGCAAGACGACCTGGCTGAGGGTTGGGCACCGAAGACCTGGTTCGGGGAATTGGGCACGAAGACCTGGTCGAGGGTTGGGCACCTAAGTCCTGGACCTAGGGTTTGGGCACGGAGTCTTGGTCCGAGGGACTGAGCAACTTAGCTGAGCGATGACTAAGGACAGGAGTAGAGACGGGTCAGGGTTTGGGCGTCTCGAGGTCCGAAGGTATCGGAAGCTAAGCAAAAGTCCACCCGAAGGACTGGGTGGCAACCGTCTCCTGAAAGGAGTAGGTGAAAGGCGCGTTCTCGGGGGTGGGAACTTGCGCCAGTTCGACCTAGGGTTTTGTGCAAATTCGAAGTCCGAACCAAGTCCTTAAGCCTAATATTGTATGTATATGTGCTTTGTGTTTATGTATCTTGCAGGTACCAAGAACCGGAGACAAAGCAGGCAAGTGGCTGGAAAATAGCTGATGGGGGCGCCCCCACTGATGAGGGCGTCCTGAGCAGGGCATAAAACCCAGTATTGGGTTGAAATGCTTGATGGGGGCGCCCAGTATGAGGGGGGCGCCCGGGCTAAAGAGTAAAATGTAATTTTCGTGAAGTAAGCAGAATAGGTGTCAAGGAGGGCGCCCGGAGGGTCCGGGGCGCCCGAGCTGAAACCTGTATTCGCTGTTTCAAGTTTGAAATACAAATAAGCCTTCAGGAGGGCTCCCGGGAGATCCGGGGTGCCCTGGTCAGAAGTTTTATCAGCCACGGCGAGGTCGGCGCGGGGATAAGGTTTGACCGAGTTTATCGGGGCGCCCCCGACGTCCAGGGCGCCCCTAGGAGTGCTATAAAAGGGGCTTCGACCCCTCTGCTTCAGACACAATTGCTAAGTGTCATTCTGATCACTCTGACCGACGACAACGCGCTAAAGACAAGGCTCTACGATCAGAAGGCTCCAGGAGGAAGTGCGCGGCACTTCGGAGGTCCAGATCGGCCGAGTTTCATATCTTGTTTGTTCGGTTTGATTTTATATTTCCGCATTCAATTTATTTATCTTTTGATTGTAATCTTGCACTATAAGTCGGGTTTCTCCGCCTCCAGAAAGTCCGGATATGAGACCAATAGTGGACGGGCGTTCCCGTGCATAGGCCTTGGATGTACTGACCCTGGGGGGTCGGGAACCAAGTAAAAATCCCGCGTGCAATCTGTGTTGGTTGTTGATTTCTTCGTTCTGTTTAATTTCCGCTGCTACTAACCCTGAGTCTAGAACGAAGATTCGAAAGTACAATTTTCTTACGAAGGTTTTCACGATCGATATTCACCCCCGCCCCCTCTCTATCGACGGCACCGATCCTACACCGGGAACTTAATCTTTTGGTGGTAGACTGAGACCACCGCCTAGAATACGCTGAATGCTAGGCGTCTGAGGATGGCGTTGTAGGATGAGGGTGTATCCACGACCAGGAAAGGAGTCCTCCTCGTCCTCTCCAGCATGTCATCTCCCAATGACAGGGATAGGGAGATTTGTCCAATTGGCTGCACTCGGTATCCAGTGAAGACGAAGAGTGCATCTGTTCCAGGGTTGCCTTATACAGGATGTTTACAGAACTACCTGTATCCACGAAGACACGCATAACTTCATAATTAGCTATGTTTGTGAGAATTACCAAGGCGTCCTTGTGAGGGGTCTCCATGTCATCTATGTCATCTGGGCTGAATGAGATGACAGGGTCTCTACGCTGGCTACTGCTGTTGATGCAGTCTGACCCTGATTGTTGTTTTGGTGTTGACACCGATTTTAGTTTAGGTTGATGGTTATAATTAAGTCCTGATCGGGGATCAGGCAGGGTATGGGAAATCCTAGCTTGGAGGGCTAGGTATTGAAAAATCCTAACCTGGAGGGTTAGGTGTGGAAAATCCTAGCTTGGAGGGCTAGGTGTTGAAAAGTCCTAATTCGGAAGGGTTGGGTGAAAAGTCCTAGCTTGGAGGGCTAGGTGAAAAGTCCTAACTTGGAGGGTTAGGTGAAAAGTCCCAACTTGGAGAGTTAGGTGAAAAAGTTCTGGCCTGGAGGGTCAGGTCCTAGCTTGGAGGGCTAGGTTTGGAAAAGTCCTAATCCGGAAGAGTTGGGTGAAAAGTCCTAGCTTGGAGGGCTAGGTGAAAAGTCCTAACTTGGAGGGTTAGGTGCAAATTCCCAACTTGGAGGGTTAGGTGAAAAATCCTTAGCTTGGAGGGCTAAGGTGGATGAAACCCTAGCTTGGAGGGCTAGGTTGGAGCCCCTGGATCGGTCTGGTGACCGATTAGGGAGTTGGAACGGTGCTCCTTCGTGGATCGGCCTGGTGACCAATCCAGCGATGACTGATCGGTCTGGTGACCGATCAGGGAGTATGCGTTTCACCATTGCTTGGCTCCTGATCGGTCTGGTGACCGATCAGAGAGCAAACAGTGAGGTTGAGTTCCCCTGCTGATCTGCTCCTGATCGGTCTGGTGACCGATCTGGCTCACTGTGCAGATCGTTCTGGAGAACGATCCAGCTTCGCGAGTTCCTCACTAAAATCGATCAGGACGGAGGCTGATCGGTCTGGTCATGATCTGATCGGTCTGGTGACCGATCAGGAGGCTCCCTGATCGGTCCAGTGACCGATCAGGAGGTTTGGACTGCGAAGCTCAGAAATCGCCCGGTAATAGGGGTGGATCGGTCCGGTGACCGATCCACAACCTGGGATCGGTCTAGTGATCGATCCAGGAGAGTCCCAAAGAAATCGCAATTTCTAATTGAGCGTTGGGAACCGATCAGGATGGAGCCTGATCGGTCTGGACCCAGCCTGATCGGTCTGGTGATCGATCAGTAGGCTCTCTGATCGGTCCGGTGACCGATCACTTTAATTCAAAATACACTGTCAGACGCTCTGATCGCGTCTGAACGTATCTGATTCTCTGCGCTTAACATCCGATACATGATTTCCTGCTTGATATGTTGAGCTAACATTCTGATTAAGCTGCAGGTGACAGAGGAAGATTCAAACACTCAAGGAGAGTCAATGGAGACCTTTCCTTGGAGCAGGTTTGTCTGTTTTTCCATCTCAGGTTGCAACAGGCACTGGCGCTGGCTGGAGCTGCCGTCTGGGGCTGGTCTGAGGGAGGCTCAGGGAGTCCAGAGGAGCTCAGAGGTAGCTGGTGGTTGCAGGTGAGCAGCTGGAGGCTGCAGGGAGATAGTGTCACCTGATGCTTAGTGGAGGAACAAAAGGAGCGGAGAAGAGTTGGCTGGGTAGTTTTTTTCTGAAAGGGTTCGCGAATTGAGTTCTTGCTGCGCCTTTGGGTTCTCCACAACTTGCTTGCGTGTTCTGAAGTTTCATCACCTTGAGCAAGCTACTGCAATCTTGAAGCAACCATTCATTACTTAAGCGCTAGAAGGAAGGAACAAGAAGCTCCGAGTCCAACAGCGAGAAGACACGAGGAGAAGGCTCTTGCGTGAGATCGTCGCTGGGTGGAGCTCTGAGAGAGCTTGCTGTGTTCTTGTCTTTGCTAAGTGCTAAGTAAGATCTTTCTTTGTGTTTCATTGTGCTTAGACCTATATCTGTGATTGAAACGCTGTGGAGAGGTTTCTCCACCGAGAAGGAAGTTGTCTTCTATCCGGTGTTAACTGGGGCTTGATCTACCGACGATCAAGGACTTGCCCACTATCAAGGGATCTACCGCCAAGGAGTAGGGGCAAGTTATCCCCGAACCTTGTAAACCCTCCTTGTTAGCGATCTTGCTAGTTGTGTTTGTTTGCCTTCGTTTTCTATTTTTGTTTTCTGCACTGCCTTGTTTCCATTGTTTCTTCCGCTGTGCTACTGATAAGTTTGAGTGCAGAATTCGATAAGTGCGTAAAGTCCAAGTGTTTGGCTATATTTACCCCCTCCTCTCTAGCCATCCGGGTTCCAACAACTGCTTGTTCCGATGGAATAGTTCTCCAGTCGCCGAGTGTGGGCTTTCCTTGCCCGATTAGAGTCTCCTCCGGAGATCACTCCTACGTGGCCCAAAGGAGGGCCACGCACATGAGCCTTGCCTTTTTTGGGGTCTCGCTTAGAGGAGAGAGATCAACGAGGCCCCACCTCCCGACTTCTCCCCCTAGAACGTGACCTAGATTGCCTCCGGGCTCCTTCCTCTCCTGACAGTCGCTTGTAGGGAGAAAGACTCTGTCGCGGAGACCTCCGGCGATACCCCATTTTTTCCATCATTTCTGGGGCTTGTTCTCCGCTTCCTCCGACATCCTTTTCTTCAAAGCATGACACTCTTCTGTGGAGTGCATGGTACTACCGTGGAAATCGTAGTACTTCTTCGATGGCTCCGGTGCTTGGGTATCCACCGTCTCTATGAGCCTTCTCTTACCAGCCCAGGGATCTTTCCCCGAGCGAGGGTCTTTTGCCCGGACCAGTGCTGGTGGTTCCCTTCTTTCAGACCGTACCATGGTCTGTACAGGAACTCCGACCGGCTCTTTGCGGCAGGCATGCTGCACTTCTTCGACGTTGACGTACTTGACGGAGCACCCCAGCAAGTCGTCAAAACTGGTTGGCGACTTCTTCACCAATGATCGGAAGAAGTCCCCTTCGGAGAGGCCCTGCGTGAAGGTGCTGACAAGGATCTCCAATGTTGCGGTCGGCACATCTTGTGCTACCCGATTGAACCACTGGATATAATCCTTCAGCGGTTCCTTCGCCTTCTGCTTGAGGGCTAATAAATTGAGCGTCGCCTTCTGATATCGACGATTATTAGCAAAGTGATGTAAGAATGCGGTTCTAAACTCTATGAAGGAGTTTATAGAACCCGGTGGCAGTCGTTAGAACCATCTCTGGGTGGCTCCCGACAGAGTGTTCAAGAACACTCGGCACTTAACACCATCTGTGTACTGGTGGAAGAGGGTCGCATTCTCGAATTTGTAGATGTAATCCTCTGGATCCATCTTCCCATCATAGTCGGCAATTCCAGGACCGCGGAACTGCTTTGGCATGAGATCTTCTATGATGCCCAACGAGAAATCAGTGGAGGGTGCCTTCTGGAAGGGTTTGGGTCCCTCTCTCTTCCCCGGTCCTTCTTCTTGCCTTAGGGCGCTTGAAGCGACGGAGTTGGTCTTCTCCAAATCTTCCAAGGAAACTAGCCGGTATTCGGGAGTTGCTCCAGCGTGTCCTACTGGTGGTGATACAGATCTTCTGTTGTGGGGATGCAAGGTGGAGATCTTGGGGATCTCACCCTGCCCTGAGGCCACTAGCCGTGAGGCGGCTTGCTTGATTTGGTACTGTTCGAGCACACCTTTGACAATGTTGGCCACAAGGCGATCCAATTCTTCTTTCGTCAAAACAATGGGTTGTCCTTCTGGATCTGCCATCACGGTGCTCCTTCTGGTGCTTTGATTTTGTTTCCCACAGACGACGCTAAACTTGTTCCTGAAGGAATCGATGTGGAAGACAAGTCACCAGAGTCCAGCCCAGGAGGATGGTGACGAAAGGAAGCAAATCACACCCTGCGAGATTAATACGAGTGTTAATGGGAACATGCCGGAGAGTTTCCGGCGAAGCCCACTCCGACGCTCAAGTCATATCTCAAGTCGCTTGCAAGAGGAAAATCAAGGAGAAAATTGTGAGTCTAGAGAGCGTAACCTCCATACTTATGGGTTGAAATACCTTATATACCTGTAGGCTTGGTCGCACTTATCTCTACGTTCTCCTCTACGTTCCCTACTTGTCGGTTACCTGATAATTCTTAGGTAACGGCTCCTACGAATATTAAAGTCTTAATTGTCGCATATAAAGGACAATAATTATCCGCCAACTTTCCTAAAAAAGAAAGGGAAATGGTTATTGGACTCAGGTTATCGGGTGTGTGATTTTTCAAGCTCCACTCTCCCAATAGGGTGTCGGGGAATCTCCTCCCTCGAAGGGCCTCGAGAGCTTGTCTTCCCGGGAGGTCTCGGACGCATGCCAATTCGAGTTGGTCTCGGGGATCTACCTTTCCGAGGCAGTCTCGAGAGTATCCCCGGAAGGCCTCAGAGCCTATCTTCCCTGGAGGTCTCAGGCGCATCCAATCCGAGTTGGTCTTGGGATTTCCTTCCCGAGGCGGTCTCGGGAGTGCCCCCCCCCCCCCCCCCCCGAAAGGGCTCCCGGAGCATATCTTCCCGGGGAAGTCTCAGGCATATGCCAATTTGAATTGGTCTTGGGAAACCTTTCCGAGTAGTCTCGGAGTCTGAGATAATGTTCAGACTAATGATCGAGACACATAGCTTTCTTATTTCATATATCAATCCCTGGGAAGTTCAATCCAATCATGCTTCTTTGATTATTTCATTAAAAAAGGCACTTTATTTTAATAAAAGACAATTGCATTTCTAAAATTGTTTGATTGTCATTGAGTGTGACGGGTTTGCTTGCTTGCTATTCACATTGTTTAATTATCATTTCAGATTATCCATCACAATAGGCAAAGTCCAAGTGCAATTAATTCAGGACCTCCATTCTCACTTTTGTCTTCTTGAATGATTTGACTGATAATAAAAATAAAACAAAACAGTATGATTTTATAAAATAAAAAAATAGCTTGAATTTTATAAACAATTAACAAAATTCTTGGATATTAAGAATAAATTAAACAATAGTATGGAGACATTGACAACCATTTAATTTGTCTCCCCCTTTCAGTTGTGTAAGTCGTGCTTATGTACATCTGCATCTTGCATGAATGGTCCCTTCACCGCCCAACTAAACTAATGTTTTAAACCTTAATTATGATGCAACCGTAAGAGTATTTAATTATACTCTAGATATTTTACTGTCCGATCTATAATGATGACATATTTTTAGAATTGTAAATGAACTATAAAATTCGTGAACAAATTTGATATTTGACTTGGTAAAAACTTATATAAGTTCGTTCAATATATACCAGATCAATTAAATAAACAAGTTCAAACCGCTCAGTAAACTAAACAAACAAGCTTGAACACATATATGTTCAATTTGTTAATGTTCGTGAACAACATTCACGAATAATATTCGTGAATAACGTTCATGAACAATATTCACGAACTATGTTCATTAATAAAACTCTTATTAACATGCTAAATGGTAAATAAAATAAAATAAATAAATAAATTTGAATTATCAAACCTAATAATCAATCAAACAAGTAAAAATTTTAAACAATCAAATAAACTTGAATTGAGAGTTTGATTTGATAACATCTAAATAAATAAAGCTCGAATCATTAAGACAAAGCCAAGTTTGAATTAAAAGCTTGATAACATCTAAACGAACCAAAGTTAAGCTAAGGTTCAACCAAACTCAAGCTCATAAAAAATAAACCAAATCTAGCTTAAACAATCATTTCAATGGCTTAATTTATTTTAAGTTCGGCTCGGCTTGGCTCGGTTACCTTATCAAACAAATTTGAATATCCCAAAGCTCGACTTGACTCGACTTATTTACGGTCCTACTTATTTATAAAAAAATTTCTTCCAAATGAAACACACAATCATGATGTTGAATTTTTGAACCGTCCACCGCTAGCACTTTCTAATTTACCCGATTAATAATTTTTTTTTGTAAAACCGAACCAGTCGCTCTAATTTCGATCTACCTAATTCATTAAAACTAAATGATTAAAACTCTACATTGACCCTGCCTAATCTACTTTCACATCATTGAGAGTGCAAGCTGAACCTAGGATATATTATCTGGCGGGGGCCATTATGAGAAATCGAGTTCCAACTTATTTAATTACTTATCGAGCTAATTTAACTTTATCTATTAAAAATATTATCAAACTTTATTCTTATAAATTAGGTTAAATATTTATCAAATATGTAAAATTTATAATTTTAAACATATCATATTATGAATAATTTAAAATTATTACAATTTATAAATTACTAAATTTGTTGATGAATGAATATCCGACTCATTTATATCTTTACTGATGCCTCACCGTCCATTAATATAGACTTAAAGTTACTTGTTTGACAAAAGAACGACGAAAGGGATTAGTCGGAGAGCGATTAAAATCAACTGATGGTAAAATATGAAATCGTCATCTTAACGATCCTTCTTTGGCTTAAGATGAACGACATGATGTATCCTTTGCAAATGTCGCTCCGTCTCGATGAAGACTAATATAACTAGTTTGATTGAATTATTAGAGTCATGAACTTTGATTGAAGTAGATTAATTAATTAATTTTGTATTATCAAATTTACTTACTTAAAGTTGTTTGTTAAAAATATTACTTTATTAAGCTCGATTAACAGCTTGTTATCTTTATAATTTAGATAAACCATGATATAAAATAAAATTTTAATGTGCGAACTGCAGAATTGATATTGCAATAAGATTCATTGAATTTTTAATTTTTGACAGAAAATAAAATAAAAATAAAGTTCGCCATATTTATATCACTTCACGAGAAGCTGTGCTCGGTCGATCGATCGGACGGTCACAATTAGAGGATCACGGACTCGCCGGCGCCAGGCTTAGGCACAGGTTCAATCCGTACGCGTCCTCCTCCGCCGCCTCCGGCGACACTCCGGCGAAGGAGGCGGCTGAGCCAACCACCGACCCGCCGCCCCCGTAGAAACTTCCGCCGCCGCTGCCAACAACAACTCCTCCGGCGGGCACGTAATCAGCAGGCGAAAAGTACTGCGCCAGGGGAACCGCCGGCGACGTCCTCGCGTAGGCCCAGCTTCCCGGCGGCGGAGGCTGCGAGAGGAGGTGCGGCGAGAAGGCCGAGGCGAAGGGACGGCGGTAAAACCTCCCGTCCTTCCCTGCCTCCTTCCGGAGCTGCGCGCGCTTCAGTCGCTGCCGCTCCTTCTTGTGCGCGTTCTGGTGGCCGCCGAGCGCCTGCGAGTTGGCGAACTCGCGGAAGCAGTACCGGCACTCGTACATCCTGATCCCCATATCTACGGCCGCCGAGGCGGGACTACTGCTACTCTCCGCCGCCGCAGCCGCCATCTCCTCGCCGCAGCCGTCGACGGCGCAGACCTCTGCAGCCGCCACGTCGAACCCGAACAGCTTAATTCTCGCACTCCTCATGCTCTCCGTAAAACCAAACTACTTCTCTTCATCTTCTTCCAACAATTAATTATAAAGGAAATCAATCAAAACAGAGTGAAGACTGCATGCATTCCAACTATTAATTAATTATCATCCAAGAAAGGGAAAGAGCAGAAATGGAGCACGTGTAATGCGATCCGAGAAAGATTGGAGGCGGCGGCTTAGATTGCGTTTGTCTTCTCCGACTTTTCTTAGATTCTTGTTCGTCGATGACAACCGAAGCTGAATAGATTCATGGACGGCCACGGGGAATGAACTCCGTTTTCTCAGGGCCGATGTCACGCTCGGGGTTCTGGAATTCAAACCATAAGTCGTGGTGCTGAGCAGATAATTGATCTTGTAAGTTGTCTTTTCTCCTTTATCTCACGATCTTGCAAATGAGATTTAAGACGACAACATCAAATTAAGATTGCTAGAATCTTGAGATGGCCCACCGAGTTTATGTTAACTCAATGACGATATCTGATGGGGCTGGATAGCTCGTGCTCGTCGCGGGGATGAAGAAGCCAGGGATACGACATAACCTTTCTTCTCGAGTCCGGGGCCTCCTGTCGGGGGCAAGCTCGGGAAAGACAGGCCAAGGATCCCTCGCGGAAGCCCCCTCAGGAAGTAAGGCTCCGAGAGTACTTCGGGGATACTGTACCCAAGACCCCCGAGCTCACCTCGGGAGACGGAGCCCTCGCAACAGCCGACTTCGGAAGCCCCGAGTGTCTCAACCAGATAAAGAGTGATAACGACGCAGACTGTTTCAAAAGATACCCCTTTTATCACCGAAAACATGGGGCACGGCTTAGATACCGGAGATGTGGCACCGATAAAGGGGGCACGATTAGTCTGCCGAGACTAGTATAAAAGGTAATTCAACCCCTCAGGTAAGGAGGTTACGATCTCTCGTCTTTACGTACTGTCTTTCTTTCTCACCACCAATTCAGACAACCTACTAACTTGAGCGTCGGAGTGGACTCCGCCGGACCCCTACCGGTGTGTCCCCCTAACGCTTGTGTTACTTTCGCAGGACCCCCAAGTTCCTCCTCGGCATAGTAATCTCTCCCGGGGCCACGCCTTCGTGACTGGCCATCGCCGACGACTCCTTCCGGAACAAATTTGGCGTCATCTGTGGGAAACATCTAAAAGCACCTGAAGGAGCGCCGATGCCAGGATCTCAGAAGGACAACCCCTCACCTTCACGCGAGAGGAGTTTGACCACCTGGTGGCTAACGCCGTCAATGACGCTCTGGAGCAACACCAAATCGAGCAGGTTGCCCCACAACTAGGGGGTCCGGTGAGGGAGGAGATTCCCAGAGTCTCCGCCTCGCATTCCCGAAGTTCCGTCACCCCTGTGGGGCGACAGGGGGGCGGCCCAAGGCCTTCAGAGAGAATCCCCTGGAGATGGGGAGAAGGCTCATTCGGTGGCCTCCAGTGCTCAGAGGCATGAAGAGGGACCGAGGATGTAACGCCCGCCTTTTTCCCACACCTTATGGTGTGGCGAGAAAGCGGCGTTACGCTAACATACATTGTACACATATAAACATCCTAATGCAGCGGAATAATTTTTTTCTTCTACACATGCGTTTAACCATACAACTACTCCATGAAACATATATACATGCCTAAATTATCATTCATGAACATGGTGACGTTGTAACTTAACATATTACCAGCATACATAGCATCATGATATAAACTTTCCATAACTTATCCATAAGCATCATAAGTAGCAAGTAACTTATCCATAAACATCAGGAGTAGTAAGTTGTTTCTTAGGCATAACTATCATGAGTTTAGCATAAACCAAAGGAGGCATTATAAACACAAGACATGCGATAGGTGTAAATAGAAGAATCCTTTGCCAAGTCACCGCCACACACACACATGCTCTTGCCCCTCCTGCTGCTTCCCTTAGTAACCTCTTGCTTGATCTGCGGTACGAGGAAAAATAAGACTATAAGCACATAGGCTTAGTAAGACCCTTTCCTACTCACTAAAACCATACGTCACTTAAACATAACCATATAAAGCATTTGACATAACATAATTCTGAACATAAAACATAAGCATAGTCTTGGCGTAAATCATAAGCATATGAACAACTAACATAGCATGATTCTTAACATAAACATAAACTTAAAACATACTTAGCATGACACAATTCTTAACATACATGAGCATGAAACATACTTATCATGGCATAACATACTTATTCATGAACATAATTCTTAGTATGGGCATAAGCACAGTCTTAACATAAGCATAAGCATAAAACATACTTATCATGGCATAATGCATAACATGAATGGATGCATGAGTCAAATGCATATACATAAGGATGCTTAATTTAAAATCATACTTTTAAATACTTAAACATAATCATAACATCATTGGGGTCCCCGGCTTATACCACATACATACATCATAAGCGCGCATCCCTAAGTAAATACGAGGTAGGTAGTCTCGACCTACTAGGGTAGAAACAGCTACTGTAGTTCCAAAAACTGAGGCGTTCTTAAGGTGCCCATCCCTGTTAGACAGCTAGGGTAGTCCCAGAACCGTGGACAGCATAGTCGGTAGTCCAGAACCAGGGCGTTCTTAAGGTGCCCATCCCTTGGACCCTTACTTCGGTCCGGTACAAGCCCATTCATAAAGTAAAATAACTATGCATGCTTCATCATTCATACTTGACATATCTTAGAACATAAACATAATCTTGTTACATGAAGCATGACATAAACATGCTTGACATTTCATCATTCATACTTATTTCATAACATCATTATGCCTTCATCATTCATACTTATCATTCATACTTAAGGCATAAACATCATCTTCATCCATCTTCTTTATTCATAAAATATAACATACATGCATAATCATGTCTCCAGGCATAAACATTATCTTGGTTCATAAAGCTTGCATGATCATGGTACATAGATAAACATGCAATTCATACAAGATACATTTCACCTAGCATACATAATCCTAGTATCCATCATAGAGCATGCATGGTAAGATACATATGAACATGATGCATACTACTTAAGTACATGGCATTCATCATAGAACATGCATAGACCTTCATACACATACATCTATTATAAGCATTTAACCTTCTACATGCATCATTCTATTTAACATAACATACCCCTACATCAATTACATATGTTCATGGTATATGATCTAAATATTCATGAGTAAAGCATAACATAAAACCTAACATACAAGGTCATGTTACATAACACATAAGCTAAGATTTTAGTAATATAAAGATCCTTACATCGTGCTTAACTATGTTCTTACATCATGGTAACTTATAAACATGCATCCTTGAGACCTTAGCCCAATCCAAGCCCTAGA